>CM055128.1:57846456-57901456 GCA_029206835.1 Rana muscosa | reverse complement strand
TGGGACCCTTTCCACCACCCGCATGAAGTGATCAAGTAGCTATTTTAGTCACTCAAATTACTTCTGCTACAAAGAGAATCGCCAGCTGAAAATGTTTATACGGGATAATGCCTGCAGGTGCACCACTGCAACCCGAGGATGTCCATGGACTTCCTACAGGCGGCAAGTAGTTAAATTATTTTTTTGCAGCGCCTTCTTTTTCTTTTCTTTTTCTATTTTCGACTGATCATTTTCAGAGCCCGTTATCTGCACTTTTTTTTTATCGCCAATAACCCTATTTTCTGACGATAATTTTCAACGGCCGATTACATATCCCTACTTTTTTAAGGTTGCTTTTACTAAAGGCAAATGGGCAAGAGAATTTTTCTGCAGAATTTAATTATCCGATCATTTGCATGCAAAAATCCGTATTTATTTATTTTTAATGTTCATTTTCCTTGCTTGTAATTGGGTATTCTATGCAAAGTGAATTTCTACAGCATTCTCTAAGCTAAGAGAGAATTCATTTACAAAGTATTATTTGCCTTTTACTAAATCAACCCTATTGTTTTCAGTCTTGTGACTTGCTATATCAGGTTTACATTTCGATGTGTCGGGCAGTATTGTACTTCTTCCAAGCTAAGGTAGTAATACATAATCCATCTGATTTTCATAAATTGAGAGTGTAATGCAAATCAAAAGATTTTGAATCATCTACTGAACAGCCCATGTTATGGGTAAAAGACAGGCTGTCCGGTAAGACAGAAAATTCTGCTGTTCAGCAATGATGCTGCCTACAGAGACATGATCTGCGGGGCTGTGTGAAGCATTTCTAAATGGTTTGGGATAAGAGTATTGGAGCTGATGTTTGATAAAATGTATCTAGACCCAAAAACAAATGTAACCTATTGCAGCGTAGGCCCCTTTCACACTTGTGCGACTTTGTCCTGCCATTTGGGGCTGCAGAGTTGCATGACAAGTCGCACCCCATGATTTCCAATGAGTACCATTCATATTAGTACAACTTCAAGTCGCACAGACTTCAAAGTTGTCCCTGTACTACTTTGGTCTGACTTTGATGCGAGTTACACAGACATTCCCTGAAAACACTGCGGCAAAATCGCACGACTTTGAAGTTGCGGTAGTGTGAAAGGGGCCTTACCAGTCCTTAGTTGCAGTGGCTATATTAGTTTTATCTCTATTTTCTCTAACATGCTATTACAGGTGTTTGTACATTAGAACTTCTGAAACCATACATATACACACTAAGGCAGTGATGGCGAACATTGGCACCCCCTATGTTTTGGAACTACATTTCCTGTGATGCTCAAGTACACTGCAGAGTGCCTGAGCATCATGGGAAATGTAGTTCCAAAACATCTGAGGTGCCAAAGATTGCCATCACTGCACTAAGGCCTTCACACAGACATACCAACCCATGCGGGTCTGATGCATGGATCAGGACACAGACGGGCTGCATTCTGTTCGTTCATCAGACCCACACGGATGTACACTCCAGGATGCAGGTGGAGATCCATGCATCCATGTCTGTGCAGGTGTCCTCCTCTTATTGATTTAAACAGGTGCATCCCATGTGGGTGAAGATGGCCCCTTCCTGCAGGTGTACAGATCAGTGCGCCCGTGTGATTGAGCCCTTGGGCTCCTTTAAGAGGGCCAATGTTCCTGACTCGTGATCTGCAGTGGATCACTTTGTCAGCAGTGGCTGATCTGCAGTTGGCAAGCAATCGGGAGGGGAATATGCTGCCTTCCACACACCAGTTTGAACTTCCCACGAAAAGATTAGACATGGTTGCGGCACAGCCTTATTTGCTTTTTGAGGCCATTGGCAGGGGATATCGCCTGCTGAACCTATCATGCCGACAGCACAAAGCCTTGTGGCCACAAGTTGTGTGAAGGTATAGCGTTGTCTAGTGGTGTGGCTTCTGCACCGGCCATGCTCATGTGAAAGGGGCCTAAGACTTGGTTCACATATATGCAGGCAGGTTTGCGGTGTGATGTCAAAGCCTGGTCCGGTGCAATATTGTTCAGGTGCGACTTCTGGTTGGACAAAAAAAAAACGCACAGCTCCGGTCGGAGCTGCTGTACTCAGTCTGACGTTAGTGCAGCGATCTCCCCTGCTGTTCTTTTGTGTTCTGACCCCCCCCCCCCCGTCAGAACACTGGTCATAGCTCTCTGCCGTTGGCTGAGAGTGCTGATCGGGAGGCGGTCGACTGCTGGTTTTCCAGCATGCTTGTCTGACAGAAGTCGGCCAAACAGACGGCTTCTGTCGGACCAGCTGCCATACACATGGGCTGAATGTCGGCCAGTTTTTATTGAACTGGCCTATGTGGCCCGACATTCAGCCCGTGTGTACTAGGCTCAAAGTACAGTAACGTGTCAGTGCATAGCTGTATGTGCATTGCAGTGCTATTTATTGTGAATAGGCAATTCAATGCATATTAACATAAATGCAGCACAAACTCATAAATTTGACCTTCGTCAAAGATAGAGAGCCTGGGACATCTCCTGCTGATTACTCTCTTTAGAACACTCATAATGCTCTGAAAATCTGGTGTCACAGGTGCTCCCTGTGATGTTCTTGTAAAACAAATGTTAAAAAAAAAAAAAAAAAAATTGCTACACTAAAGGAGTTTTTTTCACCTAAATGCATAGAATGCATTAAAGCGGAGGTCCACACAAAAATGGAACCTCCGCTGTCCAGATTCCTCCCCCCCCCCCCTCCGGTGTCACATTTGGCACCTTTCAGGGGGGAGGGGGGAGCAGATACCTGTCTAAGACAGGTATTTGCACCCACTTCCGGGCATAGACCCCCGCATATCTGCTGCAGTCTACGCCACGTCCAGCGCCCGCCTCCCCGCTGTCTTCTGGTAGACAAATGGGTCCCAGAAGACAGCAGTGACCAGTGGCATTGTGCAGCGCGAGTCGCGCATGCGCAGTAGGGAACCAGGAAGTGAAGCCGCAAGGCTTCAGTTCCTGATTCCCTTACCAAAGGTGGTGGCGGCAGCATCCGAGGAACGGGTCGGCCTCGGGTGCCGACATCGTGGGCGCGTTGGACAGGTAAGTGTCCTTATTTTAAAAGTCAGCAGCTGCAGTATTTGTAGCTGCTGACTTTAAAAAAATAAATAAATAAATTTGGCGGACCTCCGCTATAAGGTAAAAAACGCCATGGGTTTACAACCCCTTTAAAGGACAAAAACTGTACTGAATAAACTAAAATGATATTTTCTGGTATCGTTAAAGAAAAATGTTCGTGTTTGTCCCTTCGGAAAATATCGGACGTAAGATGTGTATGAACGATCGGATTGTCGTTCGGTCACGTCGAAAGCGGTATTTTTTGTATGATATTCTGAACATGTGTACGGAGATTTAGCCTATGTGTAAAAAAAAGTTTTTGGAATGTGGGTGAAGGAGGTGATCTTGTCTTGCTTGCTGTCCTGGCAGCACCCCAATACATTACTGATAGGTGCGTGTTCTTTGGTCTGAGCCAGTCTGTGATGAAAGGATTCTCCCCTCCCCACCACCACTTTTGCATATATTGAATTTGAAAGTGGTACTGGCCTATTTTTATTTTTTGGATAAAGATGTGGCAATATAGGAATTCTAAAACCTCAACCCAAGGAGCTCGCGTTTTAGGGGTCATTGTATGCAGCACAATGGCTGTCAAGACCTGTGCTGATTGCACGGGTCATGTACAGTGCACAGGAGTAGAGGAGCTCGTGTTTTTCTGCTTAATAGCCTGTCATGGTGAATACTTCCATTCCTCACAAACGCATCCACGTGACCTGCCAATGTATTTATGTATGAGCTTCTAATCCCCTCGGAGCACATTTTTCTATTACAAGCCTCCATTTCCAGGGAGGAAGAAGAGTTTTACAAGCAATCATTCCTAAAACACATTTTTCTTTCTAATGGGTTGCTGTTGTTGCCGTGTAATGAAGTATGACAAGTATGACAAGTATGCAGTCCACTAGGCCATCTGTCACCAGCGTCCTACAGAAGGAATTCCTCAACTACATGCCAGCAACCTGTCATAAACCTGGGCCATGCATGTGATTGAAAATTGCAATTAGCGCAAGTTACTTTCTGTAAAATGCTTGAAGTCTCTGTGCACAACTTTGCAAATTTACGCACGTTGTCCGACATACAATACATGACCAAAGGATTACAATTATTATTTTTTATGGGGCCCTTCACACCTGTGCGTACCTCTTGTGTGCATCTTGGAAAAAAGTACAGGTGTGTGTGTGTGTGTTTTTTTTATTTTTTATAACAATATGCGTTTTTGGCCCCATGGACTTCAGTGGGAGGGCATGAAACCACAGGTACATTTGATTGCATGATAACACACAGGTGAGAACCTAGTGCAGTGATGGTGAACCTTGGCTCCCCAGATGTTTTGGAACTACATTTCCCATGATGCTCATGCACTTTGCAGTGTAGTTGAGCATCATGGGAAATGTAGTTCCAAAACATCTGGGGTGCCAATGTTTGCCATCACTGACCTAGCCTAAGTCAGACCTTTTGCAACCCAGTCCTTTCCTTAGGGATTTCTTACATTTGCAGTTGGGGGGTGGTAAAACATTCCCCCCACCTGTGGGAGCCATGGCCATAGCAGGAATTAAACTCCCTGTCGCTTTCGAGTGAATGGGGCTCCGCAGTGCACACTATTGCTGTGCAGTACTGTAGCATTTAGTGGGTTAAACTAGGTGGTGGGGAGGTGACCTGTCACCTGTCAAATATCTCTGGAATGTGATCTGAGAGCGGATCGCTTTTCAGAGGCAGTTCTTTTGCACATTTGTAAATGAGCCCTTAAAATGTGAGCCTGGACAAATAATTTTTAGATTTAGTGGAGAATTAGAACCCATGTTGGGCTTTTACTGCTCTGTGGCTCCTTTACGCAAGCCATAGATTATACAATTTTCTTTCCTTTTGCCACAGGAGAAGAAAAGAAAATTGATCGATTTGCCCATCAATTTAGTCAGTGTTTATGGGGGGAGTCCCTCCCGCAGCTCTTTTGTGTTCTGTCTGGCGGGGAGCCATCCCTGTTGACAGAACACAATGATCACTGCCAGCCGCCGTCAGTGGTCGCATGCAAAATATTAGGCTGATTGTACTGAAGTGGATCAATGGATTGATTTCAGAACAGCCAGGCTGCCCATAGATGGATCATATCTCGGGCCGGTCAGTTGGGACCGGCTGAGATTCAATCCATCTGTGGCCGGCTTTAGAGAGATTTCCACTCTGCCGCTGACACGGTGACAACAGTTTTAGCAGACAGGAAGTAAGGGAACATATGCATCAGGGCTACAGTGCCTTGAAAAGGTATTCATACCCCTTGGAATTTTCCACATTTTGTCAAGTTACAACCAAAAACGTAAATGTATTTTATTGGAAATTTATGTGATAGACCAGTGATGGCGAACCTTGGCACCCCAGATGTTTTGGAACTACATTTCCCATGATGCTCAACTACATTGCAGAGTGCATGATCATCATGGGAAATGTAGTTCCAAAACATCTGGGGTGCCAAGGTTCACCATCAATGCGATAGACCAACACAAAGTGGCACATAATTGTGAAGTGGAAGTAAAATGATAAATGGTTTTCAATTTATTTGTATTTATTTTTTATAAATATGTGCCCTGTTTTTGGCTCCATCCATCTTCCCATCAACTCTGATCAACTTCCCTGTCCCTGCTGAAGAAAAGCATCCCCACAACATGATGCTGTCACCACCATGTTTCACGGTGGGGATGGTGTGTTCAGGGCGATGTGTAGTGTGAGTTTTCTGCCACACATTGCGTTTTTTTGTTTTTAGGCCAAAAAGCAAAATTTTGGTCTCATCTGATCAGAGCACCTTTTTCCACATGTTTGCTGTGTCCCCCACATGGCTTTTGACAAACTTCAAACAGGACTTCTTAAGGCTTTCTTTCAACAATGACTTTCTTCTTGCCACTCTTCCATAAAGGCAGATTTGTGGAGTGCACGACTAATATTTGTCCTGTGGACAGATTCTCCCACCTGAGCTGTGGATTCTGCAGCTCCTCCAGAGTTACCATGGGCTTCTTGGCTGCTTCTCTGATTAATGCTCTCCTTGCCCAGCCTGTCAGTTTAGGTGGACGGCCATGTCTTGGTAGGTTTGCAGTTGTGCCATACTCTTTCCATTTTCAGATGATGGATTGAACAGTGCTCCGTGAGATGTTCAAAGCTTGGGGTATTTCTTTATAACCTAACCCTGCTTTAAACTTCTCCACAACTTTATCCCTGACCTGTCTGGTGTGTTCCTTGGCCTTCATGATGCTGTTTGTTCACTAATGTTCTCTAACAAACCTCTGAGGGCTTCACAGAACAGCTGTATTTATACTGAGATTAAATTACACACAGGATGACTCTATTTACTATTTGGGTGACTTCTGAAGGCCATTGGTTCCACTAGATTTTAGTTAGGGGTATCCGAGTAAAGGGGGCTGAATACAAATGCACGCCACACTTTTCAGATATTGTTTTGTAAAACATCTTGAAAACCATTTATCATTTTCCTTCCACTTCACAATTATGTGCCACTTTGTGTTGGTCTATCACATAAAATCCCAATAAAATACATTTATGTTTTTGGTTGTAACATGACAAGGCAGGGGTAGCACTGGAAGAGTGGGACTGTCCAATTGCAAAAGGAGTATTCGGCCAGGATATCTGGATTTTAGGCTGACCACTTCTCTATAACCAAAGGATTTTCACAGTTTCCTTGGTTTGTAACTGAGAGGGTTTGAGTTTGAAGTGCCAAACTGAAACTTTATTGTCCAGATATAGATTTATTTGAAAATGAGAAGACTTTATCTTATAGCCAGCATGTTTCAGAGGCCAGAGAACACCTCTTTATCATTGCTTGGAAATAGCTCCATCTAGTGGTCATAAAGCATTTTTTTTATTCTGATTCATTCAATTTGCATTAGTAACATTCCAACTGGAAAGAAAATAGCCTAATAAAATGCAACTCTCTTACCTGTAGTAAATCAACCTTAAAGTGTATCTAAACTCAAGAACAAAAATTTATAGTAGTGCAGCTTACTGGTCCTTAGATGTGATGGCTGCCTTTGTTTTCTTTTTAACTCTTATTTCCCATTATTTTACCCTGGTAATCCTGCCATTAATACACAGTTCAGTACAACCGTACTGATCAAGTCCCTTGAAGTAGTACAGGAACCTTTTCTAAAGTAGTGCTCATTAACGTGGTTGTAAACCCCGTTACACCACTTTGCCTACAGGTAAGCCTATAACAAGGCTTTACCTGTAGGTAGCTTGAATATCTCCTAAACTTGCACAGTTTAGGAGCTATTCAGTATATGCACTGCTGCCAACGTCCTCGGCGCATGCGCACTAAAGAAACCGGAGAGCTGGTGATGTTTCTTCAGTAGCTGTGCCGTGACCGGTGTCTCCCGCGCGCATGCACGGGAGTGACGTCATCGCGGCTCCGACCAATCGCGTGCCCGGAGCCGCGAACCCGGAAGTAATTCCGGTGGAAGATTTCCGCACTGTACTCGGAGGGCGGACGCCGATCCAGGGCATAATTCTAAGGTAAGTATTTCATAATGAGCTACAATGCATACTAGCTCATTTATGCCTCTGTCTTGCAGGGTTCCCCCCCCCCCCCCCCCCGGCAGTGCAGCTCTCGTTCTGGGCGGGCGTCATATCACGTCCTCGGCTTCCCGGCCCTCTAGGGGGCGCGCCCGCCGCGTCACTCGGGAGCCGATGCACGTGGCCGCGATGTGCACCCGCGATTGCCCGGTAACAGAGCAGGACCGTGGATCTGTGTGTGTTTGTAAACACACAGATCCACATCCTGTCAGGTGAGAGGAGACCGATCCGTTTGTTCCCAGTACAGAGGAACACCGATCAGTCTCCTCCCTGTGAGTCCCCGCCCCCTACTGTTAGAATCACTTCCTAGGGAACACATTTAACCCCTTGATCACCCCCTAGTGTTAACCCCTTCCCTGGCAGTCACATTTATACAGTAATCGTGCATTTTTATAGCACTGTTCGCTGTATAAATGTGAATGGTCCCAAAATAGTGTCAAATATATGTCCGATATGTCCGCCGCAATGTCACAGTCACGATAGTGCCTTGTATTGAGGTGGTTAAGAGAGCTCTCCTCGTTGACTAACATGGCATTTCACATGTCACGCGACTTGGGGTCCCACAAGTCGGATCCTAAGTTACGGCAGTGTGAACCGAACCTGAAGGGACAAGTTTTTCATAATTGACTTTTTGATCTATAAATAAAATAATTCTGTATATTTAATACTGCTGTAATGTCCCCAACGTGAAGTGTCAATTTTAATAATAGGCCTGCTTTAAGTCCTCTTGCTCCCTCTACTGGCCGATTTGTGTCATTACACCAAACATATTTGACGGCTCCCAGAAGTCTAGGGAGCGCAGATACTGAAGCATCTTTGGCCCAGTTCAGTCCTCTTTTCTGATGGCAAGCTTAGTGGTATAAAAAGTAGATGCAGTGCATTTGTATCACTAGAAGTTTACACTTTTGAAACCGCTGTGCTAATGTGTAAACTGTACTGTACAGGAACCTTTTATCAGACCTCATCAGCAAGACGTAATACAAGAGGTGGTTTTATATATACAGTATAACATTTTTAAAATCTTTATGGGTGGCAGTTATCTGGCTGTACAGGTGAAGCGTGCCCCACCAATCAAGAAGCGCTGCGTACGCCAGCATCCTGAACATGCCACAATAATTGCATTGATTTACCGTTTTCATTGCCCATCACATACGGTTAAAATCACAAAAGCACAATGCTTGAAATATTTTCATTACTGGCCTTTTTCTTTTTTTCGTACAATCAATAATAGATTTTTCAATTCACTAAAAAGATATTACTGCTCGGATCAGTTGAATTTAACACATGTCGGCTATTTCCTCCAAATTTGATTCAATGATTTTCAGATGTGTAGAATACCACTAGCTTTACACTGGAGATAACTGTGAGGGGAGTGGGATAGAGAAGCTGTGTGCCGTGCCGTGATAAAAGAACACTTTGTCAAATAAATTAATTAGCATTTACAATCCCTTTTTATTTATTTTTTATTAAAATAACCATATTATACATACCTGCTCTGTGCAAAAGTTTTGCACATAGCAACCCCTGATCCTCCTCTTCTTGGGTCTTCCGCTGGCATTTTTGGCACCTTCCAAGCCCCAGCATGGAAAGGGCCATAGATTTTTTATTTTTTTTTCTCTGTTTTTTGGTTCCATAGACTTCAATGGATAAAAAGCATGTATTGAAATAAGCAAATTGCACCTGGAATATGCAATTTGCAACCTGCATAGGTGTGAATCAGGCCCAGTAGTGGCTGGTAAAGCTTTAGGATGAGGGGCACCAGACCTGCCCTTCCTTTTTGATCCCTCCCACTAATAAGCCCCCCTTATAGAATTTACTCACTCCGTCCCCTGTATTCCACTTGCTTCCACCCATAGTGTCAGAAGTATACAGCCCCAGCCTCGCAGGGCAGAGTATACAGCCCCAGCCTCGCAGGGCAGAGTATACAGCCCCACCCTCGCAGGGCAGAGTATACAGCCCCAGCCTCGCAGGGCAGAGTATACAGCCCCAGCCTCGCAGGGCAGAGTATACAGCCCCAGCCTCGCAGGGCAGAGTATACAGCCCCAGCCTCGCAGGGCAGAGTATACAGCCCCAGCCTCGCAGGGCAGAGTATACAGCCCCAGCCTCGCAGGGCAGAGTATACAGCCCCAGCCTCACAGATATGGCAGATACGACTTACAGCACTGCCCTTATCCCCCCCCCCCCTCGTGGGGTCTCGCGACACCCACAGCTTCCCCCTCACCCCCGGTCTCGCTGGCACACTGACACTTTTTGTAAGCACCCCTGTCAGTTTTAAATGGTTTGTCTCATCCCTGGAACTGTAACTGATCTGGAAGAGAGCTTGTTCTTTTGAATAACAGACTTTCTGACTAGATCACCAGATAGGAATAGAAGCAAGCCTAAAAAAGAAAACGAATGCAGCCATCACATCTAATGATTAGTAAGCTGCAATATAATAAATATATTGCAACTGGTTTTCCTCTACCCCCAGGCTAAATGAGCATTTAAATGTTTACATTTATTGTAAGGCAGATCAGCTATGCAGGATATTATACTCTAGAGAACAAGTCCTTTTGTATGGCTTTCCCTGACTTGTACAGAAAATCTTGTGTGTGTGTCCTGGGAGGAATGATATGAAATCCCTGGAGGCAGACAATAAAAGTGATATATACTGTAGCTGTACTGTAGACCTTCTGCATGAAGATGTCTTGAGCTTCAGAGTGGCAGGAGGAGGTGATACACAAAGGGTGGAATATGGAACTGTCAGGACATTTTGAGGACATTTAAAACCCACGGCACATTCATCCGCATGAGACGCTGGCTAAAGGAGTGTGCAGCTGATGTCAATTGGCTTGCGGGGATGTTCTTGTTGGAACATGCCTAAGATGTTATTTTGGGATTTAGGTCTTGATACTGGAGAGGAAAGCACCAAACAAAATCAGATTTAGAAAAAACAAAGGTCAGAAAGTGTTTGGATAATAGCAAGCAAGTGGAGCCTTTACTTAAAGCGTATCTAACCCCAACATTTCAAATATTGCAGATTACCAGCCTTTAGAAGTGGTGGCTGGGTTCGTTTTTTTATTTTTTAGACTTTTCTTCACTTTATTTTTACGTGGTAATCCTTCAAAGTAACGCAATTTTGTCCGAGGATGACAGCGCTCACTCACCTTGCTGTATCTGGAGGAGCAGCATTGTCACCGTAGGCCAGGGGCCTCAAAACTATGGCCCTCCAGTTGTTCAGGAACTACAATTCCCGTCATGTCTGTAAAATGTCAGTTTTTCAATGTCTCGTGCAATGTGAAGTTCCGCAACAGCTGGAGGACCATAGGTTGGAGATCCCTGCTATAGGCCATGGGTGCTGAACCTGTGGCCCTTCAGCTGTTGCAGAACTACAAATAAAACAAAAATCTCCTGCGCTCTCGGTGTATCCTCAAAACATAGGTGGCGTGGTTCTGTCTAGAGGCAAAGTCTAAAGTCTTGCAGCCCTCCTCAGAACAATGAGTGTTCATATGGCTAGAAAAAGAAAGAAAACAGGAGGGCGCACCGACCTAGTGTATTACCACTTACAGGTTTATTAAAATGTAAATAAAAAGCAATAGTCCTACTCACAGACAAAGCTTAAATACAAGCTTATCGGACAAGATGGCTGGAAATCTTGGCATTCACCGACAGAACTTGACAACAGGGAGGGTCGGACGATACCCCAAAAACATCCAGATGGCTTACGTTTCAGGGGCGCACCCCTTTCATCAGAGCCTAAATGGTCCGTAAACGGAGAACTACAAATCCCATGAGGCATTGCAAGGCTAACAGTTACGGGCATGAGTTCCAAAGGCAGAGGTATGATGGGACTTGTAGTTCCGCAACAGCTAGAGGATCACCGGTTGAGCAGCCATGCCATAGGCCAGGGGTAGGCAACCTCGGCCCTCCAGCTGTGGTGAAACTACAAATCCTATCATGCCTCTGCCTCTAGGAGTCATGCCTGGGATTGTTGGGGTCTTGCGATGTCTCATGGGACTAGTAGTTTAAAAACAGCTGGAGCGCCGAGGTTGCCTACCCTTCCTGTAGGCTGTTCCACTCATTTGTACTACAAACCCCTCACCTCATCACTGTTACATGGGGGTGAGGTGTTTGGTAGTTCTCAGGAGACGACCATGCTATCTCAGAATCAACAGCACCTAGAAATACGGGACAAGGTGCTACATGTTTGTTGCTGGGTGGGCGCAATTAAAGTGATTCTAAAGGCATACATTTTTTTTTAAACACCAAGCATGTTATGCTTACCTGCTCTGTGCAATAGTTTTGCACAGAGCAGCCCTGATCCTGTTCTCTGGTTCCCCGCCATTGCTCCTGGCTACTCCCTCTTTCTGAGTAGTGCCTCCAGAGCAAGCTGCTTGCTCTGGGGGCAATCATGCGATGCGTGCACACTCCCGAGCAAGCTCATGGGAGTGCCGCTCAGCCCTGCCCCCCCCCCCCCGCGCTCTTTTCTCACTGGCTGTGATTGACAGCAGCAGGAGCCAATGGCTCCTGCTGTTGCATCTCTGTCCAATGAGGAGAGATGCAGACGCTGCTCTTGTGTACATTGCTGGATCGAGATCGGTCTCAGGTTAGTATTTAGGTGGGGTTGGGAGGGAGCTGCATGCAGAAGGTTTCTTACCCTAATGTTCAGAATGCATTAAAGGAGTAGTAAAGTTACATGTTTTTTCACCTTAATGCATCCTATGCATTAAGGTGAAAAAACATTCGACAATACCGAGCCCCCGTTTTTCTTACCTGGCCCCTCGAAAGTCCCATGCTCGTCCCCGTCATCCTCTTCGTTTTTCAGCCTGGCCGCCGATTGGCTACACTGGATGGATTGAAAGCAGCGCAGCCATTGGCTGGCGTTGCTGTCAATCACATCCAATGATGCGGCACGCCGGGGGGCGGGGCCGAGTGATACAGTCGGCGGCTATGGCCGCCGCTGTATCACGGGAGCGCGCCCGCAATCACTCCACACCATGCGAGCTCACTCGCATTAAGGTGTGGAGTCCTTGCGGGGAGGAGCCAAGACAGCCGCCGAGGGACCCCAGAAGACCAGGATCGGGGCCACTGTGTGCAAAACGAGCTGCACAGTGGAGGTAAGTATAACATGTTTGTTATTTTTAAGCAAAAAAAAAAAAAAGCTTTAGTGCTCCTTTTAAGGTAAAAAAAAAAAAAAACTTGTACCTTTCTTAGAACCACGTTAATTGTTTTTGTAATATTGATTTACTGAAAGTCAGCACACAGACACACTCCCATCCTACATTGCACAAAGCTGTACTAGAGGCTCAACGACTTGTCACTTTATCACATTGTGGGGTTCATTCCTATGCTCTGACAAAGAAATTTGGCTCTTACGCTTTCACATGCCTTCAGGGCACCTATAACATGAGAGGTGCGGAACCCTTTGGTACCTGTTCTGAAAGTTTTTTGGTTTATATTGCTTAATGTAAAACTTTCTCACTGCATTGAAAAACTGCTCTTCCCCTGGGGTCTGTGGGTAAGGCCTCATGCCCACAGGCGTTTTTTCAGCCGCGTTTTTGAGCGTTTTTTACAGCTTAAAAACGCCTGTCCATGTTAGTCTATAGCTTCATGCCCACCTAGGCGTTTTTGAGCTGTAAAGAGCATAGGCGTTTGTAAGCTGTAAAAAAAAAACAGGACCAGTGCGTTCCTCAGCTTCAGAATTAGGCAGAAAAAAACGCGCACTAACGCGCGGTCGCGTTTTTAGCTCCGACGTTTTTTTTTGTTTTTTTTAAAAAAAAAATAAAAAATAAATATTTACAATAACATGGACAGGCGTTTTTAAGCTGCAAAAAACGCAGCTGTAAAAACGCCAGTGGGCATGAGGCCTTACTGTTCCCTATTCTATAAATCAGCTTCTCGCAGACTGCAATGTTCACGTTTTCTTATTTTTTCTTCCTTGTAGAACCCGAACTCCAACCCTCGCCCCTCAGCGCAGGACCTGGCCGGATTCTGGGACCTTCTTCAACTTTCTATAGAAGACATTAGCATGAAATTTGATGAACTCTTCCAGCTCAAGGCCAACAGCTGGGCATTGAGCGAAACTCCTGATAGAAATGTGAGTCCTTGTGTGCAATCATCTGTTGTGTTTTATATACCAAGCAGTTGTTAGGAATTGTAATCATAAAGAAGCTTAGGCTCTATTCACCTTGTGCGACTCCAAAGTTGTGACTTTGGATGGTGCGATTTGGATACAACCTTGGCTTTGAGCAGTGATCATGGATAACTGTTGCATTGTATAACATTCAGGTACAACTTTCATGCAACTTTTGAGGGTTAACATTGAAGTCTATGGCCCTCAAGTTGCATGAAAGTTGTCCCAAAGTAGTACATGAACTACTTTGTAGTCGCTGCAACTTTAAGACCCCTTTCACACCGAAGGCGTTTTTCAGGCGCTTTAGCGCTAAAAATAGCGCCTGAAAAAAGCCTCAGCTGTAATCCCAGTGTGAAAGCCTGAGTGCTTTCACACTGAGGCGCTGCGCTGGCAGGGCGTCAGGAAAAGTCCTGCCCGCAGCTTCTTTGCAGCGCTTTAGGAGCGGTGAATACACCGCTCCTAAAGCGCTCCTGCCCATTAAAATCAATGGGCAGCGCCGCCGGCAAAGCGCCAATGCAGCAGCGCTTTCCAGGCACTTTTAACCCTTTTTCAGCCGCTAGCGGGGGTTAAAAGCGCCCCGCTAGCGGCCAAAAAGCTCTACAAAAACGATGGTAAAGCGCTGCTAAAAATGGCAGCATTTTACCGCCAACGCCCGGGCACTTTCAGTGTGAAAGCTTTCTAAATCGCACATATATGAATAGTTATCATTGGAAAATATGGGGAATGACTTGTCATGCAACTTTGATGTCCAAACTTGCATGACAAGTTGCACAAGTGTGGATAGAGCCTAAATCATGTAGTTCTGCGACACCTGGAGGGTCACAGGTTGAGCACCCAAGTCCCATGAGGCATTGCAAGCCGCTGACCGTTACAAGCATGACTCCTAAAGGCAGAGGCAGGATGGGATTTGTAGTTCCGCAACAGCTGGAGGGCGATAGGTTGAGCACCCATGGCCTGAATGAAGACCTCCAGCAAATATTACTAACTTCATGTTTGAAGAAGGATGATGGCTCCCTGATATGAAGATTAAGGCTGGCCATACATTATACAATTTTCTTGTGCAACTTTCCTTTAGATTTACCAAAACCATATGATAGAAGGTCAAGCCTAAACACTTTCAATTTGTATGCAATCAAGCAGGCCCTCTACATAGTTGAAGGTAAATCTAAAGAAAATTGAATAAGAAAATTGTATGGTGTATGGCCAGCTTAGGCCCAATACACACTATTAGATTTACTGCAGATTTTTGTCTTCAGATTTACCATAACCATATAATATGAGGTCAAACCTAAAGAGTTTCAATTTGTATGCAATCAGGCAGACTCTTGCACTGCATGGTTTTGATAAATCTGAAGACAAAAATCTGCAGAAAATCTAATCCGTGTGTATGGGGCTTCAGTGTGCTTCTAGCAGTGTACTTTTACAATCCTGTGACCTGCTGTCTGCTGACATCAGAGTCGCTACAGATGCTGAGAGGATCCCAACAATAATGTCAGGGTCCACCCAGATTCCTGACTGGCAGGGGAGAGCCTGAGCTAGCAAAATCCACCCCCTCTCTTGCCCGGCATTTAGTGAGTGCTGGAGGGGCAGAACACAGAGCCAGTGACAAGACATCACCGCTCTCTGCTCAAAGCAGACCAGAGAACTCCGCGATCAGCAGTCCTGTGATCGCTCAGTTCTTGGGCTTAAAGATAGCTGGGGACAGCTACAGGATCAGACCGATCCTGCAGCCATATATGTAAATACATTTTTTATTTTTTTATTTCACTTCCCGAACTTCTCCTTTTTAACCACTGCGGCACTTTCTTTAAAAGCATTGTACTAAAGTAAACTACTTATGAGGTATACATTTAATTTTCATCTTAACCTGTTGCCGCCTGCGTAACACGTATGGGCAGCAACACAAGGATGGGCTTTAACGGCCAAACGCTGCGCATATGCGCAGCCAATATTTCTGTGCTGGACCGGCTCATTATCATGTGACCACAGTGACAACCAGCCACAATGGTCACATGATCTCCAGTCCCCCCCCCCCCCCGGTATACAGCCCCTAGTTAAAGTATGCCAGGGCTTGACAGGAAGGGGTTAAACATTTAGTACTATTGCCTTGGCTACAAGGAAAAGCACTTTTTCTTTGCATTTCAATCTACAGTCTTAATTTCCCAAAAACTGCCCAAAAAATTCAAAGTTTTAGACCCCTTTCACAATCAGGCGCTTTGCAGGCGCTATAGCGCTAAAAATAGCGCCCTGAAAGAGCCGCTCCATTCACTCCAATGTGAAAGCCTGAGGGCTTTCACACTGGAGCGGGGCGCTGGCCGGGCGTCAGAAAAAGTCCTGCCAGCAGCTTCTTTGCAGTGCATTAGGAGCGGTGAATACATGGCTCCTAAAGCGCCCCTGCCCATTGAAATCAATGGGCAGCGCCGCTGTAGCGGCGCTTTTAACCCTTTTTTGGCCTCTAGCGGGGGTTAAAAGCACCCGCTAGCGGCCAAATAGCGGCGCAAAAACAACGGTAAAGCGCCGCTACACCACCAACGCCCAGGCACCGTGAGGGTGAAAGCACTCTAAATGTGTATCTTATAGTGTGTATCTTTTGTATTCTCATTTTTACAAGTCTTATTTCTCTGTTGGACAGGAAGTAAAGAGGCCTCCTCCCCCTGTGCCAAAGAAGCCAGCCCGGCCCAAGCCCCCGCTGAGTCGCGACAAGGCTCCAGGCGCCTCCAACAGTGACAAACAACGGCAAGAAGCCCGCAAAAGGCTGATGGCAGCCAAACGAGCAGCCTCGGTGCGCCAGAACTCGGCAACCGAGAGTGCGGACAGCATCGAGATCTATGTGCCAGAGGCACAGACGCGGCTCTGAGTGATGGAGCCTCCCGTGCCAACTATGGAAAAACGGAGGGCATTGGCAGACGTAGACTTGCTGAGAGACTGAATTGGGAGACGAAGGGAGGAAGGCACAAGAGCACGTTCGGTCTAGGCTGCGTATCCTGGCAGTGGCGTACTTCTGCGAGGAGAGTGCCACGGAGAGCGTGCTGGGACTTTTCAACTAAATATTCTTAAAAACAAAGGAGCTTTTTTTTTCATGTCTTTGTGGGGAAGAGACCCAAAGTGGAAGATGTTCAGAAGGGGTATACCTGTTATGCAGCCCCCTCCCCCCCTCACACTCTCCTCTCCTTGTATGGGCCGAGGCAATAAGGCGCCCCAAAATCTACACAATTGCACAAAGACTGCACCCTGGTTTTGGATGGTATGCCATCTTTGTATCACTCTCCCCTTTTGTCTGTATAAGTAGCACCTATTGCAATAAGGAACAAACTCCACCCTTAGCATCCCTCTTCCTCCTTGAGCAGGAGCATGCAGATTTGTATGGTGGTTTTGATAAACACTCAGCTCATACAGACCCCAATTTGATGTGATGAGAATAGAACAGGAGCTTGCAATGCATTGTTCTACACACAGCAGAGGTAACTTTTATAATGCAGTGCTCTGCTCCCAGTAGAGGGCAGCAGTGAGCAGTTTTTGCACACTGACAGGCTCTGCGCTGCAATGTGTTGCTGAGATTACACTCCCCCCTGTTATTTTTAATGCGGATTTAGGCACATATATGAAATGGAGACAAGAGTATTGTAGAATTTGTTTACCAGGTAGGCCAGCAACTGAATATTAAACAAAGCACACTGTACTATAGAATTAGAGATGATAGCCCATCATATTTCCCTTTCAACACATCAAGCTGTGCGCAGGTACACAAAGGCTTTTTATTTTTTTTACAGACCGATACAAATGTTTCAACAGCCCTGATCAAAGTGCATGTATTGTTGGCTTCCTTGGGGCCCATTCACATGGTATACGTTGGGCGAATTTATCCAACTGAATCCCAATGCATAGACAAGGCAGTTTGCCTTATGCCATTTTAGTTCATTTTATAGTGGTGTGCGCAAAAAAAAGACGTGGCATTTTACACGATGCAGCGTATTGCAATGCACTACACCATAGCGCAACACAACATGGTGCATAAAGATAAATGTGGCATTTAAATCACATTTTTTTTAAAATGAAGGTAAAAAGCGTGATGCATTTTAACAACGCCTTGCCCCGCCCCTTCACAAATGTCACCAGTGGCTGCACATTGTATAGAGTATAACGTATGCTGCTGATGTGAATAGGCCCTAAGAGGAAAGACAACCTCTGCCAGGAACAGATGAAAACATTAGCTGATTTTATCAAAGTTCAATGCGTAGCTCTTAATTTTCTGAGTGTAATGTGTTTTTTTATTTACATTGCCTTAGCCGTAACAGTGGCGTAACCCATAGCACCCAATCAGAATCCTTAAAAAGCTCACCATACATATTACAATCGATGTACGATCTGCTTTAGATTTACCAACCCTTATGTAGTGCAAGGGCCTGCCTGATTAGATGCAGATAGATTGGATAATTTAGGAAGGTTATTACCTAGTTTTGGTAAATCTCGGGGGCCACCATACACATTACAAGTGGTGGACTATGCCACTATACAATCAACTTTAGATTTGCCAAAATAATATAGGCACCTGGCTATTCTATCCAATCAGTTTGTATCCAAACAAGCAGGCGCTACATAAGATGGTGGATCTAAAAGGAGATTGTCCAATCAGACTGTAACGTGGGTTGTGAGCTTAAGGCCACTTTCACACAACTGCTCTGATCAGGTCCACCAGGCGGACCTGATCAGATTGTCCATTCATCTTTATATACCGGCGGGTGTAAACGGACGTGTCCGTTTACACCCACTTACCTCTGATTTAATCTAGTCTGCTAAAAATAAATGGAAGGGGGTCCATTCTCCTCTGTGTTGGTGGATCGAATCAGAAGGGCAGTTGGGTGTAAACAAACAGCAGTCCATAGAGCAGAACGGGCTCTGTCTGTGTCCACGCTGCATAAACTGAGCAAACCCGGACTTGTCATCAGCCTGCTCTTCGCTGATCAGTAGGGGATCTGTGAGCGGATCCCCTGCTGATTGGAACAGAGTCCGTCCTCTATAAAAGGGGCCTTAAACTCACCAAAACTATGTACAGTGAGGACCTACCTAAACCAATCATTGCATTTGCATCCAATCAGGAAGGCCCTTGTACTACATAGTGAATGGTTAGATCTAAAGGATGTTGTATAATGTAAGGATTGTGTAAAGTTTTTTTCAGATTGTAAAGTGTGTGGTGAGCTTTATACTGGTTTGATGTCAGCAGAGTAAATTCTGATTGGTTTCTATGAGTTACCACACTGAAGATCTCTTCATTGAATAAGGCTGAAAATGTGACGGCAGACTCTCGATATTTAGTCTACCCAGTTTGCTAGAGATAACAACTTCCAGTCTTTGTTTTCTTGCTGTAGTATAAATTTTTCTGCCCTTTCTAGGCAAACCACATTAGTTCAAAAATGTTCTTAGCTCGTTTTACATGTAATGTATGTCTGACATCTAAGGAGAAGGTACATTAAGCTACATGTATGTGGGCACATTTCCCCATGCAGCAAGAACACTCTGTATTTTGGGTGCCCAGTATGTTCTGGGGATGCGTACAGCCACCCATAGACATGAATGGGTGAAGGTGGCTGTACGCAGCGTTGTGCAGCTACTAGCGTAAAGTAGTGCATGTGCACAGATCTGAAGTTGCAAGCACGGGCCGTGTGTGTTTGGGACATTACATCCGTGCGCTTGCCCTACTTTATGCTGTTAGCAGTACATAGCTGCCTTCACTCATAAATGACTATGGGTGGCTGTACGCAGCTCCAGAACATCGCAGACACAAGAAATACGCAGAGTGTTTTTGCTGCACGGGCAATTGTGCCCATGTTCATGAAGCTGTAATTTATAGAGAAATGTGCAACACTTTTAAAGTGTAAATCCAAAGTGTATTGGGATGTCAATAAATGGTGCCAGGCTTCACATACCATCAAACATATTGTACACCTTCAGTAATCCCATTTCTTATTGTAGTGGCCAACGCAAAGCCATATTTTATCTGTGCCGCGCTTTGCTTTGGAGAGAACGTGTGTGTGTGTGTGATATTAGTACAGATCAGAGGTGACCTGGCCAATTCTGAACCAGCCTGTCCTCTGATCTGTATACCTGGCTTTACTTGGCACTGCACCTTTGTCTGAAGCTATTAAAGCCGGCCATAGTCGGTTTGAACCTCGGCTGGTTCAGCAGGGACCTGCTGAGATTCGAACTAGGATTGCACCGATACCACTTTTTTAAGACCAAGTACAAGTGCCGATACCGATTAATGATACTTTTTTTAATGTCATGTGACAGTTGCACTAATATGCAGAACTGATGAGGTGTGGACTGTCAGTTTTTTTTTTTTTATTATTTTTACAATTTTACTTTAAAATATTTTATTTATTACAATGTTTCTCTTTTTTTTTTTTTTTTATTCCACCCTGGGGGGGGGGGGGGGGGGGCTGGCTTTGGTGAGATGTCAGGGGTCTAAACAGACATGGAAAGGGACTTAGGATAGAGATTCCCCAGTCCCTTTCTCAGCAGCCTGCCTCAGCTGCACTTCACATAAATGGACAGGAGACAGAGGCTCTGAAACATCGTAAAGACAGTTTATGAATGGACAGAGTCAGTGATCGCTGACTCTGTTCATTCTGAAAAGGAAGGAGCCGGTAAATGACATATTTACCCACTCCTTTCTCCGCTCTCCATCCTATAGGATCTGGGAGGGGGGGGCGCAGGAGGAGCACACGGAGGAGGATGCGGGGAGGGACCGAAGGAGCACAGAGGAGGATACAGGGGACACTCAAGAACGATCGGTGCGACGGTGGGGGAAGTTATAGTCACCGATCTACCTGTGTGGCTTTCAATGTCGCAGCTGAAAGCCGCGTAGGGGAGAGGAGGAGAAGCGGCTGTCGGCTGCTTTATTGAAAGCCACACAGGGAGGTCGGTGATTATAACTTTCCCCACCCCACCCCACCCCACCGCACCAATCATCCCTGAGTGTCCAGGTATCGGACTAGGCATTGGGAGCTTTTGCAGGAGTAAAAGTACTCCTGCAAATGCTCAGTATCAGTACCGAAACTGGTATCGGTGCAACCCTATCTCTAACCATGTTTGGGCAGGCTGATTGTACCCAAGCTGATTGATTAATCAGCTTGGGTACAACCAGCCTGTCAGATTTTTCAGGCGCGTTATTGTCCGTGGCGCAAGCCGTTGGCAATAATCACTGTGTGTTGTCCCGGCAAGGAGGGATCTCTCTGCCCAGAAAACACAATAGAGCTCTGCGGGAGGAATTCCCCCCATCAACACTGACTGTGGCCCACAGTTGCAGGAAAGAAAATTGCACCATCTATGGCCAGCTTTAGCCATTTCAATTTGCGTGTGTGTGTACGTGTGTGTGATCCCTGCAGAGGTTGTACAACTTTTGTTCCCTACTGGGGAAAAATAAAATCATCAAAATGTCATGATCAGGGGTGCCCAAACATTTGCATAAAAACCAGAACAAGTAGACACCATTTTCGTGCTAAATAGAAGGATAAAGCTGAAACCTGAGCAAAAATTCCATCCTCTTCTGCTTAAAGCTAAACTCTGCCAAACAGTTAAATACACACATAGAATACATGTAGGGGACCTGTCTTACCTGTTAAAGGATTTGTATTTCTGTCCATGCAGTTCTGAGAATCACAGCTCTACTATACAGCAGAGACATGTCTGGCAGAGCGCGAGACTAGATTTTTCTCTGCTACATGTTGGTAATGCTTACAGGTCTTGTCCCTCCCCCAGACAGTGACTGGCCAGTGAAAGGAGAAGCTGGCTGATGAGCTCATCTGTAGCTCTATCTCCTCCTATCACTATGTCCCTTGTTGGCACTGCAGCACAACTTGTTTGGATCCTTGGGCTGCTATTTTTTATGCCAGCCTGAGCTCTGCTGTACAGGCTAATGCTAGGTCAAATTTGGGTAATTCAACTGATAGCAAAAAAAGTACATTAATTGATATATTAATGAGCTGCATTTCTTTTTTGCATGTTATATTTGCCTGGAGTTCAGCATTAAGATTTCAAATTAGCCTCTTGATGTACTGTCTTTCCTGACAAACAGTAAGGCAATGCTGTGATAGTGTATTGTAAACCCATAGCAGCCAATCGGATATCACCATTTATCTTATTTTACACTAAATTAAAAGAGTTGCCTTATGGCTGTTGTAACTTCAGTATGATTATGACATAAACATAATGGATCCCACACAACAGTAGCAACTGGAAAACTCTATCCAAGATGAGTTAGGTCTCCTGGTTGCTATGGGTGACTGCAATTTTTGCACATAGTCACTACTTTTTTGCACTACGTTATTAATCAAACGTGAAATGCAGTAAGTAACCCTTTGCAACCAATTGGCAATCGCCTTTAAATTTAAAGGATGAAATCCAGGACAAAAATCTTTCATGTGCCTATATAGCCACAGAGGATAAAAATCCACTTGATGTGTACCAGATGCCTGCAAATTTTAAGATATTTCCTTGTAAATGTAGCAGTGATATCGTATTGCTGTACATAGCCTGTGCAGAGAGCAGAGCTGTGGGAGGGACCCAACAGGCCCCACCTCCTACAGGAGGGGGCGGATACAAGACCAGTCACCCTGCACAAGGAGAGAGTGTAGCAGTGACCGGTCTTTATTACATGAGACCTCTGCAAGGACAACCCTGCTCAATTACTCCACCTCCTACAGGAGGGGGCGGATACAAGACCAGTCACCCTGCACAAGGAGAGAGTGTAGCAGTGACTGGTCTTTATTACATGAGACCTCTGCAAGGACAACCCTGCTCAATTACTGCACAGATCTGGAAGACATGCACAAGGCATACCAAGATAAAAGTAAGAACACACGTGGATCTTGTAATTTATACAATATTTGCTTAGCCTGGATTTCAGCTTTAACTTTTTAGCTAATGTAAGGTGACATATTTTTGGCTATGGGTTACAGCCTTTTGCATATCACTATGACGCACTGCACTTACTTGAGTGGAAATGACCAAATACACAGTTTAATTAAATATATGTGATCTGTTTTTATCTACCAAAGGATTTTAATTTCTGTTCAACCAGTCTTGTGATTCACATATGTCTGCCATACTACATAGCCAGGTCGGTTCTACTTCGTAACGCCATCTGTCTTCTAGTGCATCCTCTGCTGTTTTGTTGGGCAGTGAGCAGGCAGGAGACACAGGAAGCTGTTGAATCAACTTTCGCAGTATGTGAATCGCAGAAGTGACTGAACAGAATGACATGTCATTTATCCGGTAAAAACAATCCATGTATTCATTGATAATTTTGTTGTTGATGAGGGAGTATCCCATTACCAATGAACATGCTGTGCTGTATAATGATGCTGAGTATCTGTTCAATAGTTATATGCAAACATGTATAAAGATGTTAATATTGTATACACTAATGAACACACTTGTGGTTAACAATACCTAGTATCTATATACTGCAGATATGCACACATGTATAGTGATGCAGAGTATCTATGGGACACATTGTACTTGGTATGGGAATGCCAAGTTTTAGTACAATATTGATGAGCAGGTTTCGTGCTGATCCACAAGGACTGTTGCAAAGAACCTATAGCTGTAACTGAAGCTGATCAGAATTCAATTTTTAAAGAGAGAACAGTGTTATGTTGTATGTTAAAGCATACCTGTAATAAAAGAGGCCGTATAGTTATCTGTTGATATGCTGCCTCTTTGCTTCTCCCTTGGCCACTGCCAGTATTGTACACTTTTGGGTGTGTGTGGTGAAACACCTGCTTCCCCCACCGCACACTGTGGTTTCTCCCACTAGTTTATGCATCACTACAGGACATATGAGTTGGCGGAAGGAACCACTGAGGGCTGCAGGGGGAAACGGCAAATACTTATAGTGGCTGGGGAAGGGGTCATGTTTAATAATATTACATTTTTTTGTTTAAAGGGTTCTGGTTGCTTGTTGGTTGTTCTGGTCAGCTGCTTTGACGTTGTTTGCACCAGTCCTATTAGTTCCACCCAGCACTGTATAATGATACTGACATACTCCGAGGACAACTGGCCTACCCTGCGTCTTTGATTGACAATGCCACTACCAATTTTAGGTTTCTTCCCCGAGCGACATAGACAGGAAAGAACTTCACATTTTGCCAACGCAGAAACTGGATTTTTGGGACAGACAAAAATAAACTTAAATGAAATATAGATGTTTTGGAATTTTGGAAAACATTTAAAAAAAAATATCTATTCCTAGGGACGCACCCAATAAAGAGCAATAGAGCCTGATTTGTGGAATTATTTATGTTTTCAGAAATTGCTTAAATTACGGTAAGCTTTTTATACCAAGAGGAACAGGATGGTTAAAGATGAATATGCTGATTTTATATGTGCTATATGACCAGATGTTTGTGGACACCTGACCAGCATGCCTATATTACACCCGTTGTGCACCTTGTTTAAAAATTAGCATGGCTTTGACCCTTCTTGGGCTAAAATAGCCTCCACTCTTCTGGGAAGACTTTCTACATTATCTTGGAGTGTCCTTGTGGGAATTTGTGCCTATTCAGCCAAAAGAACCTTTGTGAGGTCAAGTACTGATAAAGATCTGGCTCTCGGTGTTCCAGTTTTTTTCCAGAGATGTTCACAAGGCTTGAGGTCAGGGGGTCTGTCTAGAACAGGGGTGTCCAACCTTTTGACCTTCCTCGGCCAGCATTTGAACAAGATATATTGTCTTTGGCCACACATAAGATACACTAACCATAAGGATAGCTGATGAGCAGAAAAAGTCAGACAGATCAAGTTGGAGTAAACTCCTATGTATGACTTTATCCTTATAGGTAAGCCTATAAAGAGGTTCACTTATAGGTACAGTAAATATCTCCTAAACGTGCACTGTTTAGGAGATATTTACTTTACATGCAGCCAGTGACGTCACCGACACATGCGCTCTAAAGGAACGGCATACCTGTGCCATTCCTTCAGAGCCCTGTGCCATAAACGACGGCTCCTGTGCTCATGCACAGGAGTGACGTCATTGCGGCTCTGGCCACTCATACAGACAGAATCCGCAAACCCAGAAGGAAGACCGGGTGAAGATGGAAGTGGCCTTCAGTGGTGACAGCGCGGCGCTGGGGGGCTTTGCAACATGAAACAAGTGCGATATTTGACACTGTTTTGGTTCGATGGATGGAGTAGCAATTCTCAAGGTGCTCATCGGATATTTTGGTTCTAATCTTGCCTTTCATGTGCTTCAGCCTTGCAAATAGTTGTTCACAAATATAGGTGCCGCCAAAAATGGATGACGTGAATAAGACGTGATCGTATAGAGTGAGAGATTTTTTTTTTTGGGAAGAGAAAAACTTTAAAAGTCCAGTAAAGAGACACTGTCAAATTTTTCTTCTGCTGCATGTGTTCATTAAGTAAGTGTAAATGCATTTTTGCAAGGAAAAAAAACAAGAAAATTTTTTAACAAGATACTAAACGCACACACTGTTTACATTTTTCCTTCACTTTCTGTACGTGGACGATGGCACTGTCAAAAAAAACAACCTTGAAGTACCCTTTTTTCTAATGGATATACAACTGTCACATGACCCAGATCTTTCCCAGCCTGTCTGCAGGGAAACATAAACAGAAGGAGCTTCTAGTCCTCTTCTGCTGGTCACATGTTAAAAAAAAAAAAAAACAGGCTTTGGAATACAGAGTAAAAATAAATAATATCAATAAACTGTTTTAAATTGTCCTGTGTGTGTATGTGTATATATATATATATATATATATATATTTGAAATCAAACCTTTATTAATTTTTTTAAAATAACACGGCGTGGGCAGATTTCTGCCAGTCACAAGCTGTGTCACACCTCTCCAGCCTGTGTCTTAGAATAAGAGGGAGGTGAAGCCTCCATTAACCACTTGGCGCTGACGTCACACAAATATGCGACCTCACAGGACTGAGCTTTTTTTTTTCCATGGGGCCGCATATTTGTGTTTCACCCCTTGTGCTGTGAGTGCACCGTGCGCGTGCTCACAGCATAGAGACCAGGGGCAAAATTTTAAAACTTTTTTATTTTTTTGCTATTTTGGGCCAGTTTTACCTTGCTAAGAAAAAAAAATCAGGCGATTGCCATTTACCTCCAGTCCAATTTGTCCTGGAAAAAAAACAGGTATAATCCACCTAGATGCACAAAGCAGTTTTGATGATATGTACGGTTTTACTAATGCATGTAAAAGTTGCAAAATTGGGCTTAGGCATTAAGATTTGTTTTACTGTACAAAGGGGTTATCCTACATGTACTATCCTACCTCCATTGTGTTTAGCTGGTGAATGGGCTGTCATTTACCACTGTGTATACACCAATATGTGTGACTCTATATATTATGAGCTCGGTTTTGGACAAGTTGAGTTTGAGGAAGTGGTGTGACATCCAGACAGATATGTCTATAGAGATAGAGAGCAGTAGGATCATTCAATGACTGAGTGAGTATGAACTGCATGTAATATACCATTTATTGATCGTTTTTATAATGTGGGTCTAGTGACACTTTAAGTTTATGCAATTTTGTGTTAGGCCGCATTCGTAGCCATCTTGGGCGGCAGGTTGGACAACCCTGTTCTAGACTGAGTTTTTCCACACCACACTCATCAAACCATGTCAATGAGAAGTCGTGAATGGAGAAAGGTCCTCCAAAAACTGTTGACACAAGGTTGGACTCAATCATCTTAAAGGTTTAGTATGTTGTAGCATTAGCAGCACCCTTCACTGGAAACGCTAAACAATTTGGAGGGTTTTCCCCATGCCTTTGGCCATGCAGTGTACATGCTCTAGGGAGAAGCACAAAAGCGCCACTCTAAGTGCAGTATGATCGATAAAATTTAATATTAAAAATGGGGGGGAGCATATATGTACTCACAAACATGATATAAAAATGAGCATGTTACCGAAATATCACCGCAAGTCACGGCCTGCCAACACCCGGAAGTCAATCATGGACCATCGCCCGTTGTGGATCCCCCTCATCCTGCCTGTCCTGTACTAGCAGAAGTGCGGTACTGCCACACACAAGCTCCAAGCAGCGCCATTTGGTCTGCGCCACCGCTTCTCCACAGATAAGACTTTCTGGTTACATGCTTATTTTTATATCATGTTTGTGAGTACATATATGCTCCCCCCCCCCCCCCCCCATTTTTAATATTAAATTTTATCGATCATACTGCACTTAGAGTGGCGCTTTTGTGCTTCTCCCTACAGCTCCTTCAGGAATTGCTTCTATTCTTCACTGGGCTGCCTTCTAGGTGCTTTTAGGACGAACTGAAAGGACTTTTTATAGTGTTATGTGGTTTGTTGTCATTATTATGTATTGATTGACTCATTTATTATATTTTTTATTTAGTGCCTTTCCCTTATTCCCATTAGTTTTTACATAGTCTTTGATACCAGCGCCAACTTCCTCCTATTTGTATAGTGTACATGCTCCACTGGTCTTCTTTTACATTATCTCTCTTTTTTTTTTTTAAACAAAGATGTCACACAAGTTGGTGGAGCTTGGTTATGGACACCAAAAATCACGTTGGGCAATTTGGTTTGTGTAATACCAAGTGAGACTGTGAATTTACTGTGTATAGTGTATGTCTAATGCTATGTAAGCACACCAAGGGCTATAGTGATTCATGTAAGTCTATATTCATTCGAAAAAATACTTTGCAGTCAATATGTACAATTCCTAAAAAATATAAGTGCATGTGACCAAAAGAGAGATTATTGTTTTAAATATCAGTATTAGATATTGCAACATACCATATATACTCGAGTATAAGCCGACCCGAATATAAGCCGAGGCACCTAATTTTACCACAAAAAACTGGGAAAACGTATTGACTTGAGTATAAGCCTAGGGTGTCCATCTGCATGCCTCACTGTGCCTCACTTTGCCTCACTGTGTCCATGTGCATGCCTCACTGTGCCCATGCCTCACTGTGTCCATGACTAGACTGATGTTTAACCTGGGAGTCTATGGAAGGGGTGCCTGGCTTTAAAAAATCGGTGCTACCCGGCCGTAGGTCCCCCAGACAAAAACCTTAGCACATTGATAGAGAAGAAATGGGGCTACATGTGTGACAAGTTTCGGGTCCAGAGGACCTACGACCGGCCGGTACCGTTTCCCCAAAATCACAGGAGAAATTACCGTTTAACATGGGAGTCTATAGAAGGGGTGCCCGGCTTTGAAAAATCGGTGCTCCCTGGCCGTAGGTCCTCTGGACAACAAACTATTCAAACTTGTAGGGGAAGAGTGAGGCTACATGTGTGCCAAGTTTGGGGTCCAGGGGATCTACGGCCGGCCAGTAGCGGGTCCCCAAAATCCGGGAGATCAGGCGCAAAAAGGTGACTCGAGTATAAGCCGAGGGGGGCATTTTCAGCACAAAAAAATGTGCTGAAAAACTCAGCTTATACTCGAGTATATACAGTAACTATTGGTAGTAGGCCTGTTCTTTTAATTCCTGCTTCATGCAAAATTTGAAGTTAGGCCTCCTGTTATGTAATTGAATATTTATTACAAGTATTATATACAGATAGAGCTTACTTTTAATGGTATTTAATCACCACTAGGTTTTAAATTTTTTGCTAAACAAATGAAAAAAGACCAAATTTTTTTCTTCGTTTCTGTCCTAAAATTTTCTGAATAAGTACTTTTTCTCCTTCACTGATGTGCGCTGATGCGGCTGCACTGATGGGCACTGATAGGCATCCCTGATGTGTGCTGATGAGGCTGCACTGATAGGCATCACTAATGTGCGCCAATAAGGCTGCACTAATGGGTACTGATAGGTATCACTGATGGGCACTGTTGGGTCTGCACTGATAATCAGGACACTGTGTGGCTTTGCCGGTTACCAGCTTTCCTTTCCTTGAGCTGTTAGCGTGAGGAGGGGAATGTGATAACAACAAATCCTGTTTTCACTGTGCTCAGCTGTGATTGGCTCTTGGCACAGAGATCACAGATACCTGCTGATACACACCGCAGTAGGCATACAATAAGCGTGGTCACGGGAGGACGTAAATAGACGCACTCCTGGAAATGTGAAACCATGCTGTAGCCATCATTCGCTATAGCACAGTCAGGGAGAGGTTAAGATAAATACTGCAAATTAGTTAAATACACAGAATTTTTTTTATAAACCATTAGTCAATTCACAAAAAAATATGCATATGTTATTTATCTCATACAAGCAATTGATATTTTAGAAACATAACATTTTGCTAAGAGAAGATCATTCTGTGACTGAAGGCACACTGGGGGACATTAGGTGCACCAAGATCAGTGCATCAGCACTACAGTGATCCTACTGCACCGCAAGCCAGCGGATGCATTGTAACAGCAGCTAGTGGGAATATTGCTCTGTGCCTTCAATTATAGAACAATCTTCCTCTCGTGCAGCCTGTGAAAATTTGGGGATTAAACAACGTTAAGAAAAACACTTGATTAATGTGTTAAATTTACAAATATTTAACTCATTTGTTCAATTACGCATTTTTTTTTGCGAATTGACTACTTTTGAGATAAGTACTGCATGAGTTATTTTAAGGCAAAAAATCTTTTGGTATTTATCTTTTTAGTAAACTGATCCCACAGTGCTTTACATAATGTATATTCACATCAGTGAAAAATAGGTGGTAACCTCGCGCCAAACACTAAATGAAATTAATTTTATATATTATATAATAAAAAAATTAATTAAAAGAAAAAAGAGCTGCTCCCCTGAAAAACTAAATGGATATCCCATAAAGTGCAAAGTGAAATAAAAAGGGAGGGGGCGCTAGTGAGTAGGAAGGTTTAAACTTAAACTAACATATATTCAATCACATAGGATATTGAACAATTACTTAAGATAATAATATAAGTGCAGTAATTATAAAGTGACTAGTGAGAACAACATCAACTGCTGTAATTAACTAATAATGAATCAACCATAGATAATAAAAACTGTGATGAACAAAAATTGTACACATATAAACATCCAATCAGTGAAGCTTTGGCTATCTGGCTTGATTGACGGGCATTTAAAAAGACTGTCCATTCAGTGACCCAGTACGCTTCCTGATGACGTGTTAAACGAAACGTACGTCGAGGCGGTACTTGGTCACGTTTTCCATCTACTTCCGGTCCTGCTGGCTAGCCGCTGTAACAGGTGGAACGCACGCCAGACTTCCAAACGGACGGACGGAACCATTCGGCTTCTACATGCCTTTCAGCCTCAGTGCCGGGCTAAGGCACCACACAATGTAAGCTGCAATTTGGCTTTCCTTTTCTATCTTGATTTTATTACAATAAACGGGATTACACTATTTTGGCATTATTCGTTTTGTCTGCATATTCCAACTGAGCGTACCCTGGGGAGTCAGACGGATCCGGGAATACATTCTCTCTATTGGCAAGTGGCATCTTGCAATAAGCGCTATTTGACCCCCTTTTAACTAAGAGGGTCAACATCCTGGGGTAAGCGGCCATCCATCCATAGCACTTCGGGTGATTTCTCTATGTTGGTGAAGGTGTTACTTCAAAGAACCACTGGATTATTTTTATGGATTTATCACTGGATTAGCCAAAGCTTCACTGATTGGATGTTTATATGTGTACAATTTTTGTTCATCACAGTTTTTATTATCTATGGTTGATTCATTATTAGTTAATTACAGCAGTTGATGTTGTTCTCACTAGTCACTTTATAATTACTGCACTTATATTATTATCTTAAGTAATTGTTCAATTTCTCTAGTCATCTTCCAGGACGGCACACCTGAGAGATGACTGGTCCACCTGACAGGAAACACAATCAACACATGAGGTTAAAAGGCCCCTCCCTTCCCCTGCACCTCAGTTCTTGATTGTGTTTCCCGGCAGCGAAACGTTTGTTATTTTTGTCAGACCTGAAGTCGGTAGCGGATGGTCTCCCCCCTGAGAGCTGGACGCCAAGGCCGGGGAGGGTTGCGGGTCCAGCCAGGGATCAGTCCCTTCTCAGGGGGGGTTCCCAATGACCGGTGGTATTCCCTGGTAAAGAGCCTCCCGGGCACAGGGGCGTTTCCCGGATCTCTTGTGGGTACATGCCTCCCCACCTACCTTCCACCCAGTCTAGGGTACTTGGGGGATGAAGGAACCGGAGGGTCTGCAGGAGTCCAGGCCGCTGGAGGAGGAAGGCTGTCATTTTCCTGACAGTGCAGCTCCATAGGGAATGCTGGAAACACTCCTAGGCAGGAGTGAGCATTCGTCGGGTGGAGCAAGATGGCGCCTCTTCCGGTTCCGGGCGACATCACTTCTGGTTTCCGGTCCACGCCAAAATGGCGGATCCGGACACTAGAGGCCAAAATGGGACTACCTCTGGCGGCGGGACTCCAGCAAAATGGCGCCGATCGGCGTCCTGGCCATAAAAATCTGGTGGAGCCAGGCGGAGGTCCCACAGGCCCCTCTCACCGCCTGGAGTCTCACAGCAGAGCTCCTAGGAAGTAGGAACCAGCTGAGACCAGGAATGGAGCGAGAGGAGGACACAGCAGTGGCTGCATCCCAGGAGGGGACCACGAGTGGTGAGTCTTTCCTCTATTATTCACAAGGGGTTGGTTAAGGGAGGTCTTACCCACACCCCTTGGGGGGGGGCAGGAGAAAGTACAGCTTGCTAAAAAACTAGTGCTGTCTTGTCTTTTTGTCTCCTTAGAACCCAGTGGATATGCTCAAGGGGCCCACAAGGTTAAAAGCAAAAGTACCCCTCCCCCTAGAACAAAAAGGTGTGGGCATTGCAATGAAAAGCTCCCACTTGATCACGCAAAGCCTTTTTGTTACAGGTGCATACATAAATTGTCGGGTAAGGAAACCTCACAGGTGTTGAGGGACTTCCTTACAGTACAGGCAGAGATGCTGACTACGTTACAATCCCTTAAGACAGTTATTGCATCTAAGGAAGAGCATAGCACTAGTGCTAGTGGCAGAGAGGTTCTGTCCTCTAGAGAAGGTACTTCATCTCAGGGGGACACATCTGACAGAGGTCAGAGAACCCCACAGGGGCCTCCCTCTTCCATTACTTCAGGAGTAGATGAGCTTGAGGACCCAGAGGAGTCAGAAGAGGACTCATTAAAGGAGGGGGAAGGTTCAGACCCTGAAAGCCAGGACAGTGACAGTCCTAAACTTAGGCATCTCTTTCCCGTGGAGGACATGGGACAGTTGCTTAAGGCAATTTATGCCTCTGAAGATATCCCAGAACCTCCAGTACAGACAACAGCCCGGGATAAGTTGTATAAGGGCTTAGGAAAACCTCAGTCCAGAGTATTCCCAGTACACCAAACCCTTAAGGAGGTAATTCTGAGGGAGTGGAAGGACCCGGAAAGGAAGGTCCTTAAGCTAAAAACCTGGAAGAGAAGGTTCCCTTTTGGGGAGGAAGAATAAGAGAAGTTTTTCAAGACCCCCAAATTAGATGCAGCCCTTTCTCAGGTCTCTAAGAAATCCTATTTGTCCTTTGAGGACTCGGGTAGCATTAAGGACCAAATGGATAGGAAGGCTGAAACGCTTCTGCGCAGAGCATGGGATGCCAATGCGGCAGCCATGGCTCCTGCACTAGCATCTGCCTGCGTAGCCAGGAATGTGAATGCCTGGCTAGGTAGGCTCTCTGGCCATGTTTCTAGAGGGGACAATTCCGAAGAGGTTATGGACTCTCTAGAAATAATTAACAAAGCAGTAGCATATTTGGCTGATGCGACAGTGGAGGTGGTCAGAACCTCAGCCAAGTCAGCGGCCCTCCTGAACTCCGCAAGAAGGGCGGTCTGGGTTAAGTCATGGCAGGGGGACCCTATGTCCAGATCACGGCTCTGCGGGTTACCTTTTGAAGGTTCCCAGCTTTTTGGCCCTGGTCTGGATCAGGTCCTATCGCGATCTGCAGAGAAGGGGAAAAGTTCCCGGTTAAGGCCAAGAGAGAAAAAGGCAAAAAGTTTTTTCGTGCCCCTCCTAATCAGGGCCAGTTCAGGGCCAAGAAAGACACCAATAGAAGATGGGGGAAGGGAAAGGGCGGACAGAAGGGTGGCCTGCTCTTCTCCGGACCCAAGGACGCCAGAAGGCAGCCAAAGTGACGCCAGCGTCAGGGTAGGGGGGAGACTTTCTCGATTTGTCCCTCAATGGCGAAGGATCTCCGAAAGCCCCTATATCCTGACAGAAGGATATCGTCTGGAACTTTCCTCTCCTCCCCCTCAAAATTTTACTCTGACCCATCTCCCCAAAGAACCTTTGAGAGCAGCAGGGTTGATGGACAATTTGCAGGGATTGGCGGACCAGGAGGTTATCGTTCCCGTTCCACCCGAAGAGCTCTACCAGGGATTTTACTCCCACGTGTTTGTGGTCCAGAAGCCGTCAGGAAAATTTCGCCTGATAGTAAATCTCAGGAAGCTGAACAGGTTTCTGATACACAAGAGCTTTCGGATGGAAAGCATTTATACTGTGAGAAAACATCTATTGAAGGATGCCTTTATGGCCACAGTGGATCTGAGGGACGCGTATCTCCACGTGGCTATTGCCCCGGAACACCAATCCCTGCTGAGGTTTGCAGTCCTGACAAGCAAGGTTATACAACACTGGCAATACCGAGCACTTCCCTTTGGCTTAGCTGCAAGCCCAAAGATATTGGCAGAGGTTGTAGCTTACCTGCATTTACAGGGGGTATCTCTGATACCCTATTTAGACGACCTCCTGATCTATGGACAGTCTTTAGAGCAAGTGACAGCAGACGTAAAGACGGTGATCTGCACCTTGGAGAACTTGGGTTGGATAGTAAACAGGGAAAAATCGTCCCTAGTGCCATCCCAGATAAAAACTTTCCTAGGATACTCTGTGGACGCAGGGGCTCAGAAGCTTTTTCTCCCAGAGGAAAAAAGGTTAAAGGTAATATCAGCAGTTTCCTCTCTATTGGAACCCAGGGACTGCTCTCGGAGACAGGTCATGAGGGTCCTTGGCCTAATGACTGCCTGTATTCCAGCGGTTCCCTGGGCTCAGCTCCATTCCAGGGAGGTACCGTTTTTCCTTCTATCCTCCTGGGACAAGAAGACAGAGTCTCTGGATGGGAAGGTGGCCATTCCAGCAAGGGTAAGGGCCTCCCTAGATTGGTGGCTGGGTCAGGACAGACTCACGTTGGGTCGTCTCTGGACCCAGTGGAACCCTATAAAAATTACCACAGATGCAAGCGCCTGGGGTTGGGGTGCTCACTTGGGGGACCTCCAAGCGCAGGGATCCTGGAACCAGATCCAAGCAAGGGTCTCCTCCAATTACAGGGAGCTTCTTGCGGTGGGTCAGGCTCTGAAGGCCTTCGAAAGCAGAGTTCAGGGACTAGACGTCCAACTCCTCTCGGACAATGTGACAGCAGTTTCCTATCTAAACCGACAAGGGGGTACAAGATCCAGAAGGCTACTAAGTCTAGCCCTGGAGATTCTGAGTTGGGCAGAAGGGGTCCTTCAATCCATATCGGCGGTCCACATAAGAGGGACCACCAATGTGGTAGCGGATTTCCTGAGCTGACAGCCCATTCACCAAGGGGAATGGGAACTAAACCAGAGAGTATTCCTCCAGATAAGTCAAGAGTTCGGGGTTCCGGAGATAGACCTTTTCGCCCACAGAGGGAACAGAAAGGTGGAGCGTTTTTTCTCTCTCACCAGAGAGGGAGGTTCAGAGGGAATAGATGCTCTAGCTCAGAATTGGGACTGTCACCTAGCATATGCTTTCCCTCCACTAGCTTTGATTCCTCGGGTTCTACAGAGGCTGGCCAACTCGGAGTGCAAGCTGATTCTGATAGCCCCTTGGTGGCCCAAGAGGACTTGGTTTGCTACTCTGAAGAAATGGTCGGTGGCCCCTCCTTTTCCTCTCCCAACCAGGCAGGATCTTCTTCTGCAGGGGCCAGTCGTTCACCCCAACCCAGGATTCTTCAGGTTGACGGCATGGCTCTTGAGAGGGAGATTCTCAGAGGCAAAGGATGCTCCGATAAAGTGATTGAGACCCTCCTAGGTAGTCGAAAACCAGTCACTAGGAGGATATATTCAAAGGTTTGGAATACTTTTTCTCACTGGTGTCAAGATAGAGAAGTGTCTAGTCCTTCGGTACCAGTGATACTAGAATTTTTACAGGCAGGGGTGGACAAAGGAATTGCCACAAATACCCTGAAGGTACAGATAGCTGCTCTATCCATATTTTTGGACCAGAGGCTCACGTTAGAGCCTCTGATTAGGAGGTTCCTAGTAGCTAGGGAGAGGTTAACCCCCATAAAGGTTAAAAGATTCCCCCCTTGGAATCTAACATTGGTCTTGGAAGCGTTGACGAAAGCGCCTTTCGAACCAGCTCAGGAGATCTCCATTAAATTTTTGACGCTTAAGTTAGCCTTTTTACTGGCCATCACAACAGCCAGAAGAGTAAGTGACCTGCAGGCCTTGTCAAGTAAAGAGCCTTTTCTGTTGATTCTGGAAGATAGAGTGGTGCTGAAGCAAGACCCACTTTTTCTTCCTAAAGTCGCATCACAGTTTCATAGGTCGCAGGAGATCATTTTGCCTTCCTTTTGTGAAAACCCAAAGAACAAAGGAGAGGAAAAATTTCAGTTTTTAGATGTCAGGAGATGTTTGCTGACATACTTGGACAGAGTGAAGGACTTCAGGAAGTCGACTCACCTTTTAGTTTTATTTAGCGGCCCTAGGAAGGGAGGGCAGGCTTCTAAATCTACAGTGGCTAGGTGGATTAGGCAGACCATAGGTATGGCTTATGAGCAGTCAGGTTCCCCAGTACCAGGTAACATTAAAGCTCATTCAACAAGATCTTTGGCGGCCTCTTGGGCAGAAAAATCAGGGGCCTCAATCGAACAGATCTGCCGAGCAGCCACATGGGCGAAGCAGGGCAGGACACCTTCTTAAAGCACTATAGAGTGGAACTACTATCGCCTCAGGATCTGACGTTTGGAAGGAAGGTCTTACAAGCGGTGGTCCCACCCTAAGGTAGGCCTTGAACTTATTGTCCATCCTCTCAGGTGTGCCGTCCTGGAAGATGACTAGAGAAAATTGACAGTTACTTACCGTTAACTGCTTTTCTAGGATATCTTCCAGGACGGCAGGCCTACTTCCCACCCCTGGTTTGATGTAAGTACTACGGGTAGAGTTTCCCTCTGGCACCCGGATAACCTATTACTTTGGTAGAACTGAGGTGCAGGGGAAGGGAGGGGCCTTTTAACCTCATGTGTTGATTGTGTTTCCTGTCAGGTGGACCAGTCATCTCTCAGGTGTGCCATCCTGAAAGATATCCTAGAAAAGCAGTTAACGGTAAGTAACTGTCAATTATCCTATGTGATTGAATATATGTTAGTTTAAGTTTAAACCTTCCTACTCACTAGCGCCCTCTCCCTTTTTATTTCATATTCACATCAGTCCCTACCCTCAAGGAGCTGAAAATGTATGTTCCTTATCTTACATGCATACTAGGGCCACTTTAGACAGGAGACATTTAACCTACCAGCATGACTTTGAAGCGTGGAAAGAAGCTGAGATAACCACACGGAGAATATGCAAACTCTATGTAAGTAGTCCTGGTTGGGGTTCAAACCAAGACCTCAGCGCTACATAGTAGGAGCACTAACCACTATTTTTACCATACCACCTACAAGCAGACATTGTGCCACTCGGATGGGCACACGTTGCTGCGAAGCATCCCAGTTTGGCAGTTTTAATGCTACATGCCAAATTTTACACTGCCTGTCAAACTCTCCAAAGTAAGTGAACGGGATCAAGTGCTTGGCTCGCAGTTGCAGCACAGTCCTGCAATGCAACATTGCTATTCAGTACAGCCCATATTGACATTCCCCGATCTCCTCTTCCTCATTCTCACATTATTGTTGGCTGTCAGTGCACCGGAAGGTTCTGTTTAGGGGTACGAACACATATAAGGCATCTGTAGTTTATTTTGTTTTCTAATTTCAGGTACTTTTATAGCGCCGTCAATTTACACAGCGCTTTACATATGTATTATACATTTGCATCAGTCCCTGCTATCAAGGAGCTTACAATCTAACAGTGGCAGCCCATGCATTAGGAGAGCACGGGAGCCGCCCCCCCATCTACATACAGGGATGCCTGAAGCCCATCCAGTTGTGTGACGATAACAAATGAATATTCGTTATCGCCACACTGATCCTCCTCCCGGCCAATCAGGAAGCAGGTCTGAGACCCGTCACCTGATTGCCTGAAAGGACAGGCAATCCTATTGGATGCCTAGCAGGAGGAGAGAAGAGACGCACAGGGGAAGCTGCCGTGATCTAAGAGAGAACACAGGAGCTGCTGCCTGACCCACAGCCCGTCACCCACCACCAAGATGGGTTAAGGGCCGGGCAGACAGCGGGCGGGTGTTTGGTGGGGATGCCTTCATGTTGGCCAATGTCCATGCACACTATAGCTTTTTCAGGAGTTTACAGGCATATGCTCTTACAGGCAGAAACCCCACCAAACGCGCATTTTTGAGAGTAGCTTTCAAGCAGAAAAGACACCTAAGTGCCCAAAAATGCGTTAAAGAATCACAAAAAAAAGGAAAAATGTGCTATGGGGAGGGTTTGTGCAAAAAGCACAAAAAAAGCACAAGCTTTTAGGCAGAGAAATAAAAGCTCAATTGACTGTAAAAGCAGCTTTTTTTTTTTTTTTTTTAACTGCAGTGTGCATGAGCCCTTAATGTTCTAAGGAATAGTGTTCTGCCCGAGCATGAATTCGCCCATTCGGCAAACACCCAAATTGTTGAGGCTTCCGACAATTTGTTCGGCCCGCCGAGCGCCCCGCAATGCACTGCGCAATGCACAGTGCATTGAAAGCCCTGATTGGCTGAAGCAATGAAGGATTTGCCCAACCAGGCCACAGAACACTGTAAGAGCCATGATTGGAGAAAGTAATGATGACTAAGCCCAATCATGGCTCATTGCCCATAGACACACTTCTGTTGGTCAATAGAGGAGCTGTGGAGAAGGCGGCCACCTCAGTGATGCATTTATAAAAAATAAAAAAAATCGTCCTTGGCGCCCAGGGCTGTAAGCTTTCACATCCCATTATCAGCATCATATGGTGGGAGATTATCTAGGAGCAAAAACAGACATGGAGAGCTTTCCAGTTGACGATCCACTGGGTTACTTGATCATCAGAATAGACCACTTGCCCACTATGCAATTGAGCTGCAGGGCTGTGAGAGGTAAAAGAGCGATCTGTCCACAGACTCCATTGACTGGCTGACATTTGTAGTCAGAGTCTGGATACTGGATAGAAACGTGACCCCCCCAACCCTGGCGACCTGAGGTGTGCCATGGTCGCCCGTGAGAGTACGCTTAAAAGAGGGCATACCCTGAGAGCCCAGGGAAGAGGGGGAGATTAAGAAGCCCCACACTCCTACAAATACAGGCTAGCCAATGGCCAGCCTTATAACTTGTAGTCAGAGTCTAGATACTGGATAGAAACGTGACCCCCCAACCCTGGCGACCTGAGGTGTGCCATGGTCGCCCGTGAGAGTACGCTTAAAAGAGGGCAAAAGAGACACCAACTAGGTAGAGTAAGAGAATTTAATGAAACCAACATAATAATAATTAATCCAACAACATGGCAAAAGCACGTTTGACCTTCTCGTGGGAATCCGGATTATACGGATTGTAGCATGAAGATTGCCAGCGACCCATGTACTTGATGACGTGTGAAGGGACCCCCTGCTTGGAAGCTGCGGACGCTGCCCCAATCCTAAAAGAGTGCCCTGAGAACCGACTCGGGTTAAACCCCAACCTACCAATCAAAATCCTGACATGGGAAATTAACTGACTGGAGGAGAGGCCCTGCGTAGGAAAGGGAAGCAATGGGCTATCGAGAGGGGCGGCAGAGAATAAGCACCTGAGCTGATCCAGCACCTCCACCGGACACCAGTGGGTGTTGGTTCTGTAGTAATTGATGACGAAACCTTTCGCCACCTGACAGTTCTTGTTGTTAGGGAGCTGTAATGAGAAATGATCCGGCAACCTGGTGAGACTACCCCTGCAGAGAAATGGAGAGCGGAGTCCAGCCCTGGACACCTTCCCAGGTCTGAGGAACCCAAAGAAACAGAGATACACTGCTGCCTTTAGGACCAAGCTGGGACCCAACCCAAAGGGTGAGAGGGATAGTAAATCAGCTAACCCCCGGAACATCTGCCCGGAAATTGGCAAGCGTGTGACCGCTGGTCTCCCCTGCGTTTTCTGAATACTCTTAAGCATGGCTCTGATGGGGTGAGCTGCAAAAATTGACGGTGACCCAGGATGGAGAAGGGAAAAGAAATGTTGAATGCCAGAAAGGTATAATTTGATGGTACTGTAGGATAATGCCAACCTGTCATGACAATACGCCATGAATGCCAACATGTACTTGACACCATACCTCCTGGTGCCAGGGTAAAGGGACGTGAAACTACCGAAACACCTCCACGCCGTCCTGTATGCCCCGAGTGTGTTCCTGGACAAAGAAGCATTGATTAGGCAGACCGCTTGTGCCCAGAGAGCGTTTAATCCAACCTCAGCTGGGCAAACAGGCAAGCCCCTCTGATCTGCCTCCGGATGCTGCAGAAAGAAACGCAGAAAATCAGCTCTGGACAAAGCATCAGAAGCCCCGTTATCCACCTCACTAATAAACTCACCCTGGAAATGGAAACTGAACTTGAGGCCCAACCATATTAATCTACGCATGAACGCCATGATCAACAGAGGCCCTGACCTCCCCTTATTAATGATCTCAGTGGTGGCGATGTTGTCTGTAAAAAAGATGACAGTCTGCCCGGACCACGAGGGTCCCCAGGTGCAAGCCGCGGCCACAATGGGGAAAATCTCAATCAGTGCGAACGTCCGGGAAAATCCCAGAATATCTGACACTTCCGAAGGCCAGGGGCCCGCGAACCACTGACCCCAGAAAATGGCTGAAAAACCCACCGATGCGGCTGCATCTCAAAAAACCCTGGGGGAGGCTGCCGTGGGTGAACGAATGGACAAGGAAATCCCATTCCAGTTACACAAGAACTGGTCCCACATTAGAAGATCAGCCCTAGCGTCGGCCTCCAACCGCACCACCGAGTCAGTGTCTTGGAAGAGCGGAAGGAGAGCCAGCAGTCGGGACACAAAAGACCTGCCCTGAGGAATGATCCTCATGGCAAAATTAAGCATGCCTAAGAGAGACTGCAACTCCCTCTTAGAGCACACCGGGGACCTGACCAAATTGTGAATGATCCCGCGAATCCTGACTAGCTTGTCCTGTGGCAAACTAGCGATCATGCGGACGGTGTCCAAGGTAATCCCTAGAAAAGTGATCACGGTGGAAGGCCCATCAACCTTGTGGGTAGCCAAGGGGACGTTCAGTTCCCTGAACAACTCGGTGAGAGTGGCGAGATCTCTGGGTGGATGCGCCGGGCTCTCCAGAAGCAAGAAGTCATCCAAATAAATGAATGACCTTGCCACACCCCAACTGTGAAGATAGAATCCAATTAAGCGCTGAGGCAAATGTGTCAAAAAACCAAGGGCTCAGCTTGGTGGCAAAGTAAAACTGTTCCCGCCCTTTGAACCCATACCACTGCCAGAGAGATGGCATGATAGGGAGGAGTTTAACGGCATCTGAGATGTCAGCCTTTGACAACCATGCACCCCCGCCTAACTGTAGGATATGCTGGATAGCAGAATCAACTGAAGCGTACTGTAATGAGAACTCCTCGGATGGTATTAGTGAATTTAGACTAGGAATAGGTGACAAATGAGGAGCCGACAGATCGTAAATCAACCGATATTTATTGGAAAATTTACTTTTAACAACACCAATGGGGCTCACCCTCCACAACCCAAAAGGCGGGGACAAAAAAGGCCCAATGACAAACCCCTTGGACAACTCATCCCGTAACAACTCGTCCACTAACTCGGCATTGGAGGCGGCAGACATCAAATTGGCACACCCATGTGATTGCAAAGGAAGGGTAATCAGGCCCATGTGGAAACCCTCCAAAATCCCATCCACCAAGAACCGCTTGAGAGCCAGGGACGGGTGGTAATTCAACCAAAATTCCAACCTGCAGACATTAACCCGGCTCAGTCAGGATGCACCAGACGGTTTGATTGGACAGGCGGTTTTGGGATGGGCCCTAAAACAATTCGCACAGACGTGAAGCAGCCTACACTGATTATAATTATAGGCGGTGTAGTTAAAGTTGTTGCAAAGCTGCGCCTTGCCAAGCACATGAATGGGTCTGCCGAGTTTGTCAACCAGCCCTGAAGGCCCTCAGGAAGGTCTGCCAGGCCCTGACCTGTTGGCCCCAGACGATCCAAGTTGGGACACCAGTTGGCGGTGTGGGCAGCAGATTGACAGGTGGCACATGTAGGAGATTTTTGACTAGCAAAATGCCTGCAGAATAACTCTGTATCTATCAATGTTGTTCCATTATGTGACCACCTGGAACTGAGCCCACATGGCAGCAACTTTAGATGAGAATGACCTGTGATAATCATAAAAAGCGCTACCGCCATACTTGTGGGCTAAATCTACCACTTTGTGAAGATAGCTTGCGGTTCAGCCTGGGATCACGGGTTCTGAGGACCACCGAGACTTCCCCGCAAGCATAAGCCTTAATCTCCACTACGTCCTGCGACGCAATGAGCAGGGACTCCAGATTTTTTTTAAGTCTTTATTTTAACAAGGTAGAACATGCAGAGACATAGAAAACCCAACCGAACATAGTACATGACAGTACAGTCTAGACATCTCTACATCCATTTTGTACACATGCTTGGGAGCACAATCTGTGAATACTTCTAGTAGAGGCATGATGTAGGACTAGTGAGTAGGATTCCTCCGTATCTCGCATGACCCCTATACTTTTTCGGCATGCGCCGTAGTTTAAAGGAGTAGGTAAGGGAAAGGAGCCGGTACACACCGACTCCAACAGGACAATAACCGCTGAGTAAACAACGGATCGGTCCAAAGACAGAAACAGGAGCAGAAAAAAGATGGAGCGGAAAAAAAAGGGGGAACAAAAAGAAAATGGAGGGGAAATGGGGGGTGGAGGATAGAAGATGGAAAACCAAGAAGAAGAAAAGGAGAGAAAAAAAAAAAAAAGAGGGGGGGGGGAATATGAATCTTTACTGGCGTATAATACCAGCGCAACATCACTTTGTACCCCGTTTCTTGATGTCCTGCACACATGGAAGTCTTGTGCGAAAAAAGGATGATCTGCTCAACCTGTTTCTCCGTGAATTTTAGTCCCAGATCACGTTCCCACTTGGCAATGTAGGGGGGTCTATCGTTTGGCTGAGGAGACATCAATAGCTGATATGTTATAGAGATTGCGTGCCTAAGAGGTGACTGATCCAGGCATAACAGTTCGAAGAGGGTTAGTTGCCTCCCGAACGCATCCGGTGAAGGCAATGAACTAATGTAGTGAGAAAGTTGGATCTTCTGCCAGAAGGAAAGTCCCCGCAATGCTGGATCGTCTAGTATTTGTTGTCTGTTTTTCCAATGTCCGTCCCTGAGATATTGTCTAGCTTGTGATCTTTCAGTCAGTCTCAGATCGAGGAATCTGGAATCCCTGAGTCCAGGTGGAAAAGCCGGGTTACCCACCACTGGGGTCAGCGGAGAAGGGAGTGGTGCCAGAGATAGGCCTCGGAAAACTTTCCAGGCAGACCGGATTGTCACCCCCACCGTTGGGTGGGATAAGATCTGTTTGGGCATAGGTTGCTGACACCAAGGTAGGTGATCCAACAGGACCCCTACCAAGGAGTTTTCTATTTGTACCCATTGTTTCAAGATGTCATGTCTGCTCCAGTCTATTATGCAGGTCAGATGGCAGGCTGTATGATAGAAAACGGCACCTGGAAGGGCAATGCCTCCACTCAATTTTGGTAGTCGGAGTATTTTTTGTGCCAATCGTGGGGGCTTACTAGCCCAGACGAATTGAGTTATCACTCTATTCACCGCTTTCAAGAAGGCTATAGGAATTTGTATTGGAAGCACCTGAAAATGGTATAGGAGGCAAAATGTTAATTTTTACTATACTATAGCGTCCAGGTAAAGAGGCCATGCTGCCAATCCTTGAGATCCCGTTTGATCGCTGTCAGGAGAGGGGGGAAGTTGAGAGGAAAGATATTCTCTGTCTTGCCTGATAACAATATACCCAAATATTTGATATGGGACGTGGCCCATTTAAAAGGGAACAAGATGTATTTTTTTGAGATTGGCCGGAATAAAATGGGCAGGAGAAAGATGGAATCATGGAAGAAGCAGAAGGAACTGCCAACGGCCCACTGGTGTTACCTGCAGGGATTCCGGATGGCCCAGGACCTGAGGAAGCTGCCGGAACCACCACACTGGCTGGATGGGCCTCCAGCCATCCATTCTGTCCTGCAACAGCTGGACAGAAGTCGTGAGGGTATTCAACACCGTGTGGCTCTGAGTCAGCGAGGCGAGTAGGGATGCATGCTCCGCACTGGTGGAAGGCTGAGGCTGGGATGGGACTGGAAAGGAGTCTGAATAACTGCTTTCCTGGCTGTGGCCGGGAAAGGAATGCCCCTGGAACGGAGCTCGGCAATGAGCTTAGGTATGGTCCAGCTCCTCAAGGTTGGTATGCTGCCGTGCTCCAAGCCCCTAGCTGGTGTGAAAGGGATAAAAGCAAACTCGTCACTTTCCGAGAAATGAAACATGTTCCAATCTGTGTAAAAAAAATAAACAAGTCAACTCCTCCGCCCGACCCGACAAACCCTATCCTCACTAATAAAATGGTGCGTGGTCCTGCTAACAAAACGAACATAGCGCATGAGAGATGCTAATGACCGCGACCCCCTGCATGAGTGTAGCACGAGCAACCTGTGGCGCTGAACAGGTAATTAAAAACGAACACTCAGGGATTAGTACCTACAGACCGTGGTAGGCAGAATATAGGCGTGCAACGTATGACGTATAAATGTACAGGCGAGAAGTTTTCAAATACAATCAATTAAAAACGAAACCTCAGCCCGTACGGATTTGAAGACGTGACAGATCCTGGTATGTAAGCCCCTAACTAGGACCCCTGAAATGAAAAGAAAACAGAACACACCTTGCCGTTCCTGAAAAAAGTGTAATCCACCTGTAAAAATACCATGACGAATGCACTGAATAACGATAACTACTGCAAGCCGCAAACTCCCTAACCATGAAGTACCGACCCTGTGCCAACCACCCGACCAGAGTGGAACGTGCTCTGTGGTGGAGAACAAAGTGTGAACCTGCAATGGGAAGCAACCCTGAGTCCCTGCAAATGTGGCATGGAAGAATCGCGGCCAAGTGCTGACCAGTGGCCACCCTGCCGGGCCTAGAACAACTGCCACTGCATCCCCCAAGAAGGGCGTGACCTGAGAGCAGGCCAAGTGAGCCCTGCCTATCCCGTGTCTGGTGACCATGACCTGCGATGATGCACCGCAGACCCAGAAAGGGAAAACACAAACCCCAGACCGCCTAACCCAGAGCCCATGCCCCCCTGAAACTAGGTCCTCCAGAGAGATGAGAGGTAGCCCAAGTGCGGTGCTAGACGTGGCCACTCAGCTGAGGAACTGCCAGACCAAGAGACATGTAATGACACCAGTGAAAATGGGACTACAAAGCTCAGCAAGACTATGATACTGCTCGTGAGGATCCTAGTGCATGAGAACCTGTGACCCCTCAAGCAGAACAACCTAGCACAGTGATGCAGTGACATGACCATGGGTGTAGAGCCCCCCCTCTCCTAAGCACAGAAACAGTACCTACCTGAGCGAATATGCAGCAACCCTGACAACCTGCAGAGAGGACACCCTGTGCAAGGGGTGGTGGAGGCAATGAATTATGCAGCAGCTAAATGAAATATGTCACAGACAGACAAACCCTCCCCCCCCCAATCCCACCCCCCCCAGCCTCTGGCCCCAGATCTACCTGCTACCCGAATGCCAAGGCGCTGCTGACACCCGCGGATGATCCCTGTCCAGAGCACCTCCGAGCCACGTGAAGCCACCGGAGGAGAGCTGGGGATGCTGAAAGACCACACCACAACCCCTGTGATACCCGGAAGGGCTGCTGTACCAGTGTCGTGTCCTCCATGAACCGGACAGAGAGGATAGAGCACCTAGGGATACTGAGGCTGCCAACCCCCCGCCCGCATGTCAAGAACCCCAAACCTGGAATGGGTGGGAGGGAACCCGGAAATGCAAGCCTCCTCCTACAAATACAGGCTAGCCAATGGCCAGCCTTCTAACTTATCATCAAAATGAATCAGTCCTGGATTATCAGCTATCAAGCCCCTGATGCCGATGATGCAGATTAAGCGTTTTCTAGATATGGAATCTCTGCAAGACGGTCTACTCTTCCTAGATTGGTGGGCGTGGATTTTATCTGGAAGAAATTTTGGTAAAGGTTTCATGGGCACAATTAACATCCAAGGACCAGTTTTTCCACACCTATTTGATAGGTGCATATCATTTCAATTTTTTACAGCAAGGCCAATTCTTGCTTTCATCAAGAGTACCTCTATAGCAGGGATCTCCAAACTATGGCCCTCCAGCTGTTGCAGAACTACACATACCATGGAGGCATTGTAAAACTGACATTCGCAGACATGACTACGCATTAAGGGGAACTGTAGTTCCTGAACAACTGGAGGGCCAGTTAGTTTGGATACCCCCTGCACTATACGATTACGGTGTGAAGGCACCAACATCCAAAGCCCAATTTTTCCAAAGTCTGCGAAACACACCAAAATAAAAAAAAAAAAACACCTCTAGTCTTGTTCTCAGTGCACCAAATTGTGGCCTCATCATACAGACTGGCTTCCCAAGCCGTTTATAAAATAAAGAAAGCTTTACAGGGAACAGGACATTTTTGCTCAGCAGGTTCTAGACACAGTACAGATGTGCCACTCAACAGGCAGACTAAGGGGACCCCCAGGCACTATATTTAAAGGAATTTTTAATTTAAGCATCAGTAAATCACTGCTCATTTAAAAAGTATGTTTTTACAAACGTTTTCTTCATTGATATATGTCCCCCAGGGCAGTACTCAGAACCCCATACCCTTTGTATGCCCAATAACTTGCATCTAAGCTCTCAAAATGGGCATTTTTCCATTTTGGGTCCCATAAGCCTCAATGGGGTTCATTATTCCGCTCCGAACCGGGGGGTGTTTGGCCCATCTGTACTAGGGACATTAGGCCTGTTTTTGGTTAACCTAATGTACAATAAAGACTGGCAGTGTTCTTGAACAGATCCTAGGCCAGTGAAAAGATGTGCGATCAAAAGAAAAGTTGGGCATCACTCACTTGAAGTACATTTTTTTTTTAATGCTTTATTGGAGAACTCCATAACTGGGAGAGAGGGTATAGGGCTTAGCACAGGGGTGTCAAACTAAATTTCATTGTAGGCCGTATCAGCATTAGTCGCCCTCAAAAGGGCCGGTTGTATCTCTAAGACAACCTAAACGTATCTACTTTTTATCATATAAAATTACCTCTGCATTTGATCGTTACTGGTTTTAGTGCAGATCGGCACAAAGCCCACTCAGTGTTAATTTTGATAGCAAATTTCGATTTGGTTTTTGCCTTGTGACTGAAAACAGCATTTTAGTTTTAGTCCCATGTTAGTCTTCTGCAATTGTTTGTCGTATTTAGTCAACTAAATCTCCAGTACATTTTAGTCAATTAAAATGTCCTACATTTTAGTTGCCTAAAATCTCCAGTGAATTTTAGGCAACTAAAATAATTTCATTAGTCTAAAATTGAATGGGTGTAATTAAATTGTAACGCACTTTAAGAATTTCTCTACAAGTTTCAAACTCATACTCCTGGAGTGAAAAAGCAAATAGGTGATCATTTGTGGTATTAAGGTTTGAACGTTACCAGTGTAATTTTGAAGTCAAAATTTCAAAAATGTAGTCATCAATTGTTTTAGTTGACGACATTAACACTGCCACTCCTATATCAGATAATGAAAGTCTGAAAAGGGTCACACAAAACACTGGTATCATCCCTAAACTTTTTTGGAGACTGCTCAGACAGAACACCATGGAAGAACCATTGTTCTTTATGGAGCAGTCACCAATAAAGTTTCTTGTGGATGATACCAGCGGTGTGCGATCCTCTTTTAACTGGCATAGAATTGGATTATCCTGATAAGCAGGTGTCCAGAACACCCCACCCCCTATACATTAGAAGTCAAGAGTCCCCCACAGGCCTTGTGTGACACATGTGGCTTAGAACATCCATGGCAAAACTAGATCAGAACTCCAGACCCACCAGTCCCTTTCAGTATTCCACCAGCGCAGAATCAATTAGTAGCATAGGCCGACACTGGGTAGTAGAGCAACAGCTGAATAGGGATAGGCATGAGAGCTTCAGTAGGAAAGCCACCAAATTTGCACCTAAGGTCCATTCCCGTACCATGTACCTCCAGCTTCTCCTCAATCAGAATGCAAGGCAAAGTCAAACCTTTCCCACCTGAGCATTCCCATCCCCCAGCCAAGCCTGGAGGCAGGATGTACCAAGACTCTGCACATATGCATTTCCCCAGCATGCACCACTTGCCAAGAAACCCCTAGTAATTGACTGGTGACACACTATTCCCCCATTGGCTGTCCCACAATACACAAAAGGTGTGAAGCTTGTGTAGCACTAAAGGTCACTCACTCGCTTGGTGGGGGAAAACAAAAATCCCTTTTGGGTCATCATTAAAGCCAGGACCCTGCAGTCATTAGATCTGCTCTCCCACAGAAATGCAACTATTTTAGTAAATAGACTGCTAAATACTGTTTCTCCTCGGCAGTATATAGCAGTCTTGTGACTTCTATTAGTCACTGGTTAAAGCTTGTAGGAGGAGTTTCCATTCTACTCTGACTGTCCTATGAGGCTGCAGGACCCCTGACCCTCCTAGCACAATTTACTGCATACAGACTGCATTTTACTGTTGTGGGTTTACTAACACTTTGTTTTTTTTAGTTTAATAAAAAAACACCCAAGACTCTTAACACTAGATTGATTCAGCAGGCCAGCAATGAATCTTAAGCGTTATGGATGCTACCCTGCCTTTTGGAGACTGCTCATTCAACAAGGGCCCTGGCCACTTATGTCTCATGGTCCGTCCCGGAAGACTACTAGAAATAGTTACTGGTGAGTCCAACTGATTTCTCTTGCAGGCCGCCCCCCCTCCGCTTTTATTTATTTTTTACACAATGACCCCACCAGTGAAACGGCTTACCCACTGTATTGCATCTAAGCAGGAGAATTCTCTCACACACGATTGTTAGGACGGTCAGTGTTTAAAATTTTACTATTGGTCCCTATATAAAATAAAAAAAACACCCGAGAGAAAACAAGTATTTAAAACACTCAAATTTTATTAAAGGTCACGTACAAAAAGAACTCCAGAAAATGCATTTACAAAGTACCTTTCATTGAATTTCTGGATTATAAACCAAACGTAAAAGACATTTTTTTTTCTAATAAAAAAAAAAAAAAAAAAAAAAAAAAAAAAGGATCTCCCTCTCCCCACCAACAAATAAAAAAAAACCCACACATAACACGCATATATTCTTTGCAATTGTGCATGACTTGTCAGTGGTTGCAAACAGATTATTCTTCATGAATCATATACACGCAATATTCTACAAATTCACATTGAAAACAAAAATCTAGTTGAAAGAAGCCATTTTCTTATCAAGCTGTGGCTGTGCAACTCCTTGTAGTTGTCTCAGAAGCCACTTGCTTAGAAAAGTGCGCAAGAAGTGCCAAGCCAGGGAATGTAAAGAAAACTCCTACAACATCAGAAAAATGGTCAGAACACTTTTAGTAAACTGAAGTGAAAGACATGGGTACAGTATACATAAAATAAATGGCCAGTGTTTGTCTCCATCTGGGAGATTTCCCCTCAACTTACTGTGCTGGATGGGAAATCTTCAAACAGGAACAAATATATTTAAAAAAAAAAAAAAAAAAAAATTGCAACCCTACCCATGTCAAAAAGTTCAGGTTGTAATTCCAATTAAACTGAAGTACAGGAATGTCATCCAAGCTGGCTTGGCAGCATTTAAGCGCAAGTTCTCTGGCTTCAAAAAAATAAAAAGTTTAGTCCACATTTTTTTTTTCTTTTTATAACACTTAACTCTGCATTTTATATATTTGTAATTTTTATATATTCTACAGTAGTTTTCTTCATGTCCATTATGATAAAGTATCTGTACATCTAATCATTTCCTATATTTCTAAAGGATGACTGAATTGAGTGAGGGTAATGAAGGTCAGTATTATAGAACAAGAGCTCCAAAACTGCCAGCTATCTCAGTTTAGGAGCTACAGTCACACAATTTGCGAGCAAACCTATAAATGCCAATACATAGGTTTCTATGCTCTTCTCTGGTGCCAGTTATGACAAATTAACTGAGAGCTGGCCATGGGTAGTTAACCCAGAGGACAGTCAAAAATTCAGAGCTGCCAATCAGCTCTGGCTGAACATCAGGTGACCAATTCAATGCGATTTACTGCTGGAAGAAACCCAGAGTACCTTTCGCAAAAAGTAGCGTATTGCTTTTAACCAACACTTCAGTTAAACTTCCAATTTAAATCTTTGAAACAAAATTCCAGGTGCATGAAACACAAGCAGTATAAAATCTCTTTAGAAAGCAGCCACCACTTGAGTAGAAAAATCAGTCCCCTGCCAGCATGCTGTAGAGAAGAACCATTGCTCCGAGTGCCAGCAGAGGAAGAGCTCTGGCACCGACCCAGCAAGGGAGGTGTAGGAGCCTATTGTTTCCCCATAGAGAGAAAAAGGCCCGCCTGTGGCTTGCTGGCAGGGGACTGGCTTTCCTACTCAGGCTGGTTAAAGAAACTGCAAGGCTTAACATTTTTTTTTTTTTTTTTAGATGCACCAGGGATGAGCAATCATAAAACTTAGATTCAAATACAGCTGGTAGGGGGACCTCAATGTGATGTTACTTTTCACTCTCCAATCATGCTTTGACCAAGCTGATTAATGGCACTTAAGGTCAGGGTCCTAGCTGCCCCATTTAGAAGGGGGCATGGATCACATTTCTGTCTGAAGAGAAACCACAAATTTTTGGCTTGGTAATGGTTTACACATGTACGTTGCATAAAAAGGATTACAAAACTAAATACGGATATAGAAATTTGGCAGGTAAATAGTTACACACATTAATAGTCTAGAGTTTAGCATAGGGACATCATTTGGGGAACTGCAGAGCACTTCCTAAGGCTCTGCCTGTCCTGCAAGTTAAAAAAGGAGAAAAGAATAGCCAAAGCCATTTTGACTATACTCCTGCTGGGGATCACAGGAGTACAGTTGGTTCTACACTCCTGTGACCCATTTAAGCTGACAGCAGGCTAAAACCTGCTGACATCACTCAGCCGGTCCAGGCTCTGAAAAGATCCCAACCATATGGGTGGGATCCACCCAGAAGCCTCGACTGGCAGCTGGCTCAGCAGCTCAACAATCTGCCGAGAGCCTGAGCCAGCTCTCCACAGCCCAGCTCTCCAGTGAGCGCCGCTGACTAACAGTCAGCACTCTCTGCTCAGTGTGAAAAGAACTGAGCAATCAGCAGAGTTTGATTGCTCGGTTCTCACTGCAGAGGCAGCATCGCATTGAAGCTGCATCCACTGAGGCAATTATAAAATTACAGTCATCTAGCAATTTTATTTGGGCAAGTTTTTGTCTTTAACTTAAAATATTTTTCTTCTTTAAGCACCAAGATTCACAAAATATCCTAGTGTTACAATTTAAAGTAAAGTTTTGCTTTAGGCCATCTCTAAAATTAGGATACGACACCTTTGTATATTAAAAAATAAAAAACAAACCAAACACCCACTTAACCTTATCTGAATTTTTTTTTTTTTAAATATAAAATTCCAGCAAGTCCTTTACCTTATATTTGGCTGTCCATTTGGTGCAGTTGCTTGAAATTGTTCAGATCCCAAGCAGTTTCAAATATGGTTGAAACTTTCAAAATATACATCAAAGAAAAAAGGACAACTCACTTAAACAAAAAAGGCCTATTCATGTGAGGTAAGGAGTGTTTCCCCTTTTCCATATGGAAAAAAAAAAAAAGAGAAAAGAAATTGCACTGACAAAAATACATCTCTTCTCCATAAAATATATAGATACACAAGGTACTGCAACAAACAGCTTGAAAGACAACATTTTAAAAACTCATTACCCGTTATACAAAAAAAAAAAAAAAACAACAAACGTTAAAATAAAAATGGTATTTGCAAACATAGAAAAGTCCTTAGCTCACGTACCATTTCTACTAAATACATACTGATGAGGTCAGGATTTTTAAAAATTACTACATTACAGAACTGAGGTTCATGTAAATATTGTGCCATCTAGTGGTTTAAGTGAAACTAAAAGTTCTAGCAACATGCTCTCGGCATCACTTAAGACTAATAAGCTCTTTAAAGTAGAACTTTACAAATGCAAGAGGCCAAGGCAGGTAGAAATGCATTTAAAATTAATACTGTATTTTCCTTAATATATCTGCTGCTGATTGCATTGAGATGAACAGCAAAAAAGAAGAAACAAAAAATCCCTGCCACAATCTAATGCAATAATTAATACACTGTGACCGGACATATGATATTCAGTTTCACAATTCTTAAAGTGGACCTATCACAGCTCATAATGCTAAGCCGTGCAAACCAATTTAGTAAATACAGGTTATAGTTGCAATGTATAGCTGCAAAAAAAAAAAAAGGAGTTACAATAGGACACATTGGGCGCAAACAGTGCATTACCCGAGATTTATTGATCAAACCAAAAGGAATACTCAAAAAAGGTATGATAAAATCCACTGGTCAACCAGTGTGGCAATGTCTACAGGCTGATGTGTTTCCAGGACACATGCCCTTCCTCAGCTAGAAGGGGAGGCGCCCCTAAAACAAATCAGCTTGCCAACATTGCTACGGGTAATGCATTATGCGTTTGCGCCCCCCTGTGCATCTTGCAAAAAGATCAGAGCCCCCTGTTGGGTTTCTACTGCTACTTTGGGCTCTTTCAGAGAAGTGGCCTCCCAAGATAATGTTTCTATCAGACAGGAAAGTGAGGGAATATCTGCAACAAGGACAGCAATAAAAATCTGACGGGAGTTCTAGCCTTCCATGTTGTAGATTTGTCCTCATTTCCGGTCTACTTTAACTGGTGACAGGAAGCAGAGGGAGGTCTGTAATTGAGCCCTAGAAAGCAGAACAAACCTGTCAGGTTCCAAGTTGCCCCCACTATCCAGAACTACAAAAGTTATGACTGGACATTCACTTTAACAAGGCAGATGTTGGCAGAGGACTACCTGCAAAAAAAAAAAATATGCTGCCAACGAAAAAGTAATTTGGGCACTTTGGAAAAGGCCACTTGGTATGCCATTAAATCTGCTCATTTGACATCCTGGCTGGTGCCAAAATGATGCTTCAGCACCCAAACATAAATCAGTGATTTTTTTTTTTTTTTAATGAGCATACAGTGCAAGTATAAATCTTTTTAGTTTGAGCAGCGTATTGTGCTTCCAAAAGGAAGCTTCAAACTAGCTATTTGAAAAAAAAAAATAAAAAAAAAAAAACAAAAAAAAAAAATATAAAGTAAACACAGTGTTAAGAACAAAAAAAGAGTTGCCCCTCCTCCCCAAACACTTCTATAATAACAACCAAGCAGCAATGTAAAAAGAGGCCAAGAAAGTTGGAGAAGGTTCGAGAAGTATCATGTGCGAGTCGCCTACTCCAAAACCCAGCTGTAGTGATTCTTTAACATTGCTGACTAAGCTTTGGTCAGTTTGACCGATAAAGTGCGAGGGGGGGTAGCAGCATATTTTTAGAACACTGTGCAGAAAAGGTTCAATGAATATGGCCACCCCACCCATAGTGTCTCAAGGTGCCGTACTGCCCCATATCCAAGTCAACTACACTAAGCAGTTGGGGGCCGAACACTGAATTAAACGTAAACAGCAAAAAGTACCGGAAGTCACTATATAAAAACAAATACCCATCTGCATGTGTTTTGACCTGTTTGCAAAGAGCCCCCAGTAAAAGCTGAGGGTTTGTGCGTTCTTTGCAAAACTAAGAATGGGTAGGATCCAATTTAATTCTAGCTTCTCAATGTGAAGTCCTAAAGAAAAAGGCAGACAAAATAAATTCTTGGAAGCATTTGAAGTCATTGGACTAATTGAAAGAAAAAAAAAAAAAAAAAAAACATTGTAGATGGTTAGGAATTGTGAGACTCATCATTAAGGTTGAAATTTTGAAGGGCATGCAGGGCGCTGCGGGCAGCTTCACGAATATCCTCCTCCTTAGCAGTCATTTCGGTTTTGTACAGTGTAGCCACGTGAGCCAAGATCTGCAAGGGGCTAATTCTAGCACCTTCAACAAAGGACGGAGGAAAGGCAGGTAGAGGGGTTTCTGCAAGTTCCTCAGGGGAAGGGCAATTAGGATTGTTGGGCAGCTCTGCTGAAGTGCCGGCTTCCTCAGCTTTTATAGCAGGAGCCACTTGTTGCATGATGATGTCAGGACGGACCGTGGCGACTGCATTGAAGGGTTGCCCGAAAGGATAGATCAAAGGCACAAAGCCAGGAGGAACCATAAACAAGCCTGGCAGTGTAGCGTTGTCAACTGATGTAATCTGAGGGATCTCTAAAGGCATTTGTGGAACATTTGTAGGCATTTGTTGCTGCTGAAGGTGTGGAGGCATTTGCTGTTGGTGAAGATGTGGAGGCATTTGCTGTTGGTGAAGATGTGGAGGCATTTGCTGAGGATTTGTAGCCATTCGCTGTTGCTGAGCACATGAAAGCGGCTCTTGATTTCTCGAGCCTTTGCGAGAGATTGTGTACTGAGCAGGATCTTTCCCATCTTTGCGGAGCATGTCAGGTAGAGCTCTTCGGCGAGCATTAATGAACCAGTTGCAAATCTGTAAATGAGAAGGAAAAAATAAATAGATTAGAAACCTACAATTATAAAAGATCACAGAAGTAAAAACGAATGATACATACACAAATGAGAAAATTGAAACCCTCAAATGTTTAGTGGCCCTCCCACTATGCCATCCTACTCCTATGATCGCCGCTATTACACACTATGTTAATTAACTGCCCAAACCTACTCGGGCAGCAAAATAGGTTGTCTACAGTTTGCCACCTGCTTTCTGAAAATGTGTAGCCTGGCTGTCATGCCAAGCCAGAAACAAATCCTTCACAACTCACTGACCAGGGATGGTTATTCAGAAGTTTATTTGCCGAAGGCTTGTTCTGGGTCACCAAAAGCAGCCTACATTGTCAGTTTACGAGAGCTACTCCTTGGGTTCTTAGCCCCTAACCCACAGGGTAATTGTCATGCTTCAGGCGCGACTTCTGCAGTCCATTACAGTCACCCGGTGACATTTGGTGGCCAACATGAAAGAATCAAGGGCTTAGTAGTAAAGCATGACTATTAACCTTCAAAAGGAAATACAACTAGAAATTTTAACATATCAAGTACGACTACAGGACAGTAATGCCAGATTTCACCAGCAGGTGGTGCTGCAGTTATCTCAAGTCATCTAGGTGGCTGAGCAGAAGTGAATAATAATAATAATAATAAATACATCATGCCAAAAATCAATGAATAGGGAAAAATATCCCCCCCCCCCCCCAACTTTATTTTAAATAGCCAAGGTAAGTCAGATACCTTCAACACTTTCTCTGGCTTGCTTTGTAAAGCTTGCCGTCAGGTGACATACCTGCAGTACGGTGAGTTGAGTCATTTCGGACAGTGCAGCCTTCTCTGCCTCTGATGGATAGGCATTGTGGCGATGCTCAAAAAGCCATTCACGTAGGACCTCAACAGCTTCTTGGGGAAGGTTTCCTCTACGGCATTTTTTAGGTTCAGGACCATTCATGTCACTGCTGCAACCCTCCCCAGGATCACTTTCCGCAGATGTGGAGGGGGAAGGTGGTGTGTGGGGATCCGTCGCTTTCTTTTTCATCCCTTGGCCTAAGAAAAACATTAGAAGCACGTCAGTCATTAAGTTAAACAGAAGGATGCCATTCACATAAAAAATTAGACCAATTTTAAGCAAAGATTGGTCAAAGCCAGTGTTCTGTTGAAGACCATAAACTAAAGCTCATCTTTTCCTGAAACAGAACAGCAACTTGGGGTGTCCGATACCCTTTACATATTTTATCTGTGCCCATTCCCTGCTTTAGAACATGTTAGCAGG
>CM055128.1:57568956-57841456 GCA_029206835.1 Rana muscosa | reverse complement strand
TACTGATGACTGCAAATGTCAAATAATAATAATCATCATTATACTGATCACTGCATAACTGCAAATGTCAAATAATAATCATCATCATTATACTGATCACTGCATGGCTGCAAATGTCAAAAAATAATAATCATCATTATACTGATCACTGCATGACTGCAAATGTCAAAAAATAATAATCATCATTATACTGATCACTGCATGACTGCAAATGTCAAAAAATAATAATCATAATTATACTGATCACTGCATGGCTGCAAATGTCAAATTATCAGCATTATGCTGATCACTGCATGACTGCAAATGTCAAATAATATTAATCATTATTATTCTGATCACTTCATAGCTGCAAATATCAAAAAATAATAATCATCATTATACTGATCACTGCATGGCTGCAAATTTTACAAAATAATAATCATCATTATTCTGATCACTTCATGGCTACAAATGTCACATAATATTAATTATCATTATACTGATCACTGCATGGCTGCAAATGTCACATAATATTAATTATCATTATACTGATCACTGCATGGCTGCAAATGTCACTAATGTCAAATAATATCATTTATTAACACACGGCACTGCACTGATCACTGCAAATGTCAAATAATATTAATCATTATTATACTGATCACTGCATGGTTGAGGATGTCAAATATAAAATAATAATAATAACATTCGTAATAATATCAACAACAATAATAATAATATTAACAACAACAACAATGATATCAATATTAATAATATCAACAATAGTAATAAATAAAATAAAAAAATAGCTATAGATACACTTTAAGTCAATTCCCATCTAGGGGTAGTTGACAAACGCTGGCTTCCATTAAGAGAAACTACTAGTGAACTATAGAAGTTGCATTTTTCTCTGAGCACACGTAAACGCACGCAAACTTGCATTGTGAATTATACCATTGAAAATCTTTATGGGGTCTTGCGCAAGAAAAAAAAAAAGACACTTTTTTCATGATCTGGATATAGATGCGTTGCTGTCTAAAGAACCATACACACAGCCAGGGTTGCCAACTTTCAGTAAATATACAAACAGTTTGTAAAATCTGTACTTTTTGCATCTGTCCATGAATGTCCATTACAGACATGTAGGCTGCATATCCGTAACTGACATTCATGGAGAGATGCAACAATTATGGATTTTACAAACTGTTTGTAAATTTACTGAAAGTTGGCAACCCTGCACACAGCTGCGTAAAGACAAATAAGACAGCGACAAGTACAGAGCCATAAAACAAAAAGGGGAAATGTTATATTTGAGTGCAGTGATTTGGGTGCATACACGCATTTTCACAAGATCTTTATGGAACATTTTGCTCAGGCGCTTTTAAGCTGCGATTTGACATGTCAAATTGTGCCAATGTGAATGGGGGCTTAAAAGTCCATTCACACCAGGTGTCATGGGACTGGGGTTGGCAGCTATTCCAGAGCAGTCCCATTACAAGATTCGGACAGTGCCGTTGCCGAAAATAGCCGGAAATTTGACATGTCAAATCGCATGTCAAAATGGCCCGATGTGAATGTGGGCTGAGTGTGAACGAGGGCTAAATGTAGCATTTAGCCCAGGTTCACACTGGGCTGCGGGAATGAAGCCGTGCGAGTTCAGCTGAATCACTCCCGCTGGTCAGTCCCGATTTCGGCCGCGATTACAGAGACATCTGTGCAGGTTTCTGCACAGATGTCAATGTAAATCGCGGGCCGAAATCGCAAAAAGTAGTACAGAAACTACTTTTGAAATTGGTGCAGCGCCACAGATGGGGCATCACACCGACTAGGACGGTGCCATTGCCGGTAATTTGACATGTCAAATCGCATGTCAAAATGCACCAGTGTGAACCAGGGCTTAGATGCATTTGGAGTATGTAATCTGCCACTGGGGGCGCTCAAAGTTCTATTTTTCCTTAAAATGAACGCACCTAAACACAGAGTGTGAATGAAGCTTCATTTTCACAGCTGATTAGAGACATTGATCAGTGTATAAACTGGATCACTGGTGTGTGCCATCAGCCATTGACAGGGAGTCTGTATGGATCAATGACAGGCTGGCAGTTAGTGAGACTGTTTTCATGTAACTGCACATCCAGCAGACGGTTTGCATTTAGAGCTGCTCGTCTCTCCCCAATCACATGTAACCGCTGGATGAGACATTCATCTGTACGCTGGATGTACAGTTACATACAAACAGCTGCCAGCCTGTCATTGATTTGTAGAGACTCCTTGGCTGCAGCTGATCACACACTCCTGTGACCCCCACCGCAGATGATACTTGCTGTACCAGGCTCCTAATCATCCATGTGAACAAGGTCTCCTTTAAAATCATTACATGCGTTTAGAAATGACCTCATAAAGGGCTCATACACAAAGGCGCCTGGGGCTATACAGCATAACGTTTTAACATATTTCTCCACCTGGGAGCCCAAGGTGCTCCATAACCATGAATGGCTGAGTAGAACTATAGGCAAAACTTTTTGTTAAGACAGCCATAAACGGTCCGAATCTCGGCAGGTTCAGCAGGGACCGGCAGAGATTTGAACCATGTATGGGCATGATGATTGTACCAAAGTTGATCGATCAACTTGGGTGCAACCAGTCTTTCGGCTTTTTCATGCGAATATTGCCAGTGGCTATAGCTGCCAACAATGATCACTTTGTGTTCACCCAGCAGGGACAGCGGGAGAACACAATAGCTCCGCGGGAGGGATGTCCCCATCAACAATGATTGTGTTGATGGGGTAACTGTGCTATTTTCTATCCTGCAACTCACAGTTCCAGGAAAGAAAATTGCACCAAGGGAGGGTTACTACCCTTGTCAGTTAAATTTTTGCCATCTGTGTCCCATTGGGGAGATTTCCCTTCACTTCCTGTCCTATAGCCAAAACAGGAAGTGAGAGGAAATCTCTACAAAATAAGGGAATCCCTTGGGGCCCCCCAGATCACAAGATCTAGTGTCCCCATTGGAAGATTTCCCCTCTATTACTTTCTCGGGTATGTTCCAATGTGGAGATTTCACAAGCAAGTGAGAGGAGATCTTTGCAATGGGAGGGAATTCCCCTCTCAGACAGTTGTCACTGCGACAAGTTTCCCCATTGGAAGATTTCCCTTCTGCCCATGTTCACATCGGGCAATTTTGACATGCGATTTGACATGTCAAATCCCCGGCTTTTGCCAGCAATGGCACCGTCTGAATCGGTGTGACGCTGACTTTGCATACCTCCCAACTTTTTGAGAAGGAAATGAGGAACACCTATCAGCAAAAGTATGCAGGCATAGGACACACCTCTTGCCACGCCCCTTTAAAGGAGACTTGTACAAATAAATAAGATTGGTTAAACCCACAAGTGTTTTTTTTTTTACCACTACTATTCCTTTATATTGGCTTTTGGAATTTACAAATGCAGCCATTTAGAAATCAGATGGAAGGGTTAGCACTGAGAAACACTTTTTAATAGATAAAAAGTGCATTTTATATACATCAGACCAAAACGAGGGACAAATGAGGAGGAATGAGGGACAGAGGGACATTGCTCCAAATCAGGGACAGTCCCTCAAAATCAGGGACAGTTGGGAGCTATGACTTTGCAGCACCGCACTGATTCCCAAAAGTGCTTCCCGCACTACTCTTGGCGCCTTCAGGGGCAATTTGAATAGACCTCTGTGCATGAACCTGTACAGATGTCTGTCAAATCGCCCCTGAAATCGGACTGCATACCGGTTTGAAATTGTGCGAATATAGCTGAACTCGCACGATTTCAAACACGCCCTAAATGTGAACCTGGGTTCTCTTCCAGTTCTGGTGACAAGTCAAGCCCTGTACACATGATCGGTTTTACCGATCAAAACAGTCCGATGGACTTTTTTCATCGGACAAATCGATCGTGTATGGGCCCCATCGGTCTTTTTTCCATCAGTGTTTAAAAATAGAACACGTTTTAAATGTATCCGATGGTTAAAAAACCGATAGCAAATTACTATCGTCTGTGGGGAACTCAATCGGATAAAAAACCCACGCATGCTCAGAATCAAGTCGACGCATGCTCAGAAGCATTGAACTTAATTTTTCTCGGCTCATCAGAGTGTTTTACGTCACCGCATTTGGAACGATCAGTTTTTTTGACTGATGGTGTGTAGGCAAGACTGATGGAAATCAGCTTCATCGGATTTCCGATGGAAAAATCCATCGGTTTAAAAACCATAGGAAATCCGATCGTGTGTACAGGGCTTTAGAGTTCTGGATCTCCTCATTACTTTTAGTCCCGGAGGTAATAATCACCAAGACAAAGTGAAGATAAATCTCCCTAGAGGGGACACTGACAAAAATAAGAATCTTGTATTAAGACGGTGTCATCACCACTCTGCAACATGGCAGGAAGGGTCTGGTGCTGGATAGATATGTCTGAAGCAATAAGAACCTGACAGGGGTGTTAATCCTTGCCTAGTTTAAAACAAAAAAAACTCTTCCTGTATTCGGTGTGTACCACAGAATCTGCCACATGTGGGGTGCCATGGGTTGCCTTGCCGAGCCTTGATACTTCCAGAAGTCAAATGCATTTGTTTGGACTCAAAAGGCTGTGTTTGACCCTCTCTGCCTGCGGTGCAAATACATCTCCATAGGACATGACATGTCCAAAGACATCAGCCTCAGAACTGTCATCCACACTGCACCATTGAGGTGAATGGGGAACTGCTTGAAACACAGGAAAATAACACCTGTCTATACAAGCCCTCGTACATACGACCGTTATTCATGTCATGCAAAAAAAACCAAAGTTTTTCTTGTCGTGATTCCTCTCAAGCCTGCCTTGCCTACACACGTTCATGAAAAAAAACGCTCGAGCAAAGCGCGGTGACGTACAACACGTACGACGGCACTATAAAGGGGACGTTCCATTCGGATGGCGCCACCCTTTGGGCTGCTTTTGCTGATCCTCGTGTTAGTAAAGTTTAGTGAGAGACGATTCGCGCTTTTCAGCCTCGTGCTCTTCAGTCCGTTACAGCGTGATGAATGTGCTATCTCCATTACGAACGCTAGTTTTACCAGAACGAGAGCTCCCGTCTCATAACTTGATTCTAAGCATGCGTGTTTTTTTTCCTTTCGTAAAAGCCTACACACGGCCGTTTTTCACAACGTGAAAAAGAACAACGAGAAAAAATAGAGCAGGTTCTAAAAAAAATTCTGGCAGTTTTCTCGTCGCGAAAAATGCTATGGAGCATACACACGACCATTTTTCACGACCAATCTAAAAAATTGCATTTTTCTCGTCATGAAAAACGGTCGTGTGTACGCTGCATAATAATGACTAAATGGGTTGCAGGTCTCCTCCCCAGGTTGCAAAATAAATGTTTTCTGAACATACAGTATATTGCATTTGCTTGTGAATATCTGTTTTATGTATGACTTATTAATGACTAAACCTCCTAAACTCACCATACACTATACAATCTGATTGTACAATCTCCTTTAGATCCACCTACAACTATGTAACATAAAGGTTTGTGATATATGATAGAAATTGATTGGATTGCATAGGTTTGTCTTTATATTACATAATTTTGGTAAATTGAATCCCTGGTTCACACTGCTGCGACTTGCAACACAAGAAAAAATTTAACCATTCACCAGTACACCACAGATCTTCAATTACTTCCAATTTATTGAAGAAAGATCACATCACAAACAGTGCAAAGTTTCTGAGCAACGCAGGACCCCTTCATCAAGCTCATCACATACCTGACCAAGGGGTCCTGCGTGGCTCCTAAGCATTGCACTACACTGCTTGTGATGTGATCTTTCTTCAATTAAAAAAAACAAAAAACGTTTGGATGTAATTGAAGATCTGTGGTGTGCTGGTGACTATTGACATTCTGTCATGTGTGTTCCAATATTGAGCTGGTGGTCGCTGCGGCACTCGGAACCATGAGAGCTCATTCCAGGAATGTGTGCGATGGGAATGTGGACTGTGTTGCAACACAAAAAGTTGCATACACATTTGTTTCAACTGCAGCCGTTCCAATCAATGCGGGCGCAAGTCGCAGCAACTTCAGAAAAGGTTCCTGCCCTACTTTGATGTGATTTCAATGCAACTTAGAGTCTAATGTTGCATTAAAGTCACACTGGAATTCGCACAACAATGGGGTTGCAGCAGTGTGAACCGAGCCTGAGGCTGAGTTCACGCCTGAGACAGATCCGTCGCACAGCAGGGGTCCGGTGCATCCTGGTTCACCATTTCAGGTCCAATTTCAGCCCGAATTTTGGGCAGAATTTGGACCTGAATCGGACCAAAAAAGGCACACGTTTTTCCTGCAAAAGGCACAGGACCTGCTGCAGAGATATGTGAACCGGCTCCATAGAGAGCCAGTCACATTCTCCTGTTATGCGAATTGGATGCGCGTCCAATTTGCATAGATGTGAACCCAGCCTGAATGAGATTGTACAGGCATTCTACGATCAGATTGTAGTGTGCATGGTCACCCTTATGCTGCGTACACACGACCGTTTTTAATGTCATTGAAAAAAACTGCGTTTTTCTCGACGTGATTCATCTCAAGCCTGCCTTACCTACACACTATCGTGGAAAAAAATGCTTGAGTAAAGCGTAGTGACGTACAACACGTACGACGGCACTATAAAGGGGAAGTTCCATTCGGATGGCGCCACCCTTTGGGCTGCTTTTGCTGATCCTCGTGTTAGTAAAGTTTGTTGAGAGACGATTCGCGCTTTTCAGTCCGTTACAGCGTGACGAATGTGCTATCTCCATTACGAACGCTAGTTTTACCAGAACGAGCGCTCCCGTCTCATAACTTGCTTCTGAGCATGCGCATTTTTTTCACGACGAGAAAAATTAGAGCATGTTCCAAATTTTTAATGGTCATTTTTCACGTCGTTAAAAAATGCTCTGGAGCCGACACACGATCGTTTTTAATGACCAAATAAATAAATTGCATTTTTCTCGTCATGAAAAACGGTCGTGTGTACGCGGCATTAGAGGCACTTTTTATTTTTTTTTATGCCTGTAAACACTGCTCTATTTCAGCCAATGTCCATGCACATTGTGGCTTTTAGATTTGTATTTTAGAGCAGTCCCAAACCTACATTCCGAGAGGAGCTTACTGGCATAATTCACACATATACCTGTATGCATGTAAATGCAAGTGTGTGCCTGCAAATTCATTCTTGAACAAATTAATATTGTAGCCAATAGAATGAATTTATGTGCATATGCCTCTAAATGCCATGCACCCATAAACGCATGTAAATACACATCAAAACAAGCATTTTTTTCACGGATCCAGCGTGCATGCAAATATTTTAATACACCACCATAGGCAGCATTTGACACACACATTGTGCGATTGTCAAACAACATCCTGCTAGAGAAGAGATTCATCTACATTGTATCCAATCGAGAACAAGCCTTGATTTTATTACAGAGGTCACCAGCTGCCTGCTCACCATGTAGCCTACTGTCACTGACACCTTCTGTCACCTTCCTCTGCTCCCTCCCATTCCCTGTCACTTTCACACTAACGCTATAAGGCGAGGACTCTGATTGGCTGCCTCTCATAGTTAGCAGCCTCATTGTGAAATGCATCAACTTAAACTGGCCATACTTGGATAGAAAATTGTTCCAAAAAATTTACAGCGCATGGGCGTGTTAAAATGTAATTGATCGATGAAAAATGTAAAGTTTATGTTCTCGAAACAATGATGGCATTATTGCATGCACGTTCAACAGATCGTTAGAAATCCGATGTCCATGTATGGCCAGCTTAAAAGGGTTGTAAACCCTCATGTTTTTTCACCCTAATGTATCCTGTGCATTAAGGTGAAAAAACATCTGACACTTACCTGAGCCCTGGAAAGTCCTGCGTCGAGAGTGTGCTTGATGTTTCCCCGGGGTTCTCAGCTCCTCATTGGATAGATTGATAGCAGCGCAGACATTGGCTCCCACTGCTGTCAATCAAATCCAATGACGCGGGGGCCGAGTCCTGCACTCGGCGACTATGGACACCGAATGCAGGACTCGGGAGCGCGCCCGCAAGGTAACCCCCTTGGGAGAGCGCTTCCCATAGGGGGTTATCTGAAGCGGGGAGGAGCCGAGGGACCCCAGAAGACGGCATTCGGGGCCACACTGTGCAAAATGAGCTTCACAGTGGAGGTAAGTATGACATGTTTGTTATTTTATTTTTTAAAACAAACCTTTAATATCACTATAAGTCTGTGATACTGACATCAACGAACAAGGACACAACATCGAAAAGCCATAACCTCCCTTATAATGGACTTAAGCTGGCCATACATGGATAGAAAATAGTTTTAAAAAAAAACCGCTCAGATTTCGAATGATCTGTCGAACGTGCCTGCAATACCACCATCATTGCTTCGAAAGCCAATGGATGGAGTGTATCGAATTCTTTTTTGAACAATTTTCTATAAATGTATGGCAAGCTTTAGGCCCCTTTCACACAGGCTTTCTAATCAGGTCCGCCTGTCAGCTTTCCAAGCGGACCTGATCGGATACTCCATTCACCTCTATGGAGCTGCGGATGTCAGCAGTGACATGTCCGCTGACATCGGCCGATAACCTATCCGATCCTGTCTGTCAAATCCAGAGGGATGGTGACCCTATTTTCCATCAGTCTGGAGGATCAGATGAAAACGGAAAGGCGGTCTGTTTCCACTCGATTTCCTCATAGAGAAGTGCAGGACTCTGACAGGTCTGACTGCACAGTGAGCGGAGACGGACCTATCATCTGCCTGCTCAGCGCAGATCAGCGGAGTGATCCTCCACTGGGCAAAGCGGAGTCCACCGGGCGGACCGCTCGTGTGAAAGTACCTTTAGCCCAGGTTCACATTGAGGACGGGTTTGAAATCGTGCGAGCACAGCTCATCTCGCACGATTTTAAACCGGCAATGCAGTCCGACTTTGGGGGCGATTTGACAGACATCTGTGCGGGTTCATGCACAGATGTCTATTCAAATCGCCCTTCCCTGGAGTCGCCAAAAGTAGTGCAGGAACTACTTTTGGGAATCAATGTGGCGCTGCAAAGTTGGCGTCGCTCCGATTCAGACGGTGCCGTTGCTGGCAACAGCTGGCTATTTGACATGTCAAAACGGCCCGATGTGGACGTGGGCTAAGGCCTCGTACACACGACCGAGTTTCTCGGCAAGAACCAGCAAGAAACTTGCTGGCAGAGATGTCTTGCCGAGAAATTCGTTCGTGTGTATGGTTTCTCGTAAAGAAAACTGACAAGTAATCTCGACGAGAAAATAGAGAACCTGCTCTCTATTTTCTCGTCGAGATTCTCGTCAGCCTGTTTCTCGACGAGAAAAGTGAGTGTGTGTACACTTACCTGTCCTCCGGGAAGCCCGCGCATGTTCGAAATGAATTCGACGCATGCGCGGTAGCTTCCTAGGCATAGGTAGGGTATACCAAGATGGCGGCGACGGCATCGAATGTGACGAGCGCATGCTCGTCGTAGTCAATGACGTCACTGCGTACGCTCCATTCAAAGAACCGCGGGTTCTTTGAATCGAGCGTGTGTACACTCGGCCGGGACAAGTTTCTTGTCCAAGAATCTCGTCGAAAAAAACGACATGTTTTTTTCGACGAGAATCTCGGCCGTGTGTACGAGGCTTAAGACTTGATTTTGGTCGGAGTCAATCAGCCAGGGTGGAACTGTTTTGAATCAATTGACAGCAATGAGAAAACTTTGCTCATGAATACAACCGTATTTCAATTGATCAGATTATGAGATTACATGATGGAAACAAGGACGTGACTGTTTATTTATAATCATTATTTACAATCGTATCCTAACTATCAATCAGAATCAACTTCCCTGTGTATGTCACATTAATCGAATGGGTTGTCAACTGTAGCTTAATTATTCCTATTGGATGAGATTAACTGGAAAATAAATCAATATTTTTTTTCAAAGTGTCTAAGATTCTTTTGTGTCTAGCACATGCACAATACAATATGTACAATTTTAGAGTTTCGCCCTTTGAATTTTCTTGTCTCTACGGTGAAAAAATAAAGTTGATTTGAGCCCACCAATCAATAGATTTCTATAAGTAGCCACGGGCTGAACAAGAGAAATCAAATAGATTCCCCCATCCATGCTAGACAGCGTGGACAGAGGAATCTCCCGCTGCCAGTGTTCCGTCAGATTTCGTAACGGAAGTGATGTTACATCACGGCCATCTTGGTACACCCGCGCTCGGCCACATTAAAGCCTCCTACACACGGTTCGATTGTTGGACGACCGAGCGTCTGATTTTTGTCAAAAGGGTGTGTGCAGGATTTTGTCTAGCATACTAACTATCTGCAAATTGTCGTTTGACAAACATGAACGTAGTGACGTACTATGAGAGTATCAAGAGGAAGTAAATTTCTCAAGTGCCACCCTTTGGGCCCCTTCTGCTAATTTCATGTTAGTAGAAGTTTGGTGAGCGTTCATTCACGATTTTCAGGTCGTACAAAATATTGCCTTTTAAAATACGTTTGGCATAACTACATCAGTATCACCAGCAAAGCAACTTCATTATTATCCCAATAAAGAAGATGAGAATGTGCGCTGCATTTCGACATTTCATCAATTGCCGCGTCACAAATGTTAATTCTGGATTTACGGACTGTAGTTTACAAGATCGAACTCTTCCCAGTCGTTCCCTGATTCCGATCTAGCGTGTTTGTACTTTCGACTTTTGTGTGACAATTTCTGTACTGACCATCTGAAAATCAGACGTTGAGTTCACATCCGACAAAATTTTTATAGCCTGTACATCCAGCTTTTGTCTGACGAAAAAGTCAAATCGGCTGTCGAATTCAACGTACTAACGATCCGAAAATCCGCAGACAGCTCATCTTACAAATTTTCCCTTCTGATTTTCGCATCGTGTGTACGAGGCCTGTAATGCAAGAGTTCGGTGGGTGTAAAAAAATGTCCGTTTGGCGACTTCAGACTGCAGGCTTACTGCAGCTGAGTGCGGGGTGTACCAAGATGGCCGTGACAGAACGTAATTTCTGTTACAAGTTTTTATGGGTCACATAATCTGACGGAACACCGGCTATTGTATTCTGACAGCTGACACTCCCGGCTGTCTGAATACCTGAACACTGACCAAAGAATAGATGCAGTCACTGTTCTTCGAATAATTTTCTACCCGTCTCATTTGACTTCTCAAGTGAAGTTTATCAAGTGGGGTGATTCCGAAACAGAACCCTTGAACCTGCCTGACCCATACCGCCAGGAAGCTGTCATTGCACACCACCAATCATAAGTAGTGTTGGCATTCACCGTCTTGGAGCCATGTGTATACATTGCCTTTGTATATGTGGCGCTACTCAGCGAGGAATACTGCCTCAGCGGTTTATGCTTGGTGGTCCACAGTGACAGCTTCCAGCGGGATCGGTCAGGCAGGTTTGGATGACGATCGGAACATAGCTGAGATCATCCCTTTATGGCACACGGGTGTCTCTGTGCTTAGCAAGCCACTAACAATATTATTATTATAATTTTTTTATTTCAGCTTGTAAGCATTTCGAGGTGCACGTTAAGTTTACAGGAGGCAAAAAAAATACTGTATTTATTGGTGTATAACACTCACTTTTTTACCCTGAAAATAGAGGGTAAACTGTGCCTGCGTGTTATACGCAGGGGGCTGTGGAAAGTTTTTTTCCTGAAACTTCCCTCTTAAAGTTAGGGTGCGTGTTATACGCCTGTGCGTGTTATATGCTGATAAATACGGTAATTGTTTTTGGTTGTTCAATACGTAATACAACTAGGACTGCATTGTACACATTGAGCAGCAGCTGAAAAGGTTTATATATCGCAATCACGCATTTGATTGAACGCTCATACAGTTGTTCAAGAATGTCGGCAAACAATCCAATCCAATCGGACCATCCCAATTTATCCCTGATCTTGTTGTTTTTGTTTTAGCAAATTAATAAAGTGGGAACAAAGGTCTGACACAATAAAAACTGCCTGAATAGTTTAATCGCCAGGAATGTCCTCCATTTTATGCACATCCAGGAGGGATCGGCCACCAGTTGATGACTCCAGGTAGAGGGATTACAGCTGACTGTGGGGGTTGGGCACCATTTGCTGTCAATTGAATCACAAAAACTTTTTTTCTGAAAGGATTAGCAGAGCAGCTTCTTGGAGGAGTGATAGATAATTAACCCATTCACTGCTCCTGGGACTGTCACCAATTGTCAGACAGCTTTCCCCCCCCCCCCTCTTTTATTTGACATGTGTCTTTAACAATCACAAAGACATTAGACAGTCCTTCAGACAAAGATCAGCACACATGGATGAAACGACTGGAAGTCCAATAAGGATCTTCATTGTAGAATTGCCTATTATATACAAGGCAGGCTACAAAAATCAATATATAAATAGGTTCCTCCGTGCATGTTAATCTCTAAGGATGGCGGAATCTGCATTAACGACTTTGTATTCAAGCAGCCGCAGCTGTCTGGATACCCGCACAGTGACTACATCTGATTGGATGTGTTCAGCCACCCTTTTTTCACCCATCTCCTTAAATTTTTTAATGTTATTATTATATATGATTTATTTATAAATGTTTCTTCAGGTGTGTGGTACAGACCAGTGTTCATTTCGTCGAAAGAGAGAGAGCCTGAGCCAGCCGCTCCCACCCCATTCACAGCCCAGCGCTCTAGTGAGCAAAGAGGGTGGCAGAGCAGAGAGCCATGACTGACAGTCTCTGCTCACGGAGCTGTGAGAACTGAGCGATTGGCGGTGTTCAATCGCTCTGTTCTCAGTGTTAGAGGAGCCGGGGGACAGATGCAGCATCGGACCGATGCTGCATCCACCTAGGTAAGTATAAATCTAAAAAAAAAAATACCCATACATCTCTTTTAACACTATTTTAGTAGACTAAAATATGACTAATGCTGCGTACACACGGCTGTTTTTAATGTCATTGAAAAAAACAAAGTTTTTCTCGACGTGATTCTTCTCAAGCCTGCCTTGCCTACACACGATCTAGAAAAAAGTGCTTGAGCAAAGCGCGGTGACGTACAACACGTTCGACAACACGTACAACGGCACTATAAAGGGGACGTTCCATTCGGATGGCGCCACCCTTTGGGCTGCTTTTGCTGATCCTCGTCTTAGTAAAGTTTGGTGAGAGACGATTCGCGCTTTTCAGCCTCGTGCTCTTCAGTCCGTTACAGCATGACGAATGTGCTATCTCCATTCTGAACGCTAGTTTTACCAGAACGAGCGCTCCCATCTCATAACTTGCTTCTGAGCATGCACGCTTTTTTCACGTCGTTAAAGCCTACACACGGGCGTTTTTCACGACGTGAAAAACGACGAGAAAAAATAGAGCATGTTCCAAATTTTTAATGCCCATTTTTCACGTCGCAAAAAAATGCTCTGGAGCCCACACACGATCGTTTTTAATGACCAATTTAAAAAATTGCATTTTTCTCATCATGAAAAACGGTCGTGTGTACGCGGCATAAAACTAAAACAATTTAGATGACTGAAATACAAATAAAACTAAAATGGCATAGTCAAAAGACTTTGACTAAAAATGTATAGAAATTTTACATAGAAATTAACACTGGTTATACAGTATCTCACAAAAGTCAGTACACTCCTCACATTTTTGTACATTTTTTATTATGTCTTTTCATGTGACAACACTGAAGAAATTACACTTTGCCACAATGTAAAGTGGTGAGTGTACAGCTTGTATAACAGTGTAAATTTGCCGTCCCCTCACAATAACTCAACATACAGCCATTAATGTCTAAACCGCTGGCAACAAAAGTGAGTACACCCCTAAGTGAAAAATGTCCAAATTGGGCCCAATTAGCCATTTTCCCTCCCCAGTGTCATGTGACTCGTTAGTGTTACAAGGTCTCAGGTGTGAATCGGTAGCAGGTGTGTTAAATTTGGTGTTATCGCTCTCACTCTCTCATACTGGTCACTGGAAGTTCAACATGACACCTCATGACAAAGAAGTCTCTGAGGATCTGAAAAAATAAACATAAAGATGGCCTAGGCTATAAGAAGATTGCCGAGACCCTGAAACTGAGCTGCAGCACGGTGGCCAAGACCATACAGCGGTTTAACAGGACAGGTTCCACTCAGAACAGGCCTCGCTATGGTCGACCAACTAAGTTGAGTGCACATGCTCAGCATCATATCCAGAGGTTGTCTTTGGGAAATATATGTATGAGTGCTGCCAGCATTGCTGCAGAGGTTAAAAGGGTGGGGGGTCAGCCTGTCAGTGCTCAGACCATACGCCGCACACTGCATCCAATTGGTCTGCATGGCTGTCGTCCCAGAAGGAAGCCTCTTCTAAAGATGATGCACAAGAAAGCCTGCAAACTGTTTGCTGAAGACAAGCAGACTAAGGACATGGATCACTGGAACCATGTCCTGTGGTCTGATGAGACCAAGATAAACGTATTTGGTTCAGATGGTGTCAAGCGTGTGTGGCGGCAACCAGGTGAGGAGTACAAAGACAAGTGTGTCTTGCCTACAGTCAAGCATGGTGGTGGGAGTGTCATGGTCTGGGGCTGCATGAGTGCTGCCAGCACTGGGGAGCTACAGATCATTGCGGGAACCATGAATGCCAACATGTACTGTGACATACTGAAGCAGAGCATGATCCTCTCCCTTTGGAGACTGGGCCACGGGGCAGTATTCCAACATGATACCGACCCCAAACACACCTCCAAGACGACCACTGTCTTGCTAAAGAAGCGGATGGTAAAGGTGATGTTCTGGCCAAGCATGTCTCCAAACCTAAACCCTATTGAGCATCTGTGGGGCATCCTCAAATGGAAGGTGGAGGAGCGCAAGGTCTCTGTCATGTACCTGGTGGAAGAGTCTGGTATGCAGAGGGAGGCCTCTCTTACCCCTCTCACTCGAGGCCCCTGGTAGTGAAGACAGGAGGCGCAGGAGTGCAGAGTCGCACGAGAGCCTGGCAAGGTTGCTGGTAGACGAGTTGGACCGTAACTGGATCAGGAACTGGAACGGACCTGGGAACAGCTGTCAGACTGGAAATGGGAGCTCAGACAGGTGCGGTCAGATGGACTGGAAGAGTGGGTACACCGGTCCAAGGCAGGTGAACACTGGAGCAGGATCAGGTACAAGCAGGTTTAGGCACTAGCTGGCAGCAGGATAGCAGACGGGGTTGACAGGAACGTGGTCTCAGGTACAGGCAGGTTCGGCAACAGGCTGACAGCGAGGTAGCAGACGGGGTAGACAGGATGTGGTCTCAGGTACAGGCAGGTTCGGCAACAGGCTGACAGCAAGGTGGCAGACGGGGTAGACAGGAACGTGGTCTAAGGTACAGGCAGGTTTGGCAACAGGCTGACAGCAAGGTGGCAGGAGGAGCAGGCAGGGACGTAGTCAACACAGGCCGAGGTCAGATGCAGGCAGATAAGCAGGGATGGTCAAAGCAAGCCAGGTAGGGTCAGCTGGAGCAGGATACAGGTAAACAGGGATCAGAGGTCTCAGGTAACGCTGTAGACCGGACAGCAAGGAGCCCAGGCATCAGTCCCTATAAATAGCCCCGTTTGGCGCCAAGAGCCGTCACCGCGCGCTCCCGTTCAGCCCGTGCGACGCTACCGCGCATGCCTGCACCAGCGAGCGCCAACGAAGCGCAGACGCGCCGCTAACGCGCATGCTCGCGCCGTCGTGCAGCTATCGCCATCTTGACTGCTGGCATGCCTTTCCTGACAGTCTCTAACATCCACCAGCTCCGTGATGTTGTCATAGAGGAGTGGAAGAGGACTCCAGTGGTAACCTGTGAAGCTCTGGTGAACTCCATGCCCAAAAGGGTTAAGGCAGTGCTGGGAAATAATGGTGGCCACACAAAATATTGACACTTTTGGGTCAATTTGGACATTTTCACTTAGGGGTGTACTCACTTTTGTTGCCAGCGGTTTAGACATTAATGGCTGTGTGTTGAGTTATTTTGAGGGGACAGCAAATGTACACTGTTATACAAGCTGTACACTCACTACTTTACATTGTAGCAAAGTGTCATTTCTTCAGTGTTGTCACATGAAAAGATAGAATAAAATATTTACACAAATGTGAGGGGTGTACTGACTTTTGTCTGCAGTGCATGTTTAAACCTTAATACCATAAATAATAACATGTTAAATTTTTACTCCAGGAGTATATAAATGGCATTTTAGTCAAAATGAACACTGGTGATGACAGAGCTACCCACAGCTTGAAATTTGGGCCTAGCTTAAAGAGTATACACTAGTAGAATTTTGTTAGACATTTTTCATTGTGAGAATGTTCATTCGTTTTTCTAATCATTAGTGCGGTCAAATCTATATTAATTTTCGACTGCAGTAACGTGAAAATTCAAAGGGACAGGATGGAAAATGATTTTCATTTTGTAAAGTCCATTAATTTCAAAATGGAATGTTATAAGCAAATAAACTACTTTCAAACAACATTCGAATGTTCTACGATTTTTTGTACAAATTGTTCTAGACATTTTTATGCAAATTATCGTTCAAATTTTTTCTGGTGAATACCCAGCTTAATTCCAGCTAGGGAGGGCAGAAAAAATACACACCGGAGCTGCGATTTTAGCCCCCCTCCCCCCCAAGCATTCCCCCTTATATATACATGCTTCATACCGTGTCCAATGAGTGAGGCTGCACCACAACTGTCCCACATCTACAGGCAATGCAAGCGTTTAGGGCACGGTGGTATGGACTTTTAGGAGTTAAAATGGGCGGTTAGGAGCTGATATAATGCTTCTTCACGAGCTGTCTTAACACCACCTAAAAAGAGCTCTGACACAAATTACTCTTCAGATGACTAACACTAGTGTGTAAACTAGTGCCTTTGGAGCTAAAACCTCTGTGACATTTTCTGGTCCTGTGACAGAAATGGGGGATGGTTGTCACCAGGACAATAAGACAGGGACAGCAATAAAAGCTTTGTCAGAAGTTCTGACTCTTTTGTTTGTGTCTTTGGAGAGATTCCTCATTGCTTTCTATCCTGACAGGAAGGGCTGTTTGACAGCAGATGCAGTCCAGTGTTTTATTCGGTGTCAAAAAACACCTAGACGTATTCTTGTACCGCGTTGTTGTGCTGTAAAAAAAAAAAAAAATGCAATAAATTCTTTGTGAAACAAAAACATAAACATGTTCAACATGAACCCCAATGGCCCTAGTTCACACCAGTGCAGTGCATTACTGTGCTTTCAACAAGAGTAGAAAACGCTGCATTTTTTTTTCTGTATGGAATGCAGCAAAACACATCAAACATGCACCAGAATGATTAAAAAATGCACCAATACGCACATGTCCTAATTGGGATGAAGAAAAAAAAGAAGGCAAAAAGGTATCAAAGTCACACATGCAGAAACGCATCCGGAATGCAGAGATTGTGCTGTAAACCAGCCTGAAGTGAGGGGAAATCTCCCAACAGACAACAATAAAAACCTGATAGAAGCTCAAAACTTTTCCCGCTCTTTTCAAAATAAAAAAATGCTGTGCCTGACATAATATGTGAGGCACAAAAGCTTTTTTATAGATGGTTCCAGTTACCTTAGAGCCCATTCACACCTGAAAACATGCATGTATATCACATACAGCGCTGTCTTATGAGTTTCTTCTAACATGTAGTGTTACATTGCAATGTTTTTTTACACGCAATACAAAACGCTTTATTTCACAACGAGAGCAAAACTAGCAATGTTTGCTGGTAGCAGAGCTTTTCTTCTAGCATGCGTTGACTTGAATTGCAGCTCACTGCAATAAAGATACACCATGATGCATTTTTAGTCAGCATGCACTAATGCATTGGTGTGAACTGGCACCAACAGCAGTAATTGATTTTTCATCCCCTTGCATTTTGGCTTTATTCAGAACGCAGCTCAGAGCTTGTGGTGTGAGCAAGTCTTTACTGATTTTTCCCCTCTCTACATTTGCAAAATGTGGAATAGGTATTTCCTGTTAAGACTGAAATATAAGCAAATTCAAGCCAAAGGGTGTCCAAATGGTTGGCAAAGCTCATATTGTTGAATTCATGAGGGTACAGAGCTAGGTCTGTGTAGACATACATTGATGCCTGCTGTATTCTCTAGTTTTGGTGCATTGCTTTGACTACCTCTTCCTATATATATGCTAAATTCAGACTGTCAGGAATGCTCATCCTCTGACAAAAGGATGTATCTCTGTGCAGTTTGTGTGTCGCCATCTTGTGCAACCCTAACCTGTGCTGAGGTGAACTTGCTTTCACCAAACATCCAGTCAAGTGAAGAAAGAATATTTCTGTCAATTTTCCCCTCCACCTCAAATGGATGTTTTGCACTGGACACCCTGTGTGTACACAACCGCTTCCACTGTAGGAGCCGTTCCGCCCACCCTGACAGGATTGAAAGTTGAACAATGTAGCTGCCATGAAGCAGAGTCTCTTCAGATGCAGCTCTGTGTCCTTACATTACCTACCTTACCTCTTTAAGCTCCAGCAATAACTAGTGTCTTGCCCTATAGTGGAGTTTTACCATTGAGCAGTGACGGCTGGTGTTCAACATTTTTGGGGGGGCGCAAACAAACTGAACAATTCTGAGAAAAAAAACATCAATTGCAGCCTCACTGTGCCCATCAAACGCAGCCACTGTGCCCATCAAACGCAGCCTCTGTGCCCATCAATTGCAGCCACTGTGCCCATCAAACGCAGCCACTGTGCCATCAAACGCAGCCACTGTGCCCATTAATCGCAGCCACTGTGCCCATCAAACGCAGCCACTGTGCCCATCAATCGCAGCCACTGTGCCCATCAATTGCAGCCACTGTGCCATTAAACGCAGCCACTGTGCCCATCAATTGCAGCCACTGTGCCATCAAACGCACCCACTGTGACATCAAATGTTGCCACTGTGCCCATCAAATAGTGCCACTATGCCCCATCAAATGCTGCCCCTGTGCCCATCAAATGCTGCCACTGTGCCCCATCAAATGCTGCCACTGTGCCCATCAAATAGTACTGCCACTGTGACGTGCCTGCTCACCGGCGACGAGCAGTGGGACCTTGAAGCGGGTCAGACAGCAGCTCCTGTGTCCTCTATGCATCTCCTCCCCTCTTCCTGATAAGCATCCAATCGCAGCGCCTGTCCTTTCAGCCAATCAGGTGAAGGGTAACAGACCCAAGCACCTGATTGGCGTAGAGGCGGTTCAGTATTAGGAAAACTAATATTCATTCGCTATTCTAACACACCTGGGTGAACTGCGAAGCGCAATGCTCTGCGCTCGCAGTTCACCTTTTTTGAAGCCTATTAGAGCCTTTGGCTCTAATCAAGTGCTTCAAAAACACCCCCCAATGCTGTAATTCAGGCGCCCAGCATCCGAAAAGGGGCCGTACGGCAGAATAGGGGGTGGCGGCGGTGGCTATGAACCATTAGTCATAGAGGGGGTGGCTGGAGAGAGGGGGGGCACCGTTAAAGGACGCACCGCCACAGCCACTGAGTCTAGGTTTATACAGAAAAAAAACTGTTACAGTGTTGCATTTTACCAAATATATTTTGAAAACACGTGTCGTAGTTCTCCATAATAAAGATGACATTTTTCATTGCAAGAACATTTGTTCATTTTTCTAATCATTAGTGGGGTCAAATCGATGTTTTTCAACTGCAGCGATGAGAAAATTCAAAGGGCAGGATGGAAAATGTTCTCAAATGTATGAATTTTTAATGGTGATTTTCGTTTGGTAAAGTTCATTCATTCCAAAATCTAATGTTAAAAGTACTAACTACTTTCAAATGACATTTGAGTGTTTTGAGAATTTTTGTACAAACTTTCATTCTAAATTCTACTAGTGTGTATACCCAGCTTAACTCCAGCCAGATTGTTTAGGGATCATTTACACTTGCAGTTGGGAGGGCAAAAAAAATACGCAGCTCAGCCGCAATTTTAGCCCCACCTCCCAACCGTTCCCCCTTAAGCTGCAATTCTGCAAAGGCAGCAAATGGAATTATATACATACCCGGTCAAGTGAGTGATTCTACACCACAACTGTCCCACAACTGCATGCAATGCAAGCGTTTGGGGAACGATGGTGTGGACATTTAGGGGTTAAAACAAGCGGTGAGGAGGTGACATAACGCTTCCTCGCTGGCTATCAAACGCCATCTAAAAAGAGCTCCACTGCAAATTACTCTTCAGAGGGCTAACACTAGTGTAATTTCTTTCTCTGTTGCTTTTCATCTAAATTGACATTATCTGTCACTTTCTGGTCCTGTGACAAAAATGGGGGATGGTTGTCACCAGGACAAGAAGGCAGGGACAGCAATAAAAGCTTTGTCAGAAGTTCTGACTCTTTTGTTTGTGTCATTGGAGAGATTCCTCATTGCTTTCTATCCTGACAGGAGGGGCTGGTTGACAGGAGATGCAGTCCAATATGTTTTTATGGGACCGCAGGCCACACCTTGCCCAATACCTAAGTTCCCCGGATACAACCTTAATAAAAAACACACATACACCATAAGTTGGCAAAAAATTGGCCGCGGTATTTTATTGGTTTAAAATATATATTCAAATGGATAAACATAATATTTCAACATGAACAAAACAAATATCCAGCAAAACCTTTGCCCAGTTTTCAGAACTCGGGCTAATAAACCTTTATTCAACCAGAAAACATGTCCCCCCCCCCCCCGGATTCCGGGGTTAACCCAACCACATAAATATACCGCGACAGCCAGGGAGGGAGGGAGGGAGGGAGCTTCTTCACCTGTAGGTCAGCTGCTGCGAAAGAGGAAGTAGAGACCCTCAGCAGCCCCTTTTATCATCTCCTTAGTGACACTAGAAACTTCCATGGTTTCCTATTGGACCATCTGAAAACTGAATGCATACTTTAAAGAGACAGTACACCATTAACTTAATCATACATATAACATATACAGTTAACCCTTTCCATGCCATTAAATAGGCTGGGTGGCCGCTGTCCCAAGAAAGTGGGCTCCAATAGTGTGCCCCCTTTTTACATTCTGCATCAAAAACACACATTGTGCTGTATTAAAAATAACATTTTCAATAAATCCTTTGTGAACCAAAAACACAGACGATGTTTAACATGGATTCCAATGGCCCTAGTTCACACCAGTGCAGTGTGTTCCAGGGCTTTCAACAAAAGTGCAACATGCTGCATTTTTTCCTGCATGGAATGTGGCAAAACGCAGAAAAAATTCCCCAGAATGCACATCTCCTAGATTAGATGAAGAAATAAATGAGGGAAAAAATCACATAAAAAACACACATGTAGAAATGCATCCACGACACAGAAAGTGTGCTGTGAACCAGCCTGAAGTGAGGGGAAATCTCCCAACAGACAAAAATAAAAACCTGACAGAAGCTCTAAACTTTTCCCGCTCTTTAACCACTTAACGACCGCCCACTGTAAATATACGTCGGCAGAATGGCACCGACAGGCAGAATCACGTACATATACGTGATTGCCTTTGTATAGTTGGGGGGTCCGATCGGACCCCCCTTCTTTACAGTGGGTGGTCGTTTTACCTTCGGGAGCGATCCGGCATGAGGGGACGGCCGTTCGATTCCGGCCCCCCCCTCTCGATCGCTCCCGGCGAATGAGAGAGCTTCCCCTGCCTGCCAGGCAGGAGGAAGTGATGTCATCTCTCCTGCGGCGCTCACATATACCGAGCGCCGTACAGGAGAAGATGCAGGTTAGTGCACAAAACAGCACACTGACACCAGGACACATAGGCACATAAATCGCCCCACCCAGGCCCCCCCCAGACACCACCAGATCACCCCCAGATCAGCCCCCCCAGCCCCCAGTCACAGTGTCACTGATTGCAGTGACCATTTATTAGTGATCACTGCAATCAGTGACATTTGTGACTGTAAAAGTGTCACTACATTTAGTTTTAGGTCCAGTGTAGCCCCCTAACCCCCCCTAATAAAGGTTTAACCCCCTGATCACCCCCCAGATAACCCTTTCACCCCCTAGCACCGCCGTCGCTAAGCGATCATTTTTCTGATCGATGTCTTAGCGTCGGTGATGCTGATCGGTAGCCAGTAATTTTTTTTAGGTTCGCTGCAGGTTTTTATAGCGTCGGGTACCCCCATATATTACCTAATAAAGGTTTAACCCCCTTGATCGCCCCCCAGGTAACCCTTTCACCCCCTATCACCACTGTCACTAAGCGATATTTTTTCTAATCGATGTCTTAGCGTCGGCGATGCTGATCGGTAGCCAGTAATTTTTTTTAGGTTCGCCGCAGGTTTTTATAGCGTCGGGTACCCCCATATATTACCTAATAAAGGTTTAACCCCCTTGATCACCCCCAGGTAACCCTTTCACCCCCTAGCACCGCCGTCGCTATGCGATAATTTTTCTGATCGATGTCTTAGCGTCGGTGATGCTGATCGGTAGCCAGTAATTTTTTTTAGGTTCGCCGCAGGTTTTTATAGCGTCGGGTACCCCCATATATTACCTAATAAAGGTTTAACCCCCTTGATCACCCCCCAGGTAACCCTTTCACCCCCTAGCACCGCCGTCGCTATGCGATCATTTTTCTGATCGATGTCTTAGTGTCGGTGATGCTGATAGGTAGCCAGTAATTTTTCTTTAGGTTTGCCGTCAGGTTTTTATATAGCGTCAGGTACCCCCATATATTACCTAATAAAGGTTTTAACCCCCTAATTGCCCTAGTTAACCCTTTCACCAGTGATCATCATATAAGTGTTACGGGTGACGCTGGTTAGTTAGTTTGCTTTTTATAGTGTCAGGGCACCCGCCGTATATATAACCCAATAAAGGTTTAACCCCCTGATCGCCCGGCGGGTGATATCAATTAGGTTTTAGCATCAGAGAGGGTCTGCGTCACACCCCAGGCAGCGTCAGGTTAGTGCCAGTAGCGCTAACACCCACGCGTTAAGCATACACCCCCCTTAGTGGTATAGTATCTGAACAGATCAATATCTGATCTGATCAGATCTATACTAGCGTCCCCAGCAGTTTAGGGTTCCCAAAAACGCAGTGTTAGCGGGATCAGCCCAGATACCTGCTGGCACCTGCGTTTTGCCCCTCCGTCCAGCCCAGGCCACCCAAGTGCAGTATCGACTGTCACTTACAAAACACAACACACATAACTGCAGCGTTCGCAGAGACAGGCCTGATCCCTGCGACTCCAGTGCTGTAGGAGGTGATTTCACCACCACAGTTAAAAAAAAAAAAGCATATATGCCGAAGCATTGGGGCAGCAGGGGCGGAGGAGCGATTTTGCTCCTAGTACATACGGTCGAAATTCCGACGGAGGCTTGCCCGTGGAAAAGTCTGACCATGTGTACGCGGCATAACTTTTGCGGGAAGATGCCCCCATGCTTCGGCATATATAAATGGTGCATGTATGCCCATCATTAGAAGTGGGTGGATGAAGGGCGGTATTCTAATGGTGGGCATACCCACCGATCAATCTTTTTTTTTCGTTCAGCCAACAGGCTGCATGAAAAAAAAGATTACAATACATGTCCAACAAGGACCAGCAACGTACTGGTATGTTGCTGGACTTTGAATGTTTATACCAGAATGATGCCTGCGGGTTTAGGTATCATCTTGGTATCATTCTTTTCAGCCAGCGGCCGGCTTTCATGTAAAAGCAATCCTAGTGGCTAATTAGCCTCTGGACTGCTTTTACAAGCAGTGGGAGGGAATGTCCCCCCCCCCCCGGATATAAAAAGCGCCATTGGGAAATTGGGAAAGCATTTTATCACACCGATCTTGGTGTGGTCAGATGCTTTGAGGGCAGAGGAAAGATCTAGGGTCCAATAGACCCCAGTTTTTTCAAAAAAGAGTACCTGTCATTACCAATTGCTATCATAGGGGATATTTACATTCCCTGAGATAACAAAAAAAATGATAAAAAAAAAATATATATGGAAGCAACAGTTTAAAAAAAAAAAAAAAAAAAAGCAAAATTAATAATAAAAAAAAAAAAAAAAAAAAAAGCACCCCTGTCCTGCCCTGCTCTTGCCCAATGGCGAACGCAAGCGTCGGTCTGGCGTCATATGTAAACAGCAATTGCACCATGCATGTGAGGTATCACCGCGAAGGTCAGATCGAGGGCAGTAATTTTAGCAGTAGACCTCCTCTGTAAATCTAACGGAGTAACCTGTAAAGGCTTTTAAAAATTTATGTAGTTTGTCGCCAATGCGCGTTTGTGCGAAATTTTAAAGCATGTCGTGTTTGGTATCTATGTACTCGGCCTAAGATCATCTTTTTTATTTCATCAAACATTTGGGCAATATAGTGTGTTTTAGTGCATTAAAATAAAAAAATGGGTATTTTTTCCCCAAAAAATGCGTTTGAAAAATCGCTGCGCAAATACTGTGTAGAAAAAAAAATGCAACACCCACCATTTTATTCTGTAGGGCCTTTGCTTTAAAAATATATATAATGTTTGGGGGTTCAACATAATTTTCTTGCAAAAAAAAATATGTTTTCATGTAAACAAAAAGTGTCAAAAAGGGCTTTGTCTTCAAGTGGTTAGAAGAGTGGATGTAAGCTTCCTAATGTTGTGTATAAAATGCCAGAACAGTTCAAAACCCCCCCAAATGACCCCATTTTTTTTTTTTGCACAAAGTTGTCACTAAATTATATATTGCTCAAACATGCCATGGGCATATGTGGAATTACACCCCAAAATACATTCTGTTGCTTCTCCTGAGTACGGGGATACCACATGTGTGAGACTTTTTGGGAGCCTAGCCGCGTACGGGACCCCAAAAACCAAGCACCGCCTTCAGGCTTTCTAAGGGTGTCAATTTTTGATTTCACTTCTCACTGCCTATCACAGTTTCGGAGGCCATGGAATGCCCAGATGGCACAAAACCCCCCCAAATGACCCCATTTTGGAAAGTAGACACCCCAAGCTATTTGCTGAGAGGTATTGTGAGTATTTTGCAGATCTCACTTTTTGTCACAAAGTTTTGAAAATTGAAAAAAAAAAAGAAAAAAAAAAGAAAATGTTCTTTCTTCATTTTCAAAAACAAATGAGAGCTGTAAAATACTCACCATGCCTCTCAGCAAACAGCTTGGGGTGTCTACTTTCCAAAATGGGGTCATTTGGGGGGGTTTTGTGCTATTTTGGCATTTTATGGCCTTCGAAACTGTGATAGGTAGTGAGGAGTGAAATCAAAAATTTGTGCCTAGAAATCCTGAAGGCGGTGATTGGTTTTCGGGGTCCCGTACGCGGCTAGGCTCCTAAAAAGTCCCACACATGTGGTATCCCCGTACTCAGGAGAAGCAGCAAAGTTTATTTTGGGGTGCAATTCCACATATAACCATGGCATGTGTGAGCAATATATCATTTAGTGACAACTTTTTGTAATTTTTTTATTTTTTTTGTCATTATTCAATCACTTGGGACAAAAAAAAAAAAATATTCAATGGGCTCAACATGCCTCTCAGCAATTTCCTTGGGGTGTCTACTTTCTAAAATGGGGTCATTTGGGGGGGTTTTGTACTGCCCTGCCATTTTAGCACCTCAAGAAATGAGATAGGCAGTCATAAATTTAAAGCTGTGTAAATTCCAGGAAATGTACCCTAGTTTGTAAACGCTATAACTTTTGCGCAAACCAATAAATATACGCTTATTGACATTTTTTTTACTAAAGACATGTGGCTGAATACATTTTGGCCTAAATGTATGACTAAAATTGAGTTTATTCGATTTTTCTTATAACAAAAATTAGAAAATATCATTTTTTTTTCAAAATTTTCGGTCTTTTTCCGTTTATATCGCAAAAAATAAAAATCGCAGAGGCAATCAAACACCATTAAAAGAAAGCTCTGTTTCTGGGAAGAAAAGGACGCAAATTTCGTTTGGGTACAACATTGCATGTCCGCACAATTTACAGTTAAAGCAGCGCAGTGCAAAATTCTGAATTCACCTCTGGTCCTTTAGCTACCAAATGGTCCGGGGCTTAAGTGGTTAAGAAAATAAATAAAAATGTTGTGCCGGACATAATATTCTCAGCTTTATTATAGCCGGCTTATGATTTTTTTTTTAATATGTAGTGTTACATTGTAATGTTTTTTTACATGCAATGCAGAGCGCATTATTTCACAGCGAGAGCAAAATTAGCAATGTTTGCTGCTTGCAGAGCTTTCCTTATTGCATGTGTTGACATGAATTTCAGCACATTGCAATAAAAATAAAGCATATTGCATTTTTGGTAAATGCACACTAATGCATTGGTGAAATCTGGCGCCATTAAAAACAATGGATTTTGCCCCTTTCAGCAACGCAGCTCAGAGCTTGTGGTGTGAGCAAGTCTTTACTGATTAATTCCCCTCTATGCATTTGCAAAACATGGAATAGATATTTCCTGTTAAGACTAAAATGTCTGTAGAGACTGAAGCCCTGTACACACGATCGGTTGGATTGTTTTCATCAGACAAACCGATCGTGTATGGGCCCCATCGGTCTTTTTTCCATCGGTTTTAAAAAATAGAACATGTTTTAAATTTTTCCGATGGATAAAAAAACGAAATCTCCGATAGTCTATGGGCAAGTCCATCGGATAAAAAACCCACGCATGCTCAGAATCAAGTCGACGCATGCTCAGAAGCATTGAACTTCATTTTTCTCGGCTCATCTGAGTGTTTTACGTCACCGCGTTTGGAACGGTCGGTTTTTTGACTGATGGTGTGTAGGCAAGACTGATGGAAGTCAGCTTCATCGGATTTCCGATGGACAAAACCATCGGATTAGAATCCATAGGATATCCGATCATGTGTACGAGGCTATAGAGTTTGTAGAGACATACATTAATGTCTGCTGTATTCTCCAGTTGTGCATTGCTGTGACTACCTCTTCATATATATATATATATATATATATATATATATATATACAGTATATATGCTAAAGTCAGACTGTCAAGCATGCTCTGCCGCTGACACAAGGATGTAACTGTCATACCTCCCAACATTTTGAGATGGGAATGAGGGACACCTACTAACAAACGTATGTAGGCATATGACATGCCCCCTGCCACACCACCTTGAAGGAGAATTAACCAAAAAAAGGTTAATTAAATGCACAAGGGCTTTTTTTTACCACTTCTATTCCTTTATATTGGCTTTTAAAATGTACAAATGCAGCCATTTAGAAATCGAATGAAAGGTTTAGCACTGGGAAACACTTTTTGAAAGATTAAAAAGTGAATTTTATGTACAACTACCGGTATATGGATCAGACCAAAACGAGGGACAAATGAGGAGGGACAATGCTCCAAATCAGGGACAGTCCCTCAAAATCAGGGACAGTTGGGAGCTATGAACTGTGCAGTTTTTGTGCCGCTATCTTGTGCAACCCTAACCTGTGCTGAGCTGAACTTGTGTTTGGGCCAAACATCCAGTCAAGTAAAGAAAGAATATTTCTGTCAATTTCCCCTCACCTGAATGGATGTTTTGCACTGGACACCCTGTGTACACAACCGCTTTCATTGTAGAAGCCATTCCACCCACCCTGACAGGATTGAAAGCTGAACAATGAAGCCGCCATGAAGCAGAGTCTCTTCAGATGCAGCTCTGTGTCCTTACATTACCTACAAAGGTTCCTATTTAAAGGAGCCTTTCACCCAAAAGAGGAAGCTCTGCTTGTTTGCACCCCCCCCCCCCACTGCCATTGCCACTTTTTGAGGGGAAGGGGGAGCGGGTACTTGATTTTGACATGTACCCATTCCCACTTGCTGCCGCGATCTATGTACGAGTATGTCCGACCCCTCCTGCTTCCATTCCGCAACCTTTTGGGACACACACAGGTCCCAGAAGACTGCGGACCATTCACAAAGCGCAGTGCGACTCACTCGCGCTCAGTAGGAATCCGGCTGTGAAGCCAGAAGGCTTCAGTTTCCCTTACCTAAGACGCCGGCGCCTGCACCAAAAGCCGATTGAAGAATTGACTTGGGTGCCGACATAGCTGGACACCTGGACAGGTAAGTTTCCTTATATCCTCTTTAAGCTCCAGCAATAATTTGTTTCTTACCCTATAGTGGAGCCTTAGCATTGAGTTCAGGTTTATACAGAAAAAAAAAAAAAACTGTTACAATGTTGCATTTTAACACATACACTCAGAAAATTCATGTATTGCTGTTCCCTATAATAAGAGATAATCCCCAGAATTGGACAGTAGGCTGCACACCAACTGTCCAACAACTGCATGCAATGCAAGCGTTTGGGGCACAATGGGGTGGACTTTTAGGGGGTTAAAACGGCAGTGAGATTACATAACGCTTCCTCGCCGGCTGTCAAACATCATCTAAGTTCTCGGTCACATTGACATTTCAAAGCGGCATGTCAGTGTAACTTCGGGTGCGACTTTGAAGACGTCTGTGCAGGTTCATGCACAGATGTCTATTAAAGTTGCACCCGAAATCGCCACCGATTTAAACAGTGCGATTGCTGGCAATAGGATGCACGGCAAGTCGCTCCAATGTGAATGAGGGCTAAAAAGAGCTCGGCCGCACATTACTCTTCAGAGGGCTAACACCAGTGTACACTAGCGCTTGGAGCTAAAACCTCTGTTGGTTTTTATCGAGGGTGACATTTTCTGTCAGTTTCTGTGACAGAAATGGGGGATGGTTGTCACCAGGACAAGAAGGCAGGGACAGTAATAAAAGCTTTGTCAGAAGTTCTGACTCTTTTGTTTGTGTCTTTGGAGAGATTCCTCATTGCTTTCTATCCTGACAGGAAGGGCTGGTTCACAGCAGATGCAGTCCAGTGCGTTTTTATTCTGCGTCAAAACCACATAGATGCATAATTGTGCCGTGTTATTGTTTTGAATGAAAAAAAAATATTTTTTTCAATATATTATTTGTAAAACAAAAACACATAGACATTGTTTAAGATGGATTCCAATGGCCCTAGTTTTCATGGTGCAATGCATTCCAGTGCTTTCAACAAAAGTAGAACATGCTGCATTTTTTCTACATGGAATATGCCAAAATGCATAAATAATGCACCTAAACGCATGTGTCCTAACTGAGATAAAGAAAACAAAGAAAGTATCAAAAACACACATGCAGAAATGCATCTGGAACACAGAAAATGTGCTGTGAACCAGCCTGAAGTGAGGGGAAATCGCCCAACAGACAACAATAAAAACCTGACAGAAGCTCTAAACTTTTCCCGCTCTTTTCCAAATAATTATTTTTTATGCCTGACGTAATATTCTCAGCTGTATTATAGCTGGTTCCAGTTACTTTAGGGCCCATTCACACCTGAACACATGCATGTATATTGCAGACGCATACACAATGTCTTATACGTTTTTTTTTTTAACATGCAGTTTGCATTGCGCTGTTTTTTGCATACATTGCAGAGTGCTTTATGTCACACCAGGAACCAAGTTAGCAATGTTTGCTTCTTGCAGAGCTTTTCTTATAGCATGTGTTGACACAAGTTGCAGAGTGTTACAATAAAAATACACCATGTTGCATTTTTGGTAAACGCACACCAATGCATTGGTGTGAACTGGCACCATTAAAAACAATAGATTTTTTTTTATCCCCTTGCTTGTTGGCTTTATTCAGAATGCAGCCCAGAGCTTGCAATGTGAGCAAGCCTTTACTGATTAATTCCCCTTTATGCATTTGCAAAATATGGAGTAGGTATTTCCTGTTAAGACTCATATATAAGCAAATGCAAGCCAAAGGGTGTCTAGTTGGTTGGCAAAGTTCATATTGTTGCATCCATGAAAAGACACGGTTCATGTGGGGACAGAGCTGCATCTGCAGAGACATATATTAATGCCTGCTGTATTCTCTAGCTGTGCATTGCTGTGACTACCTCTTCATATACTGTATTAATGCTAAATTCAAACTGTCAGGCACGCTCTGCCACTGATAGAAAAATGTATCTCTGTTCAGTTTGTGTGCTGCTATCTTGTGCGACCCTAACCTGCGCTGAGGTGAACTGGCTTGCACCAAACATCCAGTCAAGTGAAGAAAGAATATTTCCGTCAATTTTCCCCTCCACCTGAATGGATGTTTTGCACTGTATACCCTGTGTGTATACAACCGCTTTCACTGTAGGAGCCATTCCGCCCACCCTGACAGGATTGAAAGCAGAACAATGTAGCCGCCATGAAGCAGAGTCTCTTCAGATACAGCTCTGTGTCCTTACATTACCTACCTTACTTCTTTAAGCTCCAGAAATAACTAGTGTCTTACTCTATGGCGGAGCTTTAGCACTGAGTCTAGGTTTATACAGCAAAAAACTGTTACAATGTTGCATTTTAACATAAACGCTCCAAAAACACATGTATTGTGGTTCCCCATAATAAAGATAATCCCAAGAATGAGTGAATGAGGCTGCACCACAACTGTATGCAGTTATGCAGAAAAAAATACTGTTTACATTGTTGCATTTTTAACACATGCGCTCCAAAAACACGTGCTGTCGTTCCCCATAATAAACATAAGACATTTTTCATTGTAGGAACATTTGTTCATTTTTATAATCATTAGTGGAGTCAGATCAATGTTTGTTTTTGACTGCAGTGATGAGAAAATTCAAAGGAGCAGGAGGGAAAACTGTCTCAAATATATGAATTTCTAATGCTGATTTTCGTTTAATTAAGTCCATTCATTCCAAAATGAAATGCTAAATGCAAAAACAAATACTTTCAAACGACATTTGAAATTTTCTGAAAGTTTTTGTACAAATTTTCCTAAAACTTTTTGTACAAATTTTCCTAAAACTTTTTGTACAAATTTTCATAAAACTTTTTTGTACAAATTTTCATAAAACTTTTTGTACAAATTTTCATAAAACTTTTTGTACAAATTTTTGTTCTAAATTCTACTGGTATAGGCCCAGCTTAAGGCTGGGTTCACATATGCTGCGGCCACGGCTCACGGCATGGGTCGGGTATGTTTCTGTTCACTGATTCAGGTGCAAATCAGGTCAGAATTTTTGCTGGAAATCACACCTGAATCGGAAGCAAAGATGCACAGGTCCCTTTTTAAATGGGGACCGCGGCCGCCCTGGAGCTGTGCCAATTTCTAATGCTGATTTTCGTTTAGTAAAGTAAATTTTTTCCAACGTTGAATGTTATAAGCAAACTGTAACGACACCCCCCAATATGAAAGGGGTTAACGCCGTTTAGAATATTCCCTCTCTGAACACACAATCACAGATTATAGTGGGGGTTTTCATTCACCCTGTGCCCCTAAGGGAGACACAGGGTGGTTGACACATTAGAGACATTGGGGAAGCTGAAGCAAGGGTATCCCATACTGTCCAAGAGATTCTGGGTTCCCCGGGCGCTCCCGTTACACAAACAAACTACTTTCAAACTATATTCGAATTCTCTGAAAATTTTTGTACACATTTTCCTAAAACTTTTTGTACAAATGTTTGTTCTAAATCCTACTAGTGTATACGCAGTTTAACTCCAGCCAGATTGTATACGGCCTGTTTACACTTTTAGTACTTGTAGTTGGGGGGAGGGGGGGTAAAAAAATACACAGTTGAGCTGCGATTTTAGCACCTCCCCTAAACGTTCCCCCCTTAGCTGCAAAATTCAGCAGATGGGGGTGTACACATGCCGCAGGAAAAATAAACCCCTTATTGAGTGAGTGAGTCTGCACCCCAACTGTCCCACAACTACATGCAATGTAAGCGTTTGGGGAACAATGGTGTGGACTTTTAGGGGTTAAATCAGACGGTGAGGAGGTGACATAACGCTTCCTCAACGCCACCTAAAAAGAGTTCTGCCACAAATTACTCTTCAGAGGGCTAACACTAGTGTAAACTAGCCCTTGGAACTAAAAACCTCTGTTGCTTTTTATCTAGGGTGACATTTTCTGTCAGTTTCTGGTCCTGTGACAGAAACAGGGGATTGTTGTCACCATGACAAGACGGCAGGGGCAGCAATAAAAGCTTTGCCAGAAGTCCTGACTCTTTTGTCTGTCATTGGAGAGATACCTCATGGCATTCTATTCTGACAGGAGGGGCTGGTTGACAGCAAATGCAGGCCAGTGTGTTTTTATTCTGCATCAAAAACACGTCTTATTTGTTATTATTTTATACAGCACAATAACACGGTAGAAGAATGCGTCTGCATTCTTGTACCATGTTATTGTGCTGTATGAAAAAAATAATTCAATAAATCCTTTGTGAAACAAAAAACACATAGACAGGTTTAACATGGATTCCAATAGCCCTAGTTCACACCAATGCAGTGCGTTTCGGTGCTTTCAACAAAAGTACAACATGCTGCATTTTTCTGTATGGAATGCAGGAAAACGCATAAAAAATACACCAGAACACATCAAAAGTGCACCTGAAAGTACGTGTCCTAATTGAGATAGAAAAAAAAGAAGGTAAAAATTTAACAGAAACACGCATGCATAAACGCATCTGGAACACAGAAATTGTGCTGTGAACCAGCCTGAAGTGAGGGGAAATCACCCAACAGACAATAAAAACCTGACGGAAGCGCTATTTTCCTTCTCTTTTTAAAATAAAAAAGTGTTGTGCCTGACATAATATTCTCAGCTTTATTATAGCCGGTTCCAGTTACATTACGGCTCGTTTACACCTGAAAACATGTATTTATATCACATACACGCGGCCTTATGTTTTTTTTTTAAACATGTATTGTTGCATTTCAATGTTTTGTTACATGCAATGCGGAGTGCTTCATTTCATAGCAAAAGCAAAACCAGCAATGTTTGCTGCTTGCAGAGCCTACCTTATAGGCTTGACATGAATTGCAGGTAAATGCTCACTAATGTAAAAGGAGGGCACAATTCATTTGGGCGCACCTGCATGGGATTGCCTCTGCCTTCCCCCCGGTGTTTAAAGGGTATGTAAAGGAAATATTTAAATGTTTTTTAAATAACAAACATCTTATACTTACCTCCACTGTGCAGCCCGTTTTGCACAGAGTGGCCCCGAACCTGGTCTTCTGGGGTCCCTCGGCGGCTGTCTCGGCTCCTCCCCCGCAAGAACTCACCACCTATATGCGAGCGAGCAAGCATGGTGGTGAGTGATTGCAGGCGCGCTCCAGTGATACAGCCGGCGGCTATAGCCGCTCACTGTATCACTCGGCCCCGCCCCCGACGCGCCATGTCATTGGATGTGACTGACAGCAGCGTGCGCCTATGGCTGCGCTGCTTTCAATCCATCCAGTGTAGCCAATCAACGGCCAGGCTCAGAAACGAGGAGGATGACGGGGGCGAGCGCGGGACTTTTGAGGGGGCTCGGGGAGGGGGGGGCGGTATTGTCGGATGTTTTTTCACCTTAATGCATAGGATGCATTAAAGCGGAGCTCCGCCGTTAAAAAAATATTAAAAGCCAGCAGCTACAAAATACTGCAGCTGCTGACTTTTAATATTAGGACACTTACCTTGTCTGGAGTCCAGCGACGTCGGCAGCAGAAGACGATCAATCGCTCGTCTATCTGCTGCCCCCACCGCCATCCTCGGTGAGGGAATCAGGAAGTGAAGCGTTCCGGCTTCACTGCCCGGTTCCCTACGGCGCATGCACGAGTCGCGCAGCGCCGTCCTCACTGGTCCCCGCTGTGTTCTGGGAGCCGTGTGTTTCCCAGAACACAACGGGCGGGGGCGGGAAGTGACGCACTACCCGCAGATCCCCGCAGAGAGGACTCCTGGAAGTGGGTGCAAATACCTGTCTTAGACAGGTATCTGCACCCCCTCCCCCCTGAAAGGTGCCAAATGTGACACCGGAGGGGAGGAGGGTTCCGATGAGCGGAAGTTCCACTTTAGGGTGGCGCTCCGCTTTAAGGTGAAAAAACTTTTACCTTTACAACCCCTTTAAGCTGATTAGAATGGTTCAGATCATACAGCATAATTAAAGGACAATGGCCCTTTAAAAAATGATTTCTCACCTGTGGGCAGGTAAGAATGGGCCATCGGGAATGGATGGAATTCTCTGGAAGCAGTGGGGCTCATTATATAAAGGGCCCACTGTCCCGGGAGTTTGGCTGACAGTTTAAAGGTCCGGTTTAAGGAAAGATACCCACCCCCTCCCATCACGTGCACTTTATGTGGTATGTCACCTTACATATGTTATTATAAAATTGATGAAATATAATTGAAATATAATTTGCTTGAGTCATCAAGGCTAAACCATTGTGCGAATGATAATTTGATTTGATTTAGATTTGTTATATGGTTATGAAAAATTATGAATTTATTTGTAAACCAATAAATATGCCACTGCCAATTTATGCCAATATTTGAGTGTGGTGTTCATTATTTGTTTATTGTGTTTGGAGCTGGGGGGGGGGGGGTACAAAGTGCAATCCCATGCATTGGTGTAAACTGGCCATTAAAAACAATGGATTGTTCATCCCCTTGCATATTGGCCTCGTCCAGCAACGCAGCTCAGAGCTTTTCGTGTGGGTAATGCCGCGTACACACGATCGGAGATTCCGACAACAAAACCGTGGATTCTTTTCTGACGGATGTTCGCTCAAACTTGTCTTGCATACACACGGTCACACAAATGTTGTTGGAAATTACGACGAGCCGAGAAAAATGAAGTTCAATGATTCCGAGCATGCGTCAAATTGATTCCAAGCATGCGTAGAATTTTTGTCCGTTGAATTTTGTACACACGGTCGGAATTTACGACAACAACTTTTGTTGTCAGAAAATTTGAGAACCAGCTCTCAAATTTTTGTTGTCGGAAATTCCGACAGCAAATGTCCGATGGAGCGTACACACTGTCGGATTTTTCGACAACTAGCTCCCATCGAACATTTGTTGTCGGAAATTCCGACTGTGTATACGCGGCATAAGTCTTTACTGATTAATTCCCATCTATGCATTTGCAAAATGTGGAATAGGTATTTCCTGCTAAATTCAGGCTGTCAGACACACTCTGCCGCTGACACAAGAATGCAGTGCAGTTTGTGTGTCGCTATCTTGTGCAGCCCTAGCCTGTGCTGAGGTGAACTTGTGTTTGCTCCAAACATCCAGTCAAGCGAAGAAGGAATATTTCTGTCAATTTTCTCCTCCACTTGAATGGATGTTTTGCACTTGACACCCTTTGTACACAACCGTTTCCACTGTAGGAGCCATTCTGCAAACCCTGACAGGATTGAAAGCTGAACAATGTAGCCACCATGAAGCAGAGTCTCTTCAGATGCAGCTCTGTGTCCTTACATTACCTATAAAGGCTCCTATTTATGCTCCAATAATAACTAGTTTCCTTCTATAGGATTTAGTCTAGGTTTATACAGGAAAAAACCTGTTACAATGTTGCATTTTAACACATAAGCCCTGTACACACGATCGGTTTTACGGATGAAAACAGTCCGATGGACTTTTTTCATCGGACAAACAGATTGTGTATGGGACCCATCGGTCTTTTTTCCATCGGTTGTAAAAAATAGAACATGTTTTACATTTTTGCGATGGATCAAAAACCGATAGCAAATTCCGATCGTCTATGGGCAAGTCCATTGGATAAAAAACCCACGCATGCTCAGAATCAAGTCGACGCATGCTCAGAAGCATTGAACTTCATTTTTCTCGGCTCATCTGAGTGTTTTACGTCACCGCGTTTGGAACGGTCGGTTTTTTGACTGATGGTGTGTAGGCAAGACTGATGGAAGTCAGTTTAATCGGATTCCGGTTGGACAAATCCATCGGATTAGAATCCATAGGATATCCGATCGTGTGTACGAGGCTTTACGCTCCGAAAACGCATGTATTGTGGTTCCCCATAGTAAAGATAATCCCCAGAAATTAATAAAGAATGTCATAGACACTGATTATGATTCTGTCTCCCTTCTGTGTGACAAATGGCACACATTCATGTATATCATTCTGTTTCAAAATTACTTCAGAAATGTGTCTGCAACACGATTTACTCCAACATGGAAAAGGTCTTATTTACTTCACTGTTCTTATCACCTATACTGTATATGGCGGTATTTCTTGAATACATTATTGCAATCATAGTACCAGAATATAAATGCGTGAATTTGTTGCATGTGTGGGAAATGGCAAGATAATTGTTGCATGGCTTTCATGAATTTAGGGCAGGACTTTCTAATAACACCGGAATAATGTTACAAATGCTCTTTTGGACCACCTCCAGTTCCTATATGTTGTTTCCTTTTGGTTTTCTACATTTAATGCTTTGGGAAGCTATTGACAGCACATCAATATAACATGGGTTTGCAACAGGTATTGACAAACCTTGCTCAACAGCTAACCACTCCAAACCCTAAATTCAAAAACACATTGAAAATGCATATCAGCGCAAAGGAAATGCAAAAATGCACCTCAGCGCAAATTTATAGATCCAAATAGGCCCTTATACATTAAAAAAAAAAATCTGCATGAGGCATAAACCAAAATTACCAAACTGAATTTCAGCATGCAAGAACTAAGCTGTGCAGGACTTCACTGGAAGCATTCACACCAAGCATTTCCCTTTTCATGGACAAGCCTGTCGCCACCACCCATGCACTGCCCCTGCATGTCCGCTAAGTCTGAGAGGATGGGAACCCTGTACCTAGCAATGTGTGACAGGACTCACAGTGTGCTTTCCCTTCTGTTGCTGTCAATGACTATGTTCTCATTGCATGGCATGACCTTCCTTCTCTTTTGCATATTCTCAGCTCAGTGCATATATTTTAAAATCTCTGGAATGAGAAAGAAGGGTAGCTTTAAGCGCTACATTTTTAGGCAATGAACCCATGTTTGCCACACCAGCTATTAAAAACTAAAGCATGCAAAGTTTACGAATACCACTGCTTTCCGTTTATATTAGTTTTAAATATAAAAAAATCCCAATCCCTAATCAGGCAGTCAAATATTACACACAGGCTTTCACATCAGACCTAAAAGAGGGACATTTTAGAAGGAAAGATGGACAAAGTGTTTTGTTGCCAAAAAACTGTCCCTTCAAATGAGTGACCGTTGGGAGATGACTCTGTGCAGGGATTTGAGTAGGAAAGAGGTAAAAGGATTTAGTTTCAAAGCTGGGACTGCCCCTCCCAGTCAGGAACCATGGGTAGCTATGGCTCAGTTAAAGGATGTCCCAGTCACACAAACATATGTTGTCTTTCAGCTCAGTATAAGGAAAGCAAATGGCTTCCAGCTCACCAACCAATGCAATGTAAGATGGCTGCCTATTTTCCCGCCAAATTCCCAGAGACAGTAATATTTTGGATTTACCTGTAAAGGGTTATTATTATTGCCGCTATTATATAGTTCATAATTAAATGTTGTTTATTAATTTTTGGTGAACAATTAATATATTATAGAAACCAGCTGCTTTAATTTTCTATAACCGGTAAAGTTTTTACCTCACAGGCAGCAGCCATTTTAATTTAGGAGGCACATGAAGGCAGTGGACGGGGTTGTATATATACTGTGGCAGTGATGCTTTGCTTTGTGGTGTGGCACAAATTTAACACCCCTGTTGCATTCAGTGGCCAGTACCGCTCCCTCCGAATGCAGCCCATTCATGTGAACGGAGTCCAGCTGCAACCATCCCGCAATCACGTCCAATGCACACAGTTGCAGAACGGTGGTGGGGGCTTTTAGGAGTAAAAACCGGTTTGTCAAATGCTGCTAACGCTGGTATACTGGTAAATGAGCTGTATAGGGGTCAATATTGATAGAAATTTCTGAATGTCACACTGTTGGGGCAGCTGGTGACGTAAGCTATGTGTTTCCTGAAAGAAGATATTAGGTAAAGTTCACAAAGGAATCTGAGATGCCTATAGCCTTAGTTTGCGTTTCTGACTCGCAGAAGATAAATTGAATAAATTGAATTTTGTAGGCTCTCCGGGCGTTTTGAGTGTTCAAGGAAATCAAAGAAAGGAGCCTAGCCATGGCATCCTGCAAAAGAGTACCAAACAAATGCCTTAGGCATTTGCAGCGAGTTTCTATTGACTTGAATGGTAGCGTTTGGCAAGCTTTGCAAGTTGTTACGCCTGCTAAAATTTTCAGGCACAAGCAAGATTAACGCGAGCTGTGTGTACTGGGCCATTCGCTATTCATGTCAAGAACAGCCATCTGCTTTGCAAAGTGTTGGGAACAGTTTTATTGAGGCACTTCAAAGGACTTAGAGCAAGCAGCCATTGTTTGCTTGTAAGGCTTGTCCTGAGTCAACCAGCCTTTAATGGGTTAAAAAGACATTTGGTCAGGGTTATCACTTGCCCCTCCACCACCCAGACCAACTTGTTTTCTCCAGCTAGGAGATCTACAAGCCAAAATTCTTTCTGCTAACAATGTCCCCCTTTGCCCACCCCCCTGAGTTGAATAGCCCTAGTGCAGAGTGCAATGTGAAATCGGACACTGTGGGTGATAGCAGACACACCCCCCCCCCTCTAGGAGCACAGCTTCCTGTAGCCAGGGGCTGCAGTTTGTGAAAATACCTACCCCCACCACCCTTTTTTTCATTGTCCATTCCTTCAGTCATTTGACAGCAAGAAAAAAAAAATGACATTTCTAAACTGCAGTCCTACACCTTTGACATTAATGGCTGTCAGATGGACGGGAATTGCTTACTTTCTGACATCTAACTCATGCGACTTTCCTTTGTTTGTTTTTTCTTTAATTCAGAAATTGAATTAAAAAATCCATAGAATAATAAGAAAATAAAAATGAACAGCAGATATATATTATGCAAGTCAGTTATTTTTATCAGATGGTTGGTTGTCGGAAGATTTACAACTGAACTAACACACAATTCTTTTGGCTACCTTCACAAGATCGAATAGTAGCGCCAGGGGCGATCACCAGCAAGATTAAGGCCTAGTACACACAATGAGATTATCGGATGAATGATCGTCCATTTTTTTTGCATGCTAGTCTCCATATCGAAAACAAATAGGTTACTAATATATGAAAATTCTCGTACGACAGGATAAATATTCAGAAGTGATGTAATGTACTGTATTCTATTTTCAGACGAAAAACGGTACTGATTAAATGAAAATCATACGATCTGGTATCGTACGAGAATTTTTTTTGTGTTTGTCCCTAATGATCAGATTATTGTACAATCGCTTTGAAAAGTAGTATTTTTTGTACAATATTCTGATTGTGTGTACTAGGCTTTGGAAGATTCTTGTCGGTGGTTGTAAATGCTGCTTGTTGGGGGTCTTGCCGGTGGTTGTCAATGCTGCCCACACACACTGGGTGCTACCAGCAGCAACTGTCAGTGACAGTTGTCAGATGTGTACTCTGTACAAATCAATGACGGGCGCCATTGCTGTTCTCAAATAGGGCTTCTGACCGACCCTGGTTGTAGACTTCTGGCCGTATACACACCAACCGCAGCTAGCTGGTATGCAATGTGTTGCTTCGTCCAGAGTAGTCGTTTAGCCATCTGAACTAATTGCAGCAAACTGTCCACAAATATGCAAATGGGTCCATGTAGCCTTAAAGAACAATTAAAACATTAAAGCGTATCTTAACCCCTCCCCCCCCCAAAAAAAAAAATGATTTTGTAGCTGACCAGTCCTTTGATTTGGTGGCTGTATTAGTTTTCCTTTTTCACTTTTGGGCTCATTTACACCTGCGGTTGGGTGGCTTTAAAGACACGAGACTCTGTTACATTTTTACAGACCCCCCCCCCCCAACTGCTCCTTCTTAAAGTGGAGGCGAACTCCACTTTGGAACTTGTACCTACAGGTAAGCCTATAATAAGCTGAACTTGTGCGATTTCATACCCGCATGTCAGTCCGACTTCGGGGGGCGATTTCAGAGACATCAGTGTAGGTTCCTGCACAAATATCTATTGAAATTGCATCCAAAGTCGCCAAAAGTATTACAGAAACTACTTTTGGGAATCGGTGCCGCAAAGTCGGCGTCGCACTGATTTGGACGGTGCCATTGCCGGCAATAGCATGTCAAATCGCATGCCAAATCGCATCAATGTGAACCTAGGCTTTCAGAGCAATAGAGATGTGCACGACTGAAAAATTGTTTTGTTTCAACACGGATTACTTAGTTACATTCATTACTTTGTTTCATCGTATTTCTTAGGTTAGAATGGTTTGTTGGGTATATTCCGATTTGTGTTGTATTTTTGTTGTTGCAAATACATCCATATTTCAGAAGTTATTTCTGAAGATTGGTTATATTTGTGTTACATGTTTATTTGTTTTTTCGGGAGATTACTTATGCACTCTGTTTGGGTTGGATGGAGGTGGATCTGTCAGAATCTCTGAATCTCTAACATAACAAATGGAAGAAAATTAATTTCGGATTCATTCATTATGTGATGATTCAAAGATTCTGATGGATCCACCTCCCTCCAACCCAAACACAATAAGTAGGAATCATCATCTTATTTCACTCTTATACCTTCTTGCATTTTTTGCAATATGATTCCATGTAGTGCATTTTTTTATAATACTGTAATGAAAAATGTTAATGCAACTTAAAAATGTTGTTACGTTATTTTGTTTGCAAACATTAACAAAGGACCAAACTATCACATCATGTCATCCTAATAAATTTGTTGTTTCATTATAATTTATTTTGGATATGTTGAATTTCGTTACTTTTGTGATTCAGAGATTTGGATATATCCGAACTTCCAAATAACAAAAATGTTGTCAGAATTTTGATTTGTAACAAAATGAACTGCCCGTGTCTAGAGGACAACATAAGTGCAAACGAGATGTTACTATGACCTGGTAATACTGCCATTAGCATACTTCCTGTCCTAGGGTGACAACCTAGGGTGACAACTGTACTGAGCAGTGTTGTCACCCTGAGAAAGGAATGTGTTAGGACACTGTTTTAGGACTACATACCATCGAACAGTGAAAATATTTAATGCAACACAATGTATATTTAACAGACCTAAAGGGAGCAAATAAGAGAGATTTATTGTGAGCGTTTACAGTATATACATTTTAACATGCACAATCTCATCAGCTAAGCATGCATCCTTATGTCCTGGCTTCCCATGTTGATCTTATCCACGCTGATTTAGCTGGAATTCAAGCCATGGGTGGCCCTGTTGTCACACCCGGCTTGACAAACGTCGGTTTGAATATTATCGGCTATTATCGGCTGAACAGAGACTGCAGAAATCTAACCGGATGCAACTAACCTTAATGGACTATCAATCCCTCCCCTGAGATTGGTGGGTTTTGGGGTATCTGCAAAGTGGGGCAGCTTGTAGACAAATGATTATATTTCCACCAAAGCTCATAATTCTTTTGCAGGATTGGTTTTATTTCCTTGAATTTTTTCTCCATAATAATTTTTTTTACAATTTGACTAGACACAAAACTTTATTTCATAATTTTTAGATAGAGTAGAGATTGGTTAAGGCATTGTCCACCTTTTGAAAAAAACTTTTGAAAAAACCTTTGCATTGGAGCCACGTTTAGTTTGTCGGGGGTGCAACGCACAGGCACCTGCTGACTATTGCTGTAGCTAAGCATTTGAAAATTGAGTTTTAAAGTGGTTGTAAACCCTTTTGTCGTTTTTTTTTTTTTTTTCTAACCTGCAAGACAAAGCAATAATGAGCTAGTATGACTAGCATACTAGCTCATTATGTACCACTTACCTTCGATCGGGGCCCCCGAAGTCGTCCGTGTCCCTCCTCTAGCCGCATCCATCGCTGCGGCGATAGCCGGAATGTTACTTCCGGGTATCGCCGCTGCAGCCAATCACAGCGCCGCTCCGGCGCTGTGATTGGCCGGAGCGGCGAAGACGTGACTCCGCGCATGCGCGCGTGAGCTGTCAAATTCGGCTACGTCGTCGAATGTTGCGACCTAGCCGAATTTGTGAATGGGGTGACGTCAGCGTCGCCGCATTTACATACAAATATCTCCTTAACCGTGTAGGTTAAGGAGATATTTCATGCACCTACAGGTAAGCCTTAATCTAGGCTTACCTGTAGGTCCTTGTTTAAAAAGTGGGTTTACAACCACTTTAACGTGTATCTTTACACAGGGTGAGACTGTGGATACACCAGTAACAATGTGCCAACGTCCCGATAATATGCAAATTTTTCAGCTAGAAGCTAGTGGTTTGGACTTTAAAGGCACACGGTAGACAAAAGTAAAAAACTAAAGGTATTTTAATATAGAAAAGTTTTTTCATATAAGATAGTCATAAAACATCAAGGTATTTGATCAAATATTATAACTGGTCCACAGAGGTTATCATAATAATCATCATACAGTACATTTTCCTTAATTAAACTCGATTGAGTAGAAACAAAGTGATAATAATATATCTATAGGATCTATAGGATTGATAACCAGGCAGTGGGTCCAGAGGAGGTGGAGGGCTCGCGAGCAAGCCCTCCACCTCCTCTGGACCCACTGCCTGGTTATCAATCCTATAGATATATTATTATCACTTTGTTTCTACTCAATCGTGTTAAAGTCCAAACCACTAGCTTCTAGCTGAAAAATTTGCGTAGCTCAGCATTTATCAGCCCTTTCAACATGGAAGAACCCTTGAAATAACTTTCTCTCAGTCTCAGGGAACCCCTGCTAAAATGACTATATCTACAACTCATAAAAGATAGTGTGATGGTCAATGTGAAGAATGCTCCTCAAGCTTGTGGTCATTGCGAAGAATTACCACCTTAAAGGAAAGCTAAAAAGATCAATGGTGTCAGTGGGAACACATGTTCTTCTCATTGCTCAAAGAACCCCTAGCAAACTCTGGAGGAACCCTAGTGTTCCATGAAACCCTGGTTGAGAAACCTTCATGTAGTCCTAGGTTCGTATCTCTTTATGGACCTTCTGTTACGGGGCTAAAGGAAGTTATCTATGCACTACAAGTGCGGCGATTTCACTGCACTTGTGCTCCTTTAAGATCTACAAGTCTGTCTGCTGTGGTGGCAAATGGGTTTTGTAGTTTGCCATTTCCAGATCCTACAAATGAATGTTGTTGCTGTACAGGGAGATGCAAATCAGATTAGTGGGAGGGTGAGGGGCTGTGGAATGTCACCATGCTATTATCCCCTAACATGGGCGTAACATGAAACCTGGCCAGAAAAGTAGACCTTTCAGTAAGTTTACAAGTCTGCATTGCTAAAATTCTGGACATGTCACCATATACAGCAACAATATCATATTTCAAAACAGCTCCACCTTTTATTATTAAAAACCCATCTTTGAGCTCCAGTCTGGTGACTAGGCGAAGATTATGGAATCAGCCTGCGACAGACAGGAAGAAGCATTTCCTCAATCCTCTGTCACTACACTGATCACAATGCAACATTGTAACTTATCTTTGTTGAGGCATGGGGGCTGATCTATGTCAGACATTGTGAACATAACCAAGAGCTGCAGAGGTATGTTTACACATGCGGCAAGGTCTGGCGTGCCTCTGAAAAGTGATCCATTGTCGGAATGCCTTTTAAAAGCTTTTGCCAGGCAGTGAGGAGGCAATACAAAGCATTGCAGCCATGGCATGTGCACACCCCCATTTCAGTGTTGCTAACCTACCAGATTGAAATTTACTGACACGACTCCCAAAATTTACTGGCACATCCACGTTTTTACTGACAAGTTACAAAACTATCGTTTTAAGTGCAAATTTCAGTATTTATGCTACAAACAAGTACAATATTCAATTAGCAATGTGATTTAAGGTAGATAATAAGGCAAAAAACATATTAATTATTTTCATATAGGTTTTGTCCAATCAAAGGTGAAACACCCAATTATATTGGCACCACATCCCAGAGATAATATGTTTAAAAGGGGACGGAGAGGAAATAAAGGGATTTTTTTGGTGCAGAGAGTAAGTAGTGATGAGAAGAGAATCGTCTTCATAAAAAAAGATAATTTATCTGGTATTCATTAAAATACATATATATGATGTATAAATGGTCCTAGGTATACAAAACAAAGACAAATTTCAAGGTGGTCATAGTATACAGATCATTTTCAAGCCAAGAGTGAATATTTCTTATTTTATTTTCGATATAGTAAGTAAGTAGCTTAGGGACAGGACTCAGGAGGTCAAGAAATTAGAATGGGCGGCCACACACATGAAATTGACTCTCACTCTTGACTCTGACAGCAGTGTGCAGCAGCACAGATGATGATGACACCTCACCGACACAACACATCCCCTCCTGAGTCACAGTGACAGTCTCTCTCCAAGCCAGGTGGTCCCTCCAGTCCACTCCTGTCTAAACAGCACTGATGTTCCCCCCTCCCGGCCTGCCTTGCTCCCATAGCACAGACCCGCAATATGAGGCTCTGGCCGCTCTGCTTGGCTCCCTTGCACTATGACATCACATGACATGCTCAGGCACCGCCTCCGCTAGAGCCGCCCGAAAACACTGTAGCAGGCACTCAGATGGCGTCGGCCGGCTCCGGACCCAGGCGAGTGTCACAGCCATATTTTTTACTGGCAACCTTTTCCTTTTACTGGCAGGAGAAAATTCCCTGTTTTTTTTATTGGCTGCCAGTAAAAATACTGATGGTTGGGAACACTGTTCCATTTACTAAATTTGTAGCTCAAGGGGGAGCTATTGCAGGCAGTAAAAACCTGGCTCAACCACATGTTTTTACTGCCCGCCCAACTACAAGTGCAAATAAGCCCTTACATGACTGTGACATCATCTCTGAGACTGGGTTCACACTTGTCCGACAAACGCTCCGACATTGGGAGCTCATGTCGCATGACGTTTAAAAATCAACGTTTCCCTATTAGAGCCGTCTTAACTGGTCCGACACAAGTCGGTCTGACTTTGAAAATGCTCCCTGTACTACTTTGGTCCGACTTTGATCCTACTTCAGCCCATTGAATATCATTGAAGTCGGATCAAAGTAGGATCCTTGTCCTAACCATCCGACTTTTGACATCCGACGTGGTGATTACAGCAGCAGTAAAATAAATTTATCTCACAATGGGATTGTTTTGCTTGGTCAAAGGACAAGTCAGACTATCACAAAGTTGGATCAAAGTAGTATCCTGTTCACCCAAAAAAAGGGTCCTGCACCATTTTGGTGCAAATGTGCATCGCGCAGTCACCGCATGTGGTCTGCACAGCAATGCGGTGCGAATCACATGCGATGTCTGTCATCGCACAAGTGTGAACCCAGCCTCAGTATCAGTGTGTTTAGGTAGAAAAAAAACAAAAACAAAAAAAAATGTGAATTGTTTCTTGGCCCTACTATGAGTATAACGCACAGATCCGTGGAATTTCTGCAATTGTCAGGATTAGGAGAATTTATTTTGCATTTTTTTTCTATTTTTAGCAAATTTTCCTTTCATAATAAAACAAAATTAGGAGATATCCATTACCATTTACCACCAAATGAAAGCCCAATTTGTCCTGAAATAAATGTGGTAAAATCCTTCTGGATACACTGAGTAGTTGCGATGATATGTACAGTTTCACTAACACATGTCGAAGTTGCAAAATTGGGTTTGGGTGTTAGGCCATCATCGTGTAGTGGGAATGAGCGTTCCTGCTACGAGATTTTGACATTGCGATTTTCATGAGATTCTGTGTGTCACTTGAATGGGCTGCACTATGCGTGTTTGTTGTCCAAAAAGAAGCTCCTGCTCCTTTTCGGGCAACAAGCTTCACGTGATTTGTGGAGGCCTGGTTTGCCGCAATTGTCACATGATTCTGTCACACAACAATCACAGCACAATCGCCTCGTGTTGGGGGTTTTATTGACGGATAATGGCACCCAAATGCGTGCAGCGCATTGTGCATCGATTACCACACGATTTGGGACCGTGGGCAATGATTCTGCCCTCGATTCCAAATCTCGAGATGTGAGCGTGGCCCGAAGGTTCGTATTGACCCTGTTCATGAAAGGGTTAAACAAATTCCCCATACTGCTCAGCCTGCAAAGGGGATTTGTGACCAGTGACAACTATTCTGAAGTCTCCGCCTGTAAGTCTAACTTCAGCTGTTCTTGATTGTAAATGTCACAGGGTGATAACAGGGGGAGCGTGGACAGCAACCTTTGTTACCTTCACATGAATACAAATGATCTATGTTTGAATTGCCCCAACAGCTCCCCTAATAGGGCCCCTTTCCTTTTTCAGGCCCCCATAGAAGTTATGTGGGCTGCTATGGCTATTGTTAAGCCATTGTTAAGCCCATACACAATTACATTTTTGTTTAAGCGCTCATAGAAAAGTCAGTCGTCAAAATATTCTTTCTTGCCATCAATGAGTCAACAAATTTTGTTCAAAAGCCCTTAAAATTTTGCCCAGCTCTGCGATATAAATTACTTACTGTTGAGGCCACAATGGTCACCATGGCAAATAGAAAGGGTAAATCTCCCCAATGGGGACACCACCAGCAATAAAACTCTCAAAATACCAACAAAAAATATTTCTGCGCTAAAGTGTAATATCTTACTTGCACCTATATATCACCCAAATACCCACAGTAATGTATAAACATTTATACACAAATGATAGTGCGCTTTTTATTATGAACAAAGGTTAAACAGTACTAGAAGTGTACAGAATATACAGTATAATCAAACCGTGAAACAAATCATTTAAAGAAAGTAATAAGTCCATATGCCGCAAACAGATGAGATACGTAGTGTAAACGTTGCATGTCCACGCTCCTAATTTCCTGACGACACACTGTGATGCAAAACGCGTTGGGCGGGGCTAAGAACCTGTTACACCATACGCTCCCGCCGATCCTGGCTGTCGGCGAGGCTTTGTGTTACCTGACTGCATATGTTTGGCTTGAATAATGTGAGTCCATTTTTTCATTTTTAACAATAAATGTACATTACCAGTAATCAAGCTATGTGTGTCCTATGTTTTTTCCCTTCCATGACGGCTATTTGAGTCTGTTTGGATTCGGGGTTGAGGCTACTATACTGGTGAATATTACAGTAGGACACAGTGAACCGTTTTGGCTTAGCTTGGAGACACCTGAAGAGGTCGGTTATTCTGTATGCATGTTTGAGCTCTGTAATTGGGGATCATAACCAGTGGTGGCTGGTGCTTAAATTTTTTGGGGGGCGGCAAACATTGACCCAACCCCCCCGTTCCTTCAGTCGGGTCGGTCGATCGATTAGTCGACCGACCCCTCGCTGGGTCAGTCAGTCGGTCAAACCCCCCTCATCGCTCTGTCAGTCCGTATGTTTATGGGCCCTGCACTTACCCCATCCAGGCCGCGGGCAGCTTCGGCGGCCTCCTCCTGCTTCCGGCCAATACGGTCGTTTCTCTTCTCGGCCAATCGCGTCTTAAGACCCACTTTCTGATTGGCCAGGAGGAGAAGCAGGAAGCCAATATTGAATATTAATTTTCTATTGTCACACAAGTGGGTGGGTTCGGGGGCACAGTGCTCTGCGCCCTAAACCCACCCCTTTTTGAAGCCAATTAGAGCCTCTAATCACGTGCTTAAAAAAAAAAAAAACCCTATAGAAATCCATGCGTCCAGCACCCTGCATGTAGATTAGGGGCCGGACACATGGATTAGGGGGGCGACGCCCCTGCGACCCTAATGGAGCGGCCGCCACTGAACATAACCATCTGGTAAGAGGCTTACAGTACACTGCTCTGGAGGGCACGTGTACATGGTAGACTTTTCAACTTTTTCACCTGGCTTTGCATTCAGTGGAGTGCATCACTATTCTTAGAAGAATTTGAACCTTTTTTTTACACTACATGTCTCATTTGATTGCATTATATGGACTAATTGCTTTCATTGAATGATTTGTTTCACTGTTTGAATAAATATTCTGTACACTTAATTAGAGCAACCACAATATACAGTACACCTAATCCTGTGCTCAAATATATGAAATAAAAATAATAATAATGTTTCCAGCTGACACTAAGTACAAGAGACTTACACGTGTTGGGCTGCACTGTTTTCTATTTATTTTTGTTCCAGTCAAACCACATTTTCCATTTAATCGGATGCGGCTGCTTTCGAACGGAGACTGCAGTGTTTAACAAGAAAAGGCTGTGATCAACCTGGTTAAAAAAAAAAAAAACAGCCCAACGCAAAGCAGCTTAAACGCAGCTCTTCTATGTGTACTGCTTAATTAATTTCAGCTACCATTTTATTTATTTACTTTTATTTTTTATTTAATGGCTTGCATTTGGATTAAACATGTTGACAGGATACTCAGCTGCCATTTTAAAAATGCAAGGGGGCAGCGGCTACTTGTCACAGTAAATGGCCCCCTTTGACATGTAAGTGACAGCCAGCATGCAGTACTAAACCCAGGAGCTAAAACAATCAGCTCCCAGGCTTCAGATGTTGCTATGCAGAGCTCCATAACAGCACTTGAAGGAGATCACTGTAAAATTGTGTTTACATCCTAAGTGATATGACATCACGAGTGACATCATAAAATTTCCTCTTCGTCTGTAGTAGTGAGTCGCAAAGTAGCGTAGAAATGGGAATAAAGCTATTCTAAGATAAAATGCTTACATTTACTTTAGGGGGAATTACAGCCAAAGCTTGTTTGGCTGTACTTCTCCTTTGGATCACAGGAATGCAGTCCATTCTGCACTCCTTTGACCCATTTTCAGCCAACAGTGGGCTAAAGTCTGCTGTCGGCTGACGTCACAGAGCTGGCCCAGGCTGGGGAAAGATTGCGACTATATGGACGGAATCTGCCCAGAACCCTGGACCGGCACCTGGCTCACCCTCCCAGTGAGCAGCTGAGAGCCTGGGCCATCCGCTCCTGCCCCCTTCACAGCCCAGTGCTCCAGTGAGGGGGGGCAGAGCAGACAGCAGTGACTGTCAGTCACCAGCTCATGGAGCTCTGAGATCCGAACTATCAGCAGTGTTTGATCCCTTGGTTCTCAGTCTTAGAGCTGACGGGGGACTGATGCTGCATCCACCTAGGTAAGTATGATTCTTTAACCACTTCCCGCCCGGCCAATAGCACAATAACGGCCGGGAAGTTGTTCAGTTATCCTGACTGAGCGTCATATGACGTCCAGCAGGATAACAAACCAGCGCGTGCCCGCGGGGTGCGCAGTGCGCTGATCAGTGGTGTGGTGTGTAAGTCTGACACACCGCATCTCCAATCTGACTGAGGCTCTTTACCATGTGATCAGCAGTGTCCAATCACAGCTGATCACGATGTAAACAGGGAAAAGCCATGTATCGGCATTTCCTCTACTCACGCTGACAGACGTGAGTAGAGGAGAGCCGATCTGCTGCTCTCCTGACAGGGGGGGGTTTGCACTGATTAGTGCAGCCTCCCCCGAGGATGCCCACCCAGGACCACCAGGGATCCCCACCCATGACCACCAGGTAAGCTCACTAGAGTCCACCAGGGATGGAAATCATTGCCCATTAGGGATGGCATTCTGTGCTCATCAGTGATGCCTGCCAGCGCCTCTGATCAGTGCTGCCTAACAGTACCATCTATCAGTGTCGCCCACCAGTGCCCATCAGTGCCGCCTATACATGCCCTCCAGTGCCATCGATCAGTGCCACCTATGAGTGCCCATCAGTGCTACCTAGGCTATGAGTGCCCATCAGTGCCACCTGTCAGTGCCCATCAGTGCCGCCTATGAGTGCCCATCAGTGCTGCTTATCAGTGCCGCCTATCAGTGCTGCATATAAGTGCCACCTCATCAGTGCCAATCAGTACTGCCTCATCAGTGCCCACCAGTGCAGCCTCATCAGTGTCATCAGTACAGCCTCATTAGTGCCCATCAGTGAAAGATAAAACGTATTTATTTACAAAGTTTTGTAACAGAAATTAAGAAAAACGTTTTTTTCTTCCAAATTTTCGTTGTGAGAGTGCTGAAAGCTGAAAATTGGTCTGGGCAGGAAGGTGTATACGTGTCCTGTATTGAAGTGGTTAAAAATAAAAAATACAGAACTTCTCTTTTAACCTTCTATTCAGTTATGTTACATAAATGTTATATGTGAGATAATTTTAGTTAGACTTTGAAGTTTACATTTTGGAGTAATATCTGCAGGTGCACAAATTCTGTAAATTTTGCACTGGGAATAACTACAGAAGTGTTATTTTACCAATTTTTCACTATTGCTTTCCAAGAAAATGTACAAAAAAAAGGATTTAATACAAATCTACCAAATTAAAGCCTGATCTGTCTTTTAGGTTCACATTGATGCGATTTTGCATGCGATTCGGCATTCATCTTAACATGTCAAATTGCATGCCAATTCGGCAGCTGTTGCCGGCTATGGCACCGTCCAAATCGGTTTCTGTACTACTTTTGGCGACTTCAGGGTGCGATTTGTATAGACATCTGTGCAGCAACCCACACAGATGTCTCCGAAATCGCTCCCGAAGTGGGACTGAAATGCGGGTAGAAAAACGTGCGATTTCACCTCAATGCCCCTGTAGACGTCCTGTTAGGAACGAAACGCGTCGGATAATGCATTTTGCTTCCCGTGTTGTCTTTTAATATATGAACTGTGGTCACTTTTTATCTTTGTATGTTGGTGTTTTTCTGATTAAAAACCCTTTTTTTTTTGACCTACACCATTGGAGCCCCCTATTTTTTTTTTCTTCTCTTTGCATGAAATCGGTGAGGAAAAGTTTTTTCAGTTTTCTCCAGTTGGTCCTTCTACAATACCCTTGTCGGGGTATTTTCCATTTAAGTTTGATCGTATCCCATCGTCCGGGTGAATACCGGGATGCAGAGTGCCAGCCTTCTGGTGGGATCTCCAGCCTTGGGGGTATTGGAGACCCGAGAAGTACTGCATTCATCAGTTCCACCCAGGATTGAAGACATCCGATCGTCTAGCCGGTATACCTCAACATCCATCAGAGATCCGGGAACGTTCCTGTGGAGCAGCCGTTGGAGATACTCTCAAGCTCGATTAATCCGCTGTCATATGACATTCGGGTCCAACGTTTCTGGTAAGCACACATGAATGTCACCATCTACGTGAAGAATCGTGCCAGAAGTTTTACATCCATTCCTTGTTATTTACCCACTGTTTTGGACACTCTTAATTTTTTTTGTTTTTGTTTATTATTGTGGACATTTTATATATATTGGGTAGGGCGTTCAGCCTGCCCCTTCTCACTTTTTTGTGTGTTTCCATTTATGGTCACATTTGAGTTACAGTCCATTTTTTACTGGCCTATATGTAGCGCTGTACTATTACTTTCCATTTTGTTTGAATTTGTCACATTCCAGCACAGCTGCTTCACCTCCCTCTATAGAGTTGTTATTATTTATGTGTTTTTTGGGTAGCACATTTATTTCTTTTTATCACTACTCTTAACATCTTAGTGTAGGCTATAAACACTAAAAGGCATAGTGTGTGGAACTGCGACATAACGAAAAAGGAAAACGTTCTGGGAGAAAAACACCAGAGGGCTTAAAGAGGAAGTAAACCCTGATGTATTTTACTTTCTCTTTTGTAAAAGCATAATGGGCTAGTATGCATTGCATTATGTGCCACTTGCAAACGAAGCCCGTGATGTTCCAGATGTCCCCGCTGGTGGCTGCATCCATCTTCACCCCTCTTCCTTCCGGGGCCGTGAACTCCGGCCCTGTGACTGGCCGGAGTCGCGTGACGTCACTCCAGCGCATGCGCCAATAGGTCATGCCCTGTCTTCAGTACACACGATCGGAAAATCCGACAAGAAAATCATGGCTTTTTTTCCAACGGAATGTTGGCTCAAACACTACAACAGCCGAGAAAAATGAAGTTCAATGATTCCGAGCATGCGTCAAATTGATTCTGAGCATGCGTGTTTTTTTGTACGTCGGAAATTGCATACAGACGATCGGAATTTCCGACAAGAACTTTTCTTGTCGGAAAAATTGAGAACCAGCTCTCAACTTTTTGTTGTCGGAAATTCCGACGGCAAAAGTCAGATGGAGCCTACACACCGTGGGAATTTCCGACCAAAAGCTCACATTGAACTTTTCTTGTCGGAAATTCCGACCGTGTGTACGCGGCATTAGATTTCACATGTAGCTCCTTTTTTGGAGCAACTCTATGATACGATCAGTGATTATACAAATTTCGTATAAAAGCCCTACAAGTTTTCCTTCAATTGTCATGACAATTTTCCAAATTACAAAAATGTGATTTTGGGATAATGGTAGTGAATATGATTCCGAACAGGAATCTCATTCAAAGTTAGGCTTTTGTTTGATCACGTAAGAAACAAGAAACATTTTCCGTCCTTCTTTGATTTTTGTCGTCACTGCAGTTAAAATGATGGTCAATTTGACCCCACCGCTAGACAATTTTTTTATTATTATTATTATACAGGATTTATATATCACCAACAGTTTGCGCAGTGCTTTACAACGTTAGGGCAAACAATACAGTTATGCCGCGTACACACAATCGTTTTTAATGTCATTTTTTTTAATGACACGTTTTTCTCGACGTGATTCTTCTCAAGCCTGCCTTGCCTACACACTATCATGAAAAAAAATGCTCGAGCAAAGCGCGGTGACGTACAAAATGTACGACGGCACTATAAAGGGGAAGTTCCATTCGGATGGCGCCACCCTTTGGGCAGCTTTTGCTGATCCTCGTGTTAGTAAAGTTTGGTGAGAGACGATTCGCGCTTTTAAGCCTCATGCTCTTCAGTCCGTTACAGCGTGACGAATGTGCTATCTCCATTTCAAACGCTAGTTTTACCAGAACGAGCGCTCCCGTCTCATCACTTGCTTCTGAGCATGCACGTTTTTTCCACGTCGTTAAAGCCTACACACGGCCGTTTTTCATGACGAGAAAAACAACGAGAAAAATTCAAGCATGTTCCAAATTTTTAATGCCCATTTTTCACATCGTGAAAAATGCTCTGGAGCCTACACACGAACGTTTTTAATGACCAAATTAAAAAATTGCATTTTTCTCGTCATGAAAAACGGTCATGTGTACGCGGCATTACAATTCAGTACAGGAGGGATCAGAGGGCCCTCTGCTCGATAGAGCTTACAATCTAACTATCTACACAATCAAACTAATGTTTTAAAATGGACTGCTTACAAATTAAATTCTACTATTGTGCAGCCAGCTTAGCGCTCACAGGAACCAGTCATTTGTTTGCATTGTCTTCTGTACACTAGAAGAATGAAGCCTTCATGCACATGTGTGTCGGGAGGGGGCGTCCAAAACCCATGAAAGCCATTCCATGGCTGAAGGCTGTATTAAGCTTTGCAGTTTGCTTGAATGAGCAGTACCTGGATTTAGAACTTGCTTTTTTACTGCATACACATTAACACGGTTCCATGGAATATTTAGCACATGGGCACTGTGCGCCTAAACTATAACTATAAAAGTATATCTCAGGCTAAATGTATACATGCAGTGGCTCTGGCTGTCCCTCTGAAAAGTTATCCAGCTGAGGTGGTTGGGGGAAGTAAAAACGCAGCTCAACTGTCTGTTTTACTGCCCCCCAACCGCAAGAATAAACAAGCCTCAAGCCTCGTACACACGCACGGTTTTCTTGGCAAGAAAGCTGCTGGGAGAGCTTTTTGCCGTGAAAACCGTGCGAGTGTATGCTTTCTCGGCGAGAAAACTGCCGGGAATCCCGACGAGAAAAATAGAGAACCTGCTCTCTATTTTCTCGTCGGGATACTCGGCAGTGTTTCCTGCTGAGAAAACCGTGAGTGTGTATGCTTACCTGTCCCCAGGTAAACCCGCGCATGCTCGAAAAGACTTTGACGCATGCGCGGTAGCATACAAGGGTAGTGTAGGGTGTAGCAAGATGGCGGCGACGGCATCGAATGTGACGAACGCAGGCTCGTCGTAGTCGATGACGTCACCGCGTTTTTGCCATTCAAAAGAACGGCGGTTCTTTTGAATGGCCGTCTGTATGCACGGCTTGGCAAGGAAAGCTTGCCAGGAATCCCGCCAGGAAAACCGTCATTTTTTTCCTGACGAGATTCCCGGACGTGTGTACAAGGCTTTATGGAACAAACATTTTTCATTTTGAATAGGGAATGTTTAAATCCCCCGTTGGGTATTTTTGCTATCTGTCTCCAACGTTAGGAAAATCTGCTTGTTCTGTATATTTAAAAAGCAGTAAATATCATGTACACCAAACATTCACTGCAAGTGCCACAGTCACTCTAAGTTCCATGCTGCATATTAATTGTCACATTCACTGCTTTATAAATATACTCCACAATGGTAAGTGGGAAACGTGTCTCTACTGGAAGATTTTGTTTCCGATGATGTTTTAGGGCTGTTCATGCCACAAAAACGCACTCCAGATCCGTTCTAGATGCGTTTCTGCATGTGTGTTATTGGTGCATTATTGATGCATTTCCGGATGCATTCCAGCTGTTTCCCCCCCACTATACTAGGATCCAGTGCATTCTTTATGCATTCCAGTGTGTTTCAGCGTGTTTTTGATGCGTTTTACTGCGTTGCAGTACAGTCCAGTGCAGGAAAAATGAAGCATGTTCTACTGGAACTGACCGCACTGGTGTGAACTCTGCCATTGGAAATTATATAGCCTACTTTCCATGCGTTTTTGATGCAGAACAAAAAGGCACTGGACTGCATGTGGTGTGAACTGGCCCAGTTTGTTTTCCCCATCCAGGGACAGCGGTCACCGGGACAAAGAAAGGGGTGATTCTTCCCAGCTGAGACAGAGACTGCAATACCAGGGTTTCTTATCCTTCACCATTCGATCTAAAATCAAACATTAAAATGTAAGAAGAAAGCATACAGATTAGACTACTTTCACCCTGAAGCGCTGGATGCGCTGGCGGTATAGTGGCGCTATTTTTAGCGCCGCTATACCGTCGCTATTGCCGCGATTTGCGGGCTCTAGCGGGGTCATTTTAACCCCCGCTGGCGGCCGAAAAAGGGTTAAAAACGCCTCTTTGCAGCGTTTTGCGGGCGTTTTGGAGGCGCTACCTTATTGATTTCAATGGGCAGGGGCGCTATAGGAGCGGTATTTTTACCTCTCCTACCGCGCCTCAAAGATGCGGCTTGCAGGAGTTTTTTTACCCTCCTGCAAGTGCACCGCTCCAGTGTGAAAGCCCTCGGGCTTTCACACTGGATACAAAGGAACGGCTTTTTCGGGGCGCATTGCAGGCGCTATTTTTAGCACAATAGTGCCTGCAAAGCGCCTCAGTGTGAAAGGGGCCTAAATTCCAGCTAGAAAAGTCTAAGGCCTCGTACACACGAACGAGTTTCTCGGCAAAAACCAGCAAGAAACTTGCTGGCAGAGATTTTTTGCTGAGAAATTCCTTCGTGTGTATGGTTTCTCGTCAAGAAAAGCGACAAGAATCTCGACGAGAAAATAGAGATCCTGCTCTCTATTTTCTCGTTGAGATTCTCGTCAGCCTGTTTCTCGACGAGAAAATTGTGTGTGTGTACACTTACCTTTTCGCCGGGAAGCCCGCGCATGCTCGAAAATGACTTCGACGCATACGCGGTAGCTTCCTAGGCATAGATAGGGTATACCAAGATGGCGGCGACGGCATCTAATGTGACGAGCGCATGCTCTTCGTAGTCGATGACGTCACCGCGTACGCTCCATTCAAAGAACCGCGGGTTCTTTGAATCGAGCGTGTGTACACTCGGCCGGGACAATTTTCTTGTCCAAGAATCTCGTCGAAAAAAAACGACATGTTTTTTTCAACGAGAATCTCGGCCGTGTGTACGAGGCCTCAAATGTAAGAAAAAAGCATACAGGTAAATTCCAGCTAGAAAGGTCTGATCATTGCAGGAGAGCAGGCTGATTTCCCAGCATAGCTAGAAAACTGGCCACACTGTGCTCTCTTGCTTAGAATGGTCAGTTTTTAATATGAAAGCAGAGGGACTGGCAGGATCACCAGGGACTTCACACAAAGGAAGCAATACCAATAGAATGGGATACATATCAGGAATATTAAATGTTGGGTTTACATTTTCTTTAAAGAGGAAGTAAACCCTGATGGATTTACTTCCTCTTTGTTTCCCTGCAAAGGTAAAGCATAATGGGCTACTATGCATCGCATACTAGCCCATTATGTGTCACTTACCTGAAGGAGAAGCCCACGTTGTCCCGGTCTTCTTCGCTAGTAGCGAGCGTCCATCTTCACCCCTCTTCTTCCGGGATCCGCAAACTCTGGCTCTGTGACTGGCCGGAGTCGCGTGACAGCGTGTGACGTCACTCCCACGCATGCGCACAGGAGCCGGCATGATCCCATTCAGAACCGGCACGCTCAGTGCGCCTGCGCCGTTGTTTATGGCGTGCATGCGCAGTAGACATCGATGCATTCGTTTCTGCATATATCTCCTAAACCGTGTAGGTCTAAGAGATATTGCAAGCACCTACAGGTAAACCTGCCCACACTGGAGCGGGCAGGTGCGGTGGCGGTATAGCGGCGCGATTTTCAGCGCTGCTATACTGTCGTTATTACCGCGGTATGCGGCCGCTAGCGGGGTGAATTTAACCCCCGCTAGCGGCCGAAAAAGGGTTAATACCGCCCGCAAACCGCGGCTATTGCCGCGGTTTGCGGGCGGTATTACCGCGGTGTCCCATTGATTTCAATGGGCAGCCGCGGTAAAGGAGCGGTGAACACACTGCTCCTTCACAGCTGTAAAGATGCAGCTAGCAGGACTTTTGGAGCGGTCCTGCTAGCGCACGGCTTCAGTGTGAAAGCCTTCGGGCTTTCACATTGAATACTACAGGTCACGATTTTTTCAGGCGGTATAACATCGCTATTATTAGCGCTAAACCGCCTGAAAAACGTGCCAGTGTGAAAGGGGCCTTAATCTAGGCTTACCTGTAGCAGGGGCGGATCCAGAGTCTTTTTCTCAGGAGGGGCACTGCCAAAAAATGATTTTTTGTGGGAAATTTATCGGGGAAATGGTTGGTGTCGGCGCTTCAATCATCCCGGCACCATGGTTGTTATGGTGTCAGGATGATTGAAGCGCATTATTTATATTATTACATTGTAATATGAAATTAAATAGTTCAATGCAGAATCAGTGGGAGCCCCGAGTGTGTCACTTGCCACCGTCGCCTGCAATTAGTGGGAGCCCTGAGCCTGTCACTTGCCACACGTTGTGGATTGTCACTTGCCACGTCACCTGCCACATCTTGTGGATTGTCACTTCCCACATTACCTGCCACACCTTGTGGATTGTCACTTGCCACGTCACCTGCCACACCTTGCTGATTGTCACTTGCCTGCCACCAGATGCAGATTGTCATTTGCCACGTCACCTGACACAATTTGCGGATGGTCACTTGCCACGTCGCCTGCCACACCTTGCGGATTGTCACTAACTTGCCTGCTAAGGTGTAGTTTTGGTTGTCTCTTGCTGTGTCCCAGACTCCCAGAGTCAGACAGCAGAGAGATAATGTAATCTCTCTGCTGCCTGCACAGTGAGGGCGGAAGTCACTGCAGGAATGCAGGGCAGGCATGGGCGGTGAGAGATGATCTCATCTCTCTGCTCCCCCGCTCCCGGCTAGCTGATTGGCCAGCTGCCACACTGAGCCTGCTCTCTCACTCTCACCTGCGCTGCCAACACACTGAGCAGCACGGTCTGCCCACGAACCGCGCCGCCCCCGACAACAAACCGTGCCGCAAGCGGAGCCGCCCGCTTTCTTACCCGTCTGTGGAGCCGCACGCTATTGCACCTGCCCGCAGAGCGGCCTGATGTGACTCACTGACGTCACTCGTTGCTAGATGCCAAGCGGCCCAGGCGTTAGCAGCGAGTGCAGGGAAGAGGCTCCACCCACCTACTCCTCCACTCCTGGTATCGTGTCAGTGCGCCACGTAACTACATTAAACGAGTCTCTCTCTCAGCGCCGCTGATCGGCTCATGTGAGAAACTGAGAGAGAGACTCAGAGAGGCAGCGGCAGCCGCAGAACAAGTACTGTATATACTCGAGTATAAGCCGACCCGAATATAAGCCGAGGCACCTAATTTTACCCCAAAAAACTGGGAAAACGTATTGACTCAAGTATAAGCCTAGGGTGTCCTAGGCTTATACTTGCCTCACTTTGCCTCGCTGTGCCCATGCCTCACTGTGCCCATGACTAGACTGATGTTTAACATGGAAGTCTATGGAAGGAGTGCCCGGCTTTGAAAAATCAGTTCTCCCAGACACCAAACTTTTCAAACTTATAGAGGAGACATGGGGCTACATGTGTGCCAAGTTTGGGGTCCAGAGGACCTACGACCGGCCGGTACCGGGTCCGCAAAATCACTGGAGAAATTACCGTTTAACATTGGAGTCTATGGAAGGGGTGCCCAGTTTTAAAAAATCAGTGCTCCACGGCCGTAGGTCCCCCAGACACCAAACTTTGCATACTTGTAGAGAAGACATGGGGCTACATGTGTGCCAAGCTTGGGGTCCAGGGGTCCTACAGCCGGCCGGTACCGGGTCCCCAAAGTTCGGGAGATCAGGCGCAAAAAAAAAAAAAACAGAGCAAGCAAGTGAGTGTGAGTGTGACAATTGTCCTGTTGCCCCCCCCCTGGATCCGCCACTGACCTGTAGGTGAAAGTTGTCTCGGAGGGTTTGCAACAACTTTAAGATAAAAGGTTAAAATTCTTGAAGAAGAATTGTTGACATTACTTTTTGTTAACTTTGTTACAATATGGTTGCCTAAACTTTAAAGCGGTTGTATACCCTAATTTTAAACTTTTACCTACAGGTAAGCCTATAATAAGGCTTACCTGTAGGTAAAAAGAATATCTCCTAAACCTGTATGGTTTAGGAGATATTCCCCTCGCAATGAGCCGCTGAATGCAGCGGCGCATGCACAGCGGGGATTCTCGGCTAAAGCCCGGCAGCCGCTGGACCTTGCCGACGCGCGGGAGTGACGACATCGCCGCTCACAGCGCTGGAGCGGCGATACCCGGAAGACACGCCGAGGCAAGATGACATCTCCCTCGGCGTGGACCAGGTAAGTTCCCGACGCCTCGTTCTAAGGTAAGTTTTTTACAATGAGCTAGTATGCGGTGCATACTAGCTCATTATGCCTTTTGCCTTTCAGGTCTGAAAAAATAAAAAAAGCAGCAGCGGGGGTATACAACAACTTTAAAGAATTTTAACTTTAAGAATAAAAAAAAAAAAAACCCTGTAAGAAAATGGCATAATGTGCTAGTATCCATCATATACTAGCACATTATGAATACTTACCTTAGAACAAAGCCCTTCCAGCGGGGCCAGTTCATGGCTGTGACGGCTGAATCTTTCCCCGGTGTTTCTTCTGGGTTACAGAGCTGCAATGACGTCACTCCCACGCATATGCAGGGGAGCCGCCGTTTCCGGCACGGTCTCTGAAGGTCTGGCACTGTAAGCCGGACCTTCAGATCGTATGCCCCGATTATGTCATTAGCTGCATGCACATTGAATATCTGCTAAACTGTGCAAGTTTAGGAGATATTCACAGTACCTGCAGGTAAGCCTTGTTATAGGCTTACCTGCAGGAATAAGTGGTGTAACAGAGTTTACAACCACTTTAAGTATATCTAAACCCATAACATTTTTTTTAATTTGGATACCATAGAAATGTTACAACTGCTGTTTTTTTTGGTTTCCATCTTGAGAGATTTCCTTTCATATCCTGTCCTGTAGACACAACAGAAATCTCCTAGTGTCATTCAGCTCACTTCCTGTGGTGTCAAGGACTTTACACCTTGGGGTATGTCATCAAGCTGTCCTGGAAAAGGGCTACCACCGTAAGATGGCCTGTGGCCCATGGAAAAAAGTATATATATAATAATGAAATAAAAAATAAAGCTGGGGGGTAGAGTCAGGCTTTAATACGGATCTATGCCTGAACCTTATGATTCTTCTGTTCATGTGTAATTATTTCAATAAAAAATAAATAAATAAAAAATTGTAATAAACAAAGATTAAACATAATACATATGAGCAAAAAATGAACTACCCAACAATTATGGCAGCAAGACATGGGGGCTGTGCATACTATTCATGTTCAAATAGCCCAAAAAACTCCTGAACTTCAATGCACTTTATATGGAAATAGGGGTTTATCTCTAAATGTAGTGATTTTTGGGGAAAATTTATGATACACCTGCATAATGTGAATGATTAATTTAAACTCAGCGCTGCTCCTTTAATACAGTTAGGCCCCTTTCACACTGAGGCGTTTTTACAGCGTTTTCGCGCTAAAAATAGCGCTGTAATAACGCCTAAAATAATCCTGCCCCAGCATTCTCAATGTGAAAGCCCTGAGGGCTTTCACACTGAGGCGTTATGCTGGCTGGGCGTTGGAAAAAATCCTGCAAACCGCTTTTTTAGAGCAACTTTAGGGCGCATAAAATAGCGCTGTAAAAACGCCTATCCCCATTGAAATGAATGGGAACCGCGGTAAAAACGCGGTAAAAACGCGGTAAAAACGCATAGGCATAAGCGTTATTTAAAAAAATAGCGCTAACGCGTTTTTACCGCGTTCGCGCTATTTTTAGCGCAAATGCGGTAAAAACGCATACGCATTAGCGCTATTTTTACCGCTAACGTGGTAAAATCGCGGTAAAGTAGAGGTACAAAATCCCATAATTTTTGAGCGTTTTTTCAACGCGTCAGTGTGAAAGGGGCCTAAGGCCCCTTTCACACGGGTGAACCAATTTTTTGGCGGAAATGAACGGACACTTCGTGTTCCTCTATGAAGCCACGGATGTCAGCGGTGGAGCGATCCCTGCTGAGCAAAACGGAGCCCGTACACGGACACGTCTGTGTGAAAGAGCCGTAAGGCCCCTTTCACAATGATGCGCTTTGCAGGTGCTATTGCGCTCCAAATAGCGCCTGCAATGCGCCCCAAAAAAGCCTCTCAATACTATCCAATGTGAAAGCCCGAGGGCTTTCACACTGGAGCGTTGCGCTTGCAGGAGGCTCAAAAAACTCCTGCAAGCCGCATCTTTGAGGCGCAATAGGAGCGCTAAAAATAGCGCTCCTGTAGCGCCCCTGCCCATTGAAATCAATGGGGTAGCGCCTCTAATACGCCCGCAAAACGCCTCAAAGAGGCGTTATTGCGGGCGTTTTTAACCCTTTTTCGGCCGCTAGCGGGGGTTAAAATACCCCCGCTAGCGCCCGCAAATCGCGGCAAAAAAAACGGTATAGCGGCGCTAAAAATAGCGCCGCTATACCGCCTCAGTGTGAAAGTAGCCTAAGACTACTAGCATATATAGATCTGTGCAAATATCTATATCAACGTATATACAGTGGGGCAAAAAAGTATTTAGTCAGCCACCAATTGTGATTAGAGAGAGAGGCCTGTAATTGTCATCATAGGTATACCTCAACTATGAGAGACAAAATGTGGAAACAAATCCAGACAATCACATTGTCTGATTTGGAAAGAATTTATTTGCAAATTATGGTGGAAAATAAGTATTTTTTCAATATCAAAAGTTCATCTCAATACTTTGTTATATATCCTTTGTTGGCAATGACAGAGGTCAAACGTTTTCTGTAAGTCTTCACAAGGTTGTCACACACTGTTGCTGGTATGTTGGCCCATTCCTCCATGCAGATCTCCTCTAGAGCAGTGATGTTTTGGGGCTGTCACTGGGCAACACGGACTTTCAACTCCCTCCAAAGGTTTTCTATGGGGTTGAGATCTGGAGACTGGCTAGGCCACTCTAGGACCTTGAAATGCTTCTTACGAAGCCACTCCTTTGTTGCCCGGGCGGTGTGTTTGGGATCATTGTCATGCTGAAAGACCCAGCCACGTTTCATCTTCGATGCCCTTGCTGATGGGAGGAGGTTTGCACTCAAAATCTCACGATACATGGCCCCATTCATTCTTTAATGTACACGGATCAGTCGTCCTGTTCCCTTTGCAGAGAAACAGCCTCAAAGCATAATGTTGCCACCCCCATGCTTCACAGTAGGTATGGTGTTCTTTGGTTGCAACTCAGCATTCTCTCTCCTCCAAACACGACGAGTTGTGTTTCTACCAAACAGTTCTACTTTGGTTTCATCTGACCATATGACATTCTCCCAATCCTCTTCTAGATCATCCAAATGATCTCTAGCAAACCTCAGACGGGCCCGGACATGTACTGGCTTAAGCAGGGGGACACGTCTGGCACTGCAGGATCTGAGTCCCTGGCGGCGTAGTGTGTTACTGATAGTAGCCTTTGTTATGTTGGTCCCAGCTCTCTGCAGGTCATTCACTAGGTCCCCCCGTGTGGTTCTGGGATTTTTGCTCACCGTTCTTGTGATCATTTTGACCCCACGGGGTGAGATCTTGCGTAGAGCCCCAGATGGAGGGAGATTATCAGTGGTCTTGTATGTCTTCCATTTTCTAATTATTGCTCCCACAGTTGATTTCTTCACACCAAGCTGCTTGCCTTTTGCGGATTCAATCTTCCCAGCCTGGTGCAGGTCTACAATTTTGTTTCTGGTGTCCTTCGACAGCTCTTTGGTCTTCACCATAGTGGAGTTTGGAGTGTGACTATTTGAGGTTGTGTACTGGTATCTTTTATACTGATAACAAGTTCAAACAGGTGCCATTAATACAGGTAATGAGTGGAGGACAGAGGAGCCTCTTAAAGAAGAAGATACAGGTATGTGAGAGCCAGAAATCTTGCTTGTTTGTAGGTGACCAAATACTTATATTCCACCATAATTTGCAAATAAATTATTTCCAAATCAGACAATGTGATTGTCTGGATTTGTTTCCACATTTTGTCTCTCATGGTTGAGGTATACCTATGATGACAATTACAGGCCTCTCTCATCTTTTTAAGTGGGAGAACTTGCACAATTGGTGGCTGACTAAATACTTTTTTGCCCCACTGTAACATAAAAATGCTCAGTGCTAATATTGTGCAAAATAGAGGCAATCAATAAAAGTCCATCCAATGTGGTATACTAGGCTGGTGACAAGTTGATATATTTCTCAGGTGGTTTATAGTGCGCCTCCTGGGTCCCCACTCACCAGAAAGAGGTTTTAAAATACACCTGTATCAATATGGTGTCTCCCATCCACAGAAGAGGTTGGTGTTGCTGGTCATCAAGGAGGGATGTCTCCTATCCTCCACCAAAGTCATTTTGGACCCGTACAGATGGTCTGGGTCCTTCATGTTTAAACGATCAATATGCATCCGTTGTAGCAAAGTTAAGCATTGAGGAAAGAAGAGGTATATAGTGTAATACTGCAAGGTTTATTTAAAAGTGTAAAAGTGTAATATTACACTTACATCAAAAATCTTTAAAATCATGCAAAATTGCCGCCTTAGCATACAAACAGCCTTCACAGATTCTCCTTAGCTTGTCGCGTTTCACCCCTCCCCCTGGCGTCATCAGAATAATGACCATTCTTGTATCATAAAGAAATCTTACAGATTATGCAGGACTTGACAAATCCCAGGCGCCAGGTCGCTATGACAACTAGAAATTGGGTCCTGGCTTTTGTTAGCCAGGTTTACTTATCGGATAAAAGCATTGCTTCCACATACCCCACGCGTGCCCCCCTGCTATTTATCCCGGGCTCTGCTTGCCCACCTGCAGGCCCAGGACCGGTATAGCAGGTGCCACCAGGTAGAGGGGAGGGAGCAGAGCGGACACACATCTGCTCTCCTCCCCTTCTTGTTGCTGACCTGGAAGAGACTTGTATGACGTCACGGTTAATAGTTTCCCTGTCCATCAAGGCCGGGAAAGAATTGAATGCAGTGCGATATGCATTGCGTTAGATTCAGTGGAGCACAGGGAAGACATCCAGGGTCTAAAAGATTTTTTTATAAGTTTTATTAAAGAGAACCTGTCACCAAAAAAATCATCACATAGGGGACTTTTTGTCCCCTGTGTGATAAAATAAAGTTAAGTGAAAAAACATATTTTTTAATTGTAAAAAATTCAACTTACACCCAAGCACATACAATCCCAACCCCAAGAAATTAAGGCCCCCTCACATATACGCACGTACAAACATAAACGCATGCGTCAGGGCGCCTACGCCTGAAAACGTTGATTGCGATACATATATTACATATCACCGCGCACGCCAGAATGAGAGCATTCATTCTAGCACCAAACCTCCTTCATAACGCTAAACTATAGGGGGCTTTTAAAGCGTCACCTGTGGAAAAGATAGGGTACTGAAGTTTGTCGCCATTTCACGGGCACACGCAAATTTAAGGTTTGACATGTTGGGTATCTATTTACTTGGTTCAACCTCGGCTTTTATCAAAAAATGTATCGCCTTTTTGTACCCCTAAAATTAACTTTAATGCTTTTTTTTATTGAAATTTGTTGATATTACTTATAGGTAATATCGTGTGACATAAACAATTGGAACTATCACTATTTTATTCTCAAGGCACAATGCTGTCTGATGGTTATTGTTTTCCAGAGGTAAACTTGGTCCTGGTTTGTCTACAGAGAGCGAAACTGCTCCTCCCTTTTTTCCTCTCCGATGCTTAAACAGGATCTCTCACATTACCCATATATTCCTGTTAAGGGAAGAAGCTGTGTCTACAGATATTGTGAGTAGGTGGGATTGCACCTACATGTCTGACCATCCTCCAGTGTCTGTAGTCAGCTTAAAGTGAACATGTCCTATTCCAATGCAGGACAATGCAACAGGTTCACTTTAAAGTCCCCTCTGCAGCCTATACGCATCTTTACTTTGCTATCAGCTGCTCCACTGAGCACCTGGAATGGGAAGTTGTCCCATCTTCGCTCCAAATTAATCTAGCCCTCCAGCCCAGCCTTTCCCAACTTTTTTGGTCCAGAGGAACTCCGATAATAATTTTTAAAGGTCTCAGAGAACTCTTACTAAAACCACTTTATCAGGGGTCAATGGGAAAAATGCCTCTGACATTAGTGGTCATTATAAACAATGCAACCAATACTGTGGTGGACAGCATGCCACACTTTGACTTGGCTTGCACATGCAGTTGCCCTCTGAAAAGTGATCTGTGTCAATGTGTAGTAATTTAAAACTGGTAGTTCATGGGGTGAAAAACCGTGGCTCAACTACTTATTTTTATGTTCAATTGTTTTTTATTAGATACACAAGTACAAAAATGAAAAGCTCAACCACTTTTTTATCCACCCCTATCCTTCCTCTGGCTGCCAGTGCAAAGAAGACCTTACAGACTACTACAAAGATAACTGGTGTCATGCTTTTGGCTTTAACAAGTGATGTTGTACCTGGAACAATGCAGGAACCATCGAATGGGATGTCAATCAACCTCAGCTCAAGGAACCCCTAATAACCTCTGGAGGAACCCTAGGGTGTGACCCAGTGGCGGAACTACCAGGGTCACAAAGGTTGCATTTGTGACCGGGCCCTGACGTTTTGCCACTGTTGGGGGGCCCCAACGGTGTTGCAGCTGCTGGGCTCTAAACTGAGAGCCTTTCTCTTATACAGCCAGAGCCTGCACTGACAGTTCCTCCTCCCTCAACAGATTTGGAGAGGAAAGAGCTGATCTGCATTGATGAGCACTGATAGGTGGCACTGATAGGCGGCACTGATGGGGCTGCACTGATAATCTGATTATCAGTGTAAACAATGTACACACAGACACAGCATGGGAAGAAAAGATTGCTGATAACCGGCAAGTCTGTTTAAATTTGATCAGCTGATCATTTGGTAAAGGGCCGCTGTGATTGGCCCTTTACCGTGACCTAGGATCAGCTTTGTCCAAAGGACACAGCAGTCACAGAGCAGGTTAAATTCTCGGCACGGGGGAGGCAGGGCTGTCTCCCTTACAAAACTGGAAGCAAGTTAGGGTGGGGGGGGGGGGGTATGTCAGGGGGGCCCTTCATGGTTTCTTGCACCAGGGCCCTGAAGGTTCTAGTTATGTCTCTGGTATGACCCATGTGACAGCACTGGGTCGAATACCATGCACCAGTGCTGTTACAATGAGTAGGCCCAATCTTGCTCTATACCCAGAAGTACCAGGTCATTTTTCGTTACCAGCTAAACTTGGTGGGGGAGTTAATGAAAGCTAAGTATGTATTGCTGGGTAGGGAGATACAAAAATAAATTATGCTTTCCTTGCATGGGCAAAGCAAGGGTTAGCTTTAAAGCAGAACTGTGGTCAGGCTATGGGCTTTGCAATATAAATATATTATTGAGAAGCAGCAAATAAACTTTGAAACAAGCTGCCACTAACCTGTGCAGCTGCAGCCACTGTGGAGTAGTTTGTCCTCCTTTTTGCAGAAGAGCTTTTCTTTCCCTTTTGTTCTGTAGCTCAGCTCCCCCCTTTAAAAGTCCTTTCAGGCCAGCAGTTTAGAGTTAACTTTAACTGGTGGAATTATTGTTCTCACTCTAGTATGCGCAGCGTTACTTAATATGTGTAACAAAATTGTCCCTTTGTACGCAGGCGTTTGTGTTCCTATGAGTGTGTATGTAGGGGTGTCCATTTTTGTTTATATTGATTTTGTACAACTAAATTTCCAAACTTTTTTTTTTGCTTAACTTATTTGCTACCGCATAGCGAGCTGACTAGCCCCCTTTGTGATAGCACAATGGAAGTGACAGGTTCTGTATATTGGGACATTAGGGGTCTATCCCACCCTTGATGTCAACCTGCACTTCATTGAAGCTAATCAAGCACAGATCGTATTTCTTTTGCTTCTTCCCAATCCATAGCAATGAGAGGAATGACAGTGTTGAAGTCAAACGTGTCGAAAGGCTTGCTGGCTTCTCTCACTGCAGGGATGAACAGTGAATGGATGTTTGCTGATGGTCCTCCATTCTCTCAGCCAATAACCCACCATGGAGCCAATTGGTTGTTTTTTCTCAGCAAAATCACATCTGATGTGTACAGTATATGGACAACTTTTTACGCAGGATCTTGTTGCAAATAAGATCCTACATAATGCAAAAAAACACTTGTGTACATTAGACCTTCTAATTTTGTTTTTCATGGCTAAACATAACGATCATCTGCTTACAATACCGACATGTTCAGATCCATATAAATGATGAATCTGAACGCAGCAAATTGTACATCTGACCATTTTAAGAATTTAGAGTGACATGGTTTGAGTGTGGAAGTTTATTCAAACATATATTTGTAGCGGGGTCTCCTTTAAGGCCCCGAGACTACGTTACCCAGAACCCCGTTCGGCACCCAGGGTGCAGTTAGCCACCGCAGAGACTCATGGGAGGGGTTATTTAAGGAGGAGGCGAGGCGGAGCTCGGCCTCTTTGGACACCGCGCTGCAAGCAAGAGTTTCTTCCTGTGCGGATCTGCTGCAGTGCAAGGCCTGAAGCCTGGGCCTTGCGCAACTTCCAAAGAGCCTTCCACCCCACTGCGGAGCCTGGGTGGCACCGGACTTGTCGAGTGAGGACATCAGTTAGATTGGGGACCCAATCGTTGCAGACGCTGTGTGCGGAGACACAGCAGGTGGAAGTCCCGGACTGGGATCGCGTCCGGAGTGGTGAGCGAGCACTTGCTCAAACCAATAGACTGTACCGTGTTTAGGCCTATAGACTGCCTTGGCCCACCTATCGTTGTTTGTTGTTCCATTAGGAGACCCGTAGCAGGACAGAGTTGGAGGGTCTCCAGTTTAGTGTTCTTTGAGACTGCCTATTTGTGAATTACAAATATCATCTCATCAAGTGCACCACCGAAAGTTTGCATGCGAAGAAATCACAGAGTGAAAAGACTGAGATTTATTCTATGTCAGGCCTGACTAAGGGGGGGATAGAATATTGTTTAGTGCGCCACAGGGCGCGCACACCATAATAGCTGCGCGCGGTGTGTTACCGCGCTGGGCCATTGTTGTGTGCTATACCTATTGCTACAGGGCTCTGTAAGCAAGTTGCATGTGTTCTGTTCTGCCTATGCTTTTGATATAAAGGAAAGCCGTTGCATTTGATCTCTCGCCTCAGTGTGTTGTCTTACTGCTAAAAGAGATTGCCCCTTTGCAATATTACTGAATGTGATATAAGTTTAACCCTAGACTAACTGTGCCAGAGTGGGTCGAGTAAGATTGCCGGTGCTGTATGCAGGGCCCGAAATCAAACCAGCGGCTCTCTTAACTGGGGGTAGCGCTACATATTTCATTCCTATATTTTATGTACGTCTGCTGAATATATTGCTTCTGTACACATAAAGAATAGTCATTCCTACTGGCATTATTCCTGAAATAAGGAAAAAAACATCAAATAGTTTGCATGACATCATGACAGCCAGATAAATTGTCCCTTTCACGGTGACACTGTAGAGGGAGCCCGCTACGCCTCGCCCATAAAGGCACTCAGTTCGTCTGGGAACAGACAGACTGCAAATAACATGACACCTGGTTGAGTTTTATTGCTAGAAAGTCCTGTTTATTCCCTCCATCAGGATGGAGGATCCAAGTGTCAGACATGTAACATTTGCTGACACTTTGCATTTGTCTTTAATCACCATAACCTGCATGGAAATAGACGGTCTCTTTAATCAAAAGCTAATTCAATTACTGCAGTCCTTGTTATCAAAGTGCACAAGTGAAATGTACGCTCAACAGCAGCAGATAAAGAGAATCTATCAGGATAGGAGCGGAGCTGCCATTGGTGACTCTTTTCCCAACTTTATCACCTCGTATGTCATTGACCTGGAGCAAGCATGTGGTTATCAGATGTCCAAACTAATGATATGACAATGTTTATTTTCTGATGAGTGGTTTGTCAAATAGTGAAGATGACAGCTCCAAACAAATCAGCAATGGCGGCCCCCATTGTTCTGCCCTGACATGTTCCCCTTTAAATTGCAGGCAAACAGCTGATAAACAGATGCCAAAATGATTTGTGTTTCTGTCCATCCAGTGGTGGAATTTATACAGCTCTACCACACAGCTTAAAGCCCCTTACACACGGGCTAGAATCTCAGGAGACATTTGCCGGTACAAAAAATACCGGCCAAAATTCTGCCCATGTGTATGCTGGTCTGTCCCACGGAAGGTTGGCCGGTTTCTGTCGGACATGCATGCTGGAAAACCAGCAGCCGACAGACTCCCGATCAGCGCTCTCAGCCAATAACAGAGAACGCTGATTGGAGTGTTCTGGCAGGGGGGGTCATCCCCCTGCCAAAACACAACAGCTCAGTGGAGGAGATCACTTGACTAACCCATGGGTAGGGATGAGCCGAAGTTATTGCCATAAAAAGTGTTTGGGGACCCGGGTACTGCCCCCAGGGGACATGTATTAATGCAATTTTTTTTTTTATAAAACTGGCTTTTTTCAGGAGCAGGGATTTTAATAATGCCTAAAGTAAAACAATAAAAATGAAATATTCCTTTAAATGTCGTGCCTGGGGGTCCCATTAGTCTGTCTGTAAAGTGGCACATCTTTCTCATGTGTTTTACTGTGCTGCAGAAAAATTACATTTCCAAAGGAAAAAATGTATTTTAAAATTGCTCGCGGCTGCATGTATTGCCGGATCCTGGCATTATAAATAAAAATCAATAAAAAATTTGGCGTGGTTCCCCCCCCCCAAAAAAAAAAACTGCGTGGGGTCCCTCCAAAAATCCATACCAGGCCCTTAGGGTTTGGTATGGATTTTAAGGGGAACTGCATGCCAAAAAATTTAAAACAATTGGCGTGGGGTCCCCCCCCAAATCCATACCAGACCCTTATCCGAGCAAGCAGCCTGGCAGGCCAGGATAGGGGGGGAACAAGCGAGCGCCCCCCCTCCTGAGCCATACCAGGCCGCTTGCCCTCAACATGGGAAGGGTGCTTTGGGGTCCCCTGGCCATTGGTTGTGGGGGTCTGCGGGCGGGGGGCTTATCAGAATATACTGTATACACTGCCTGAAGTGTGTTAGAAACTGTACACACTGTATTATATACTGTGTACACCGCCTGCACTGTATTAGAAACTGTACACCGGCTGCACTGTATTATATACTGTGTACACCACCTGAAGTGTATTAGAAACTGTATACACTGTATTATATACTGTGTACACCCCCTGCACTGTATTAGAAACTGTACAACAACTGCACTGTATTATAAACTGTGTTCACCACCTGAAGTGTATTAGAAACTGTACACACTGTTTTATATACTGTGTACACCACCTGAAGTGTATTAGAAACTGTACACACTGTATTATATACTGTGTACACTGCCTGAAGTGTATTAGAAACTGTACACACTGTATTATATACTGTGTACACCGCCTGCACTGTATTAGAAACTGTACACCGGCTGCACTGTATTGTATACTGTGTACACCACCTGAAGTGTATTAGAAACAACTGTACACACTGTATCATATACTGTGTACACCCCCTGAAGTGTATTAGAAACAGTACACACTGTATTATATACTGTGTACACCGGCTGCACTGTATTAGAAACTGTACACTGGCTGCACTGTATTATATACTGTGTACACCCCCTGAAGTGTATTAGAAACAGTACACACTGTAATATTTACTGTGTACACCGCCTGCAGTGTATTAGAATCTGTACACACTGTATTATCTGCTGTGTACACCACCTGCACTGTATTAGAAACTGTACACCGGCTGCACTGTATTATATACTGTGTATAGCATCTGAAGTGTATTAGAAACTGTACACACTGTATTATATACTGTGTACACTGCCTGCACTGTATTAGAAACTGTACACTGGCTGCACTGTATTGTATACTGTGTACACCACCTGAAGTGTATTAGAAACAACTGTACACACTGTATCATATACTGTGTATAGCATCTGAAGTGTATTAGAAACTGTACACACTGTATTATATACTGTGTACACCGTCTGCACTGTATTAGAAACTGTACACCGGCTGCACTATATTATATACTGTGTACACCACCTGAAGTGTATTAAAAACTGTATTTACTGTGTACACTGCCTGAAGTGTATTAGAAACTGTACACACTGTATTATATACTGTGTACACCGCCTGCACTGTATTATAGACTGTGTACACTGCCTGAAGTGTATTAAAAACTGTACACCACCGAATGCACTGTATATATACGCTACACTGAATGCAGAGTATATACCGTATATACTCGAGTATAAGCCGAGTTTTTCAGCCCTTTTTTTAGGGCTGAAAGTATACCCCTCGGCTTATACTCGAGTCAGTACCTGAAAATCTTCTTATTCCGCAGCCGGCGTCCATTGTTTAAATCTCGCGGCTTTCTTCTGGTCCCTTCCGCGATAGGCGTTTCCAGCAAACACTGTGTTGAGTGTTGTGCCTATCATGGACGTTCTCTTGTCCGACGTCCGTGATTGGCGGAACACTGAACCCAGTGCCTGCTGGGAAACGGAGTCCGAAAATGAGAGGATCTCCGTGATAGGCGCAACACTCATCACAGTGTTTGATGGAAACGCCTATCACGGAAGGGACCAGAAGAAAGCCGCGAGATTTAAACAATGGTCGCCGGCCGCGGAATAAGAAGATTTTCAGGTACACTGACTGACTCGGGCACAGGGAGGCTGCAATGGACGCAGTAAGGTGGCACAGTGAGGTGGCAATGGGTACAGTGAGGTGGCAATGGGCACAGTGAGGTGGCACAGTGAGATGGCAATGGGCACAGTGAGGTCGGGCAATTGGCACAGTGAGGTGGCAATGGGCACGTTTCCCCCCTAGGCTTATACTCGAGTCAATACGTTTTCCCATTTTTTTGTGGTAAAAGTAGGTACCTTGGCTTATATTCGGGTCGGCTTATACTCGAGTATATACAGTATACTAGACTGTATATATATATATATATATATTGATACACCGCCTGAAGTGTATTATATACTGCATACCTCCCAACTTTCTGAGATGGGAATGAGGGACACCTATCAGCAAAAGTATGCAGGCATAGGACACACTCCTTGCCATGCCCCCTTAAAGGAGCATTGTACAAAAAAATAAGATTGGTTAAACCCACAAGTGCTTTTCTACCACTATTATTCCTTTATATTGGCTTATGGAATTTACAAATGCAGCAATTTAGAAATCAGATGAAAGGTTTAGCACTGGGAAACACTTTTTGATAGATAAAAAGTTCATTTTATATACAACTATTTAGATCAGACCAAAATGAGGGACAAATGAGGAGAATGAGGGACAGAGGGACACTGCTCCAAATCAGGGACAGTCCCTCCAAATCAGGGACAGTTGGGAGGTATGTATGCTGTACACCGCTGAATGCACTGTATATATAGTCTCTCTCTCTCTCTATATATATCTCAAATACATTGCCTGCACTGACTGAATATAGTGTATACACTGAATATGTAGTCTATGCTAATTGTAGAGTATATATATATATATATATATATATATATATATAGTAGACTGACTGTATATATATATATATGAAATACACTGCCACTAACTAAATAATCTGCCTGCCTAATCTAGTTTAAGCTATCTCTCTCCATCCACACCAACAACACTACACATGGCTGCAATGTAAGCAGCCTTATATAGTGTGGGGCATGGACTTAGTCCCCCTGAGCCATGATTGGCCAAAGGCCCCCTGCCTTTGGCCAATTATGGCTCTCGCAGCAAAGCGCACTGTGATTGGCCAAAGCATGCAGGTCAGGTGCATGCTTTGGTCAATCATCAGACTCCAATGCACTGCAATCTAGCAGTGCATTATGGGGCATTGCACGGCATTCGAATTGCCCGCGAACGCCCCATAATGTTCGCTGTTTGGCGAACGGGCGAACACCCGGAGTGCGAGTCGAACTTATGTTTAACTCAAACATCGGACTCATCCCTACCCATGGGGTTGCACAAAAAAAAACTGTAGTGAGTACCAGGCTTAAGTTATACATCACTCAATTTTCTCTCCTTCAGCCTGTCGATTCCCCGTCTACTCTAAACTGCATGGACAAAGAATCTCCAATACTGACTATTGTATTTAGTGGCCGCAGCACTCACAGCTACCTGAATGATGCTGCCAAACACTAGCCGTTGGCAAAAAAAAAAAAAAAAAAAGTCTGTCAGCCGGCCCATAGATGGATCGAAATTCAGACCGGTTCCTGCTAAACCGGCTGAATTTAGATCCGTCTATGGCCAGCTTAAAGATACTGTAGAGAGTGTAGATGCCGTAGACTGAAATATACTGTAGCTGCTGACTTTTAATATAAGGACACTGACCTGTCCAGGGATCCAGCGCTTTCCTAACCCGAGCCAATTGATCAATCAGATTTGGGTTCAGGAGACGGTATCTTAGTCTTGCAGCTTCAAACCTGGTTGCCCACTGTACATGTGGGAGCCACTCTGCGCTTTGTGAATGGCCTTGCAGTCTTCTGGAACTTGTGATGTGGCCCAAAGGGCTGCTGTTAGAAACCACGGGACCTCATACAGCCAACCTGACAACCCCCCCCCCTAAATAAACACAGTGTACTTTGCTTTAGTTATGAATGGATACAGCGAGTGATCGGTACCAATCACTCATTATGTTCATTCCAGAAAGGAAGGGGCTTGTAAATATGACATGTTTACTGGACCCTACTGTCCATCCTGAAGGATCCTATTGTGTGCTTGCAGCTGCCAGCAGGGATAAGAGGAGGCAGCACTGCAGCTGTGGGGGTTGTGTGTACACAGGGGGGGGGGGGGCTGGGCAGCAGAAGGTAATGTATGGTGTGCAATGGGGGCAATTACTGGAACCAATCCCCTGTATGGCTCTCTCTTCAGCAGCATCAATATGTGGGAGGGAGATCGTCAGCTGAAAGCTGGCTTCTACTCCTCTCCCTCCCGCCAGCTTTCAGCTGACGATCACCCTCCCTACATATGATTTACCCTGCTGCCTGGGCTCCACTGCTAGCCTGGGTCCTGTACAAGAGGACCAGTGGTATTTCCTTATCCACAGCCCTGGTGGAAGGAGGGGATCCGGACAGAAGTGGGATCAGGTACTTGTCAAAACCAGGTAACCCCCCCGCCCCCCCACCGTGCCAAATGTTACAAAGGAGGGTGGAGGCTGGAAAAAAGCTAAACTTTCCCTTTTGGGTTAAGTTCTGCTTTAAGTGTGTATCCAATCAGGCAGGCCCTTGCACTAATTGTATAATTATTGTAAAATTTCCTTACGGCTGAGTTCACACTTATGCGAATTGCATGAGGGTTTCTCTGCATCCAATTCGCATGACAGGAGAGTGTGACCGTCTCTCAATGGAGCCAGTTTACATATCTCCGGGGCGGCCGCAGAGTGCACTGTAGAAGGGTCCTGTGCGTCTTTGGTTCCATTTCAGGTCTAAATTCAGGCAAAAATTTGGACCTAATTCGCCCCTGAAACTGTGAACAGGGACGCACCGGACCCCCTGCCGAGAGCCGTCCTGCAAATAGTGTGAACCCAGCCTAAATGTTTACCAAAATGATGTAATAAGAGCTCCAACCTAAACAACCCATGCACTATATTTGTATAAATTATCTTTTATATAGTAAAATTGTAGGTAAAATGTTGAACAAGGAGAGTGCCATTGTGTCACGTTTTAAGCTCACAGGAATGATCTACTTCACTTTTGTAATGTAATGTGACACTGGAGACTTCAATGGAGACTTCAGTTGTCATTGCTTGTCAAGTACCAACCCCCACAGGAAACACCGTGACTACCTTGTGGAATTTGGAGCTGTCATATAATCTAAGAGCCATTTGACCCCCCTGCATAAATTTTGCTGCAATTTACATGCGATACCTTTCTTTCCTACGATTTTGCTGGAAACCCTAACCAAAGATGTCGATTGTTTCCAACACACCAGCACCAAATCTTATAATATTGTAGTGCTGCTGCCTGCTGATCAAGCTGTCAACGCAACAAGGATCCTTAACGCACATTGCATTTTGTTTAATTGTTATTTTATTTCAGTTTTGAAGATTATAATACAAAACAAAGCCTATTGGACATACCCAGGCTCAGTGTAAGGCCCCTTTCACACGGACGGATAGAATGGTGCTTTTAGCTGCAGATTTTCTAGTTTTCTACCGCAGCTAAAAGCACACAATGCTTTCCTATGGCCCCATTCACACACAGCGTTTAGCTGCGATTTCGTTACATGCGGTTCGGTGCGAATAGAAAAAATAGAATTGAATGCGTCCAGGTGCGATGTAGCGCAGCTATCTGCACAAAGCTGCAGGTAATCGCAGTGCACTGTGTCAGCTGCGGATAGCAGCGTGAACAAAAGAAAAAAACAACAGGAAGCACATTAAAATAAAAATGGTTGCTATGGGGATGACAATAATGGCCAACCGCAGCTAAACGCAGCCGCATGTAAACGCACGTAAACGCAGCTAATCGCAGTGTACAAATGCAGCTGATCGCTGTGCCTGGGGTCTTGAATTTCAAAAGAAAGAAACATGCTTTTAACTGCGGCAGAACAGCCGCCCGTGTGAAAGGGGCCTAATACATAAGTACAAAAGCAAACTAAATACCTTATCCAATAACAACTATAAAATATGCTCAACTACCCAGTCAACCAAATTTAATGATCGGTTGCCTTTGTGCTACCAATTACTTTTGATTGAATTAAAGGAGCACCACCCTGCCTATAAAATAACACACATTGCATTTTAACAATATTTGGAGGTTCAATTCTTCAATGTATAACATACATAATTAAAGTTTTTTGTTATGTTTTGGAATAAGGGAGGTGTGGCTCTCACTTAGTCTAATGTAAAGCCGAGAGCTGAGATTCGATCTATCTATGGGCAGGCTGGTTGTACTGAAGTCGCTCCATTGATTGACTTCAGTACAACCAGCCTGTTGTTTTTTTTACATACGATCACTGCCAATGGCTATAGCTGCCAGCAGTGAACATTGTGTTCTGCTGGCAGGGGAGGGCTGGGCCAGGGGGCAGGGTGGCAATTGCCTCCCAGGCCACCCTAACTTATGTTCAAAATGGCCGGCAGCCGCTGCCCGCTACCATTTTCTTTTTTATTCTGGTCTAGGAAGTCGGGGGCATGGCCATGGCGGCCAACCACTAGCTGTTGCATTCCGGGAGTTGTAGTCCGCACTCAAGCTTCTGGTAGGTGGAAAACACAGCAGCGCAGAGGAAACTACTACTCCCTGGGACCGGATTCTTGGAAGCAGGCAGAGGCAGGGCATGCCAGGGAGTCGGGACGCAGGGCTGCAGGGCTGGGTGCTGGCTGCAACTTGACCCCAGTATCAGGAGTGTTACCCCCCAGGAGACCGTGGCATGCAAGGACCTGCTGAGCTGAAATCGCTGAGGTGAGAGACCATGACACCCCTAGCTGACCCCCCATCTCCCCCCCATACACCCCATGTAACCTGCCCCAGTGATCAGGCTGCATTGATGGGCACTGGAGTTGGCTGCACTGATGGGCACTGGTGAGGCTGCATTGAAAAACCAGGTGGGCCATGGATGGTGAGCTGATTCGGCGGTTCAATGGAACCCATTCAGTTCAACCACTTAAGGACCGGAAGGATTTATCCCCTTAATGAACAGGTTATTTTTTTGCGATACGGCACTGCGTTATTTTAACTGACAATTGCGCGGTCGTGCGACGTTGTACCCAAATAAAATTGATGTCCTTTTTTTCTACACAAATACAGTTTTCGTTTGTTGGTATTTGATCACCTTTTGGTGTTTTTTTTGCGCTATAAACAAAAAAAGACTGACAATTTTGAAAAAAATTAAAAAACAATATTTATTACTTTCAGCTATAAAACATACCCAATAAAAAAATGAAAAAAATCTAATTTCTTCATCAGTTTAGGCCAATATGTATTCTGCTACATATTTTTAATTAAAAAAAAAAAAAAAAAAAAGCGTACATTGATTGGTTTGGGCAAAACTTATAGCGTGTACAAAATAGGGGATAGATTTATGGCATTTTATTTATTTGTTATTTTTTTACTAGTAATGGCGGTGATCAGCGAATTTTTAGTGGGACTGCGATATTGCGATACAGATTGAACACTTTTGAAACTTTTTTGGGACCAGTGACTTTATTACAGTGATCAGTGCTACAAATATGCACTTATCACTTTATAAATTACACTGGCAGGGAAGGGGTCAACATCAGGGACGATCAAGGGGTTAATTGTGGTCCCTGGGTGTGTTTACTAACTGTTTGAGGGGACGGTCTGACCAGGACAACACAGAGATCCATCTTCCTGCACAGCAGGAAGCCAAGATCCTGTGTAATCACCTTTCAGAACAGAGACCTGCCTTGTTTACATCGGCAGATCCTCGGTCTGTATCTTTGGGGAACGGTTGCGGGCGGCCAGCGGACATTGCGTCCGCCGGACCTGCTGATTGGCTCTCCCGCTGGCCAATCGGCGCGCACAGCCACATAGGCTAGTGCACGAAACGACGTACCTATAAGTCGTTTCGTGCAGCCGAGCCACCTTGCTACAGTATAGCTGTGGTGGGTGGTCGGCAAGTGGTTAAAAGAGAAATGAAAGGCAAAAACATTCAGATATAAAAAAAACATTAATTACACCCTTTTTTTCCCTTTTTTATAAGTGATCACATTCCTCTGTTCTAAGCTGCATAAGAGCTGGGGGAGTAGAAACTGCAGTACACTGAGCTTCTCAATGAATGGCTGTGCGGGGTTGTCAGCAGAAGTCTGATCATTGGAGGAGAGCAGGCTGAGTTCCCAGCACAGCTAGAAAACTGACCACGCTGCGCTCTCATGCCTAGTGTAGTCGGTTTTTAGTAGGAAAGTAGAGGGACTGGCAGAAACACCAGGGATTTCACACAAAGGAAGCAATACAAAGAGAACAGGATACTTTTTCATACAAGTACATGGTACAGCAGACACATATCAGGAATATAAAATGTTGGGTTTACATATTCTTTATTCTAATGTAAATGGTAGCAGGCATTTCCTGCTGAATCAGCCAACAATTGTTCTATGGGGGTGACCTTTTTTGGCACCATGCAGTTCAACAAACTTTGATCTGATGTTCGAAGGAGCCTGGTAGAAAACTGCAAGGGAACGGGAAATGTATCTATCTGTGCTGTTTAACATGGATGGAGGAACCCATGATTGTATGGCCATCTTTATTCAAATTGATATGGCCCTAAAGCTAGCCATAGACTGCTTGAGTTTCTTCTGATTGCCTACACGCACCACCCGTCTCGACAAGTCGGTTTAAAAATGAACTGAGCCAGGTGGAAAATTATCTGCATGCTAAATACAATAGCCGGCAGTAGAGATTTCTACATCTACACTACACAATGTAAATTAGGGAATTAATTGATTTGGGCTGAATGAGAGTAATCAAGCTGCATATGGCTAGCATAAGGAAGGCCATAGATTAGGCAATTTTCTTTCCTCCCACCTGTGGTGGTGGGAGGAAAGGAAATTGCTTGATTCCTCCATTAACATATTCAGTGTTCAGGATCTTCCTATTACTGGGTGACAACCATCTCCTTATTGTCCTCCTGCATTGACACCCTGCCACTTCAGATGAAGATTGTCAGAAGTGAAAAGGGCCTGTCATGCATCAGAGAACTGGGCGTCATGTACCTAAGCCAGTGGTCTCCAAACTGCGGCCCTTTGCATGCTTTTATCTGGCCCTTGTGTGACTATTTCATCCACGGATACCAATAATGGGGCACAATTCCTCCCAATTTCACTAACAATGGGGCACAATTTCTCCCAAAGACACCTAAGATGGGGCACAATTTATCCCAATGATACCAACGATGGTGCACAAATACCCCTACTGAAACAAACGATGGGGCATTGTTTTTGCCCACTGACATCGGGACCTTTTCTACTCCCAATAGTCACAGCCTGGACCCCCTAAACTTAGCCTGAAGGACAGTAAACTGTCCCTTTGTTTAGAAAGTTTGGAAACTCCTGGCCTAAGCCCTTAAAGTAAACCACTAAAACAATGTTCAGCCAGGGTGACATGGCACCCTGCGGTGCCATTTGGATTTCCCTAGGGAGCACGAGACCCAGTTTGCCTTGAATCTGAGATGGATTAGAGGGCTCTGTGAAGTGGGGCTGGGTGATGGGGTATTTGTTGTGATTGGGAGGTAGGGAATCTGTCTTGGGGGTACTCTGATGTGATGGAGAGACGCTGATGTGGTCAGGGAATCTGTCACGGGGTACTCTGATGTGATTGGAGGCTCTCATGTATAAGAGGGACTCTGATGCGATACAGGGATTCTGGGATAATGGTAGACCTCTGATGTACGAGGGGACTTTGATGTTATGAGGGCTTCTAATGTGAATAGTGGGTTTTGATATGATGGGGGTACCTCTGCCTTAAAATTCTGAATAGTTCTAAAGAGTGCTACAACTGAAAAAAGATTGAGAAACGCGGCACTAAAATCTCATTATAGAATCCTTGTTCAGGCTCTTCCTGTTATCGGGTGACAACCATCTTCCAATTAGACTCCTGCAGTGACACCATGTCACATTCACTTCAGATGAAGAGTACAAGGAGATGTGCAAACAATCTAGAGCAATGATTTCAGCCAGCATGCATGAATTTAGAAAGAAAGGGACTGAATGAGGCTAGATTAGATTAGTAGCACTGAAATGCAAAAAATGGTGACCAAAGGTGAAAAATCATATTTTATGGGAAAACCGACAATGGTTTATGATACAATGATAGCCAACTAAACGTCATTTAGGTAAGAGTTTACATTTACTTAAATGATTGTTATTCACAATAACGGCCTTGGGCCTAGTTGGCTCCAGTGTCCCATGGCATTGTTGTTTGGCTTTCACTTTATAATTAAGTTATCTTGAGTAGGATATTGGTATTCGTGTTGTAATTAAAAACAAGATTGTCCAGCGGTGTAGGTGAGACAATGTACAAGTACAATGTCATGTAAATGTCACCCCACACAGAGTGCATTTGAATAACGGAGATCAAATAGTGTGCAATGTTGTTGTGTTCCCCCTTGCTGTGTAGGCCTTTACCTGGAACCTGGAACCAGGGTGGGACATTCACACCTTTTGTCATGGAGCTGACCTGAATTGTTAAACAAGACGCCTATAGAAAGGTGCAGCCAAAGAGACAATGGACACTTGCATCTTAATTTAGTTGCTTTTGAATGCTCCCTGATTGAATCACCACCTCAATAGGTAACCCCTCTCAACAGACAGCAGTCTTCTTTCACACTTCAAACCATTTGTCTCACTGCCAGAGTTTGTTCTGTAAAAACATGATTCTTATACATCATTGTTCCTAAGGGGGATATGCCAATCTTGAGCCAAAGCCTAACTGTCATCCATGGGTGACATTGGAAAAGTTGTGTCAAGAACCCTTCATTTTACAAGTCGAGTTTTGACATCTGACAATGAGAAATTTCCAGGAAAATTACAGAAATGGAGGCACTTCTAGGGCTGCAACACCTAATTTTTGTAACACTGTTCCTTTTTAATTGCTAACTTTCATGAGAGTGTTGCTAACACGCGCTCAGACTAAAGTATTGGCAGTTCATACAGTAGGCAGACTTCCAAAGGCTATTGACATTAGAGGGCATTATCAGACCACTTAAAAATTGTATAAACAAGTATGCATAAATTCTTGCTTTAAGTATACTTAAAAGTCTTACTTAAAAGTATACTTAAAGTCTTTTTGACAATTTGTTTCCCTTTGTACATATTTTCCTCCACTTCCTGTCTTTTAAATGAAACAGGAAGTGAAATCTTTCAAAAGTAAGGAAAATGCCCAATTACCGTAGCTGTCATTGGAAAAAATGTCCCTATTTTTTAAACGTTATACAACTTCATACGTTATATGCTGGCTCTCCATTTCTTTAACATGTGCGTATAAGCATGAAGCCTTATGATAAAATCTCAAAATGATGCCTATTCCCTCACTCGCAGTCCTGCATAAGGTCTTGTGCATGAGGCCCTATCATGACAACTCACACAAGGCAAGTGAGAGCGTGTTTAAGATAAAATAAATGGCCCGATCCGATCCGAAAATCGGACGACAGATCCGATTTTCATTTTGTTTTTTGCATGCTAGTCGCATATCGAAAATGGAGAGGTTACTAAAGTAACAAAAGTTTTCATACAACAGAATAAAAAATCAGAAGTGATGTCATGTGTTGTAGTGTTTCTATTGTATTTTCAGACGACATCTGTACTGATTAAACTAAAATTGTACGATCTTGGTATCATACGATTTTTTTTTTCGTGTTTGTCCCATCCGATAATATCAGATGAACTGTCGTTATCGGCTCTCGAAAGCTCTGTACTAACGATCCGATTATCGTACGATAGCTTCGAAAGCGGTATTTTTCGTCTGATTTTCGGATCGTGTGTGTGGGCCATAAGCAAGTGCATTAGTCATTATATTCCACTGGGTAACAAACATAAAAGTAAAAAATAAAAACATGATAAAATTGTAGTGTAAAAAACAACAACAAATTAGTAAGAAATAGGCTTTTAAAAATTACAAAGTAGAAGAGACACCCTCAGCATTCCAGGGAGCAATCAGTGCAGCTTCACTGCCCCTTCACTGCTATAGACTCTATACATGTATTACGCAGTGAAGGAAGTTCCCCATCAGGTCCGCCCCCTCGGTATGTCGGACCCCGCCTACGTCATTGGCCTGAGCGGGAAACTTCCTTCACTGTGTAAATTTAAATTTACACAGTGAAGGAAGTTCCCCGCTCAAGCCAATGACGTAGGCGGGTCCGACATACCGAGGGGGCGGACCTGATGGGGAACTTCTCTCACTTTGGTAATACATGTTGTGAGGGGGTTAGCTCGGCAGCGGGTGTGTGTGACCCCCGAGATGGGCTCCCCACACAAAAACAGGCCCAGCAAACGGTGGTTGTGGTTTTCAAAATCAAAAAGGTGCGGTTTATTTTCTATTTACAGTGACAAAACACAGCAAAGCAAAAGAAACATAAACAAAATAAATCCTGGTCAACTTGACCTCTGACTAAACATACAGGTTTCCTAACTAACAACTGGGATCAGCCTAGTGCTGTCCTAGTCCCTAAGTCCCTGGTTTTAAATGTCCAAGCAAATAGCCACACAGGCTTTGTCTCACCGCACAGGGGTTCACTCTCCCTAGACAGTCCACACAGGTCTGGTTCCAGGCATGAGCTAACATCTAATGAAGCTGGGAGTTCTTATAGAGGCCTAAATGAGCTGACAAGCTTCAGCTGGTCTCATCAACTCCCTGTCTGTACGACGCCCCACACTCTCCCTAGAGGTATGAGTCATCCATGAGCCCACTAGCCTTATACAACTCTCCACCTAGTTGTATAAGTCGGCGTAAAGCCTGAATCTGGGCGAAATATATCTACCCCCCTGGATGCAACCAGGTGACTTTACCTTCCTGCTGTCACATACCCCCCCCCTCTTGTTTTAACCTCGGGGTTGGAACACCAGCAATCAGGCATTCATGTACTCGAGACAAAGCATCCACATTCCCCATTTGAACGCCAGGGCGATGCTTTACTGTGAAGTTGAATTCCTGGAGGGCCAGGAACCACCTATTCACTCTTCTATTTGTTTCTTTGTTTTGAGCCATCCACTTTAACGGAGCGTGATCCGTAACCATGTCAAAGTGCCTACCTAGCAGGTAGTACCGAAGGGAATCTAGAGCCCACTTCACCGCTAAACACTCCTTTTCAACGGTGGCGTAATTTACCTCATGGGACTTCAACTTCCTGCTGAGGTAAATGACTGGGTGCTCTTCCCCGTTCCAGACCTGGGACAATACTGCTCCTAACCCCACATCTGACGCATCACTTTGTACGACAAAGTCTTTAGAGAAGTCGGGTGAGTACAACACTGGCTGGCTACATAAGGCTTGTTTCAAGAATTGGAATGCTGCCTCAGCCTCGGGGGTCCATTTAATCATGACCGACCCTTTCCCCTTCGTCAGGTTGGTTAGGGGCACAGCCTTAGAAGCAAAGTGGGGAATGAATCGCCGATAATACCCAGCGATTCCCAGAAAGGCTCGTACCTGCTTCTTGCTGTTGGGACGTGGCCAACTCTGGATGGCCTCGACTTTGTTGAGTTGGGGTTTTATTACTCCCCTCCCAATGGTGTACCCAAGATATTTGGCCTCCTCCTGCCCAATGGTACACTTCTTGGGGTTAGCCGTAAACCCCGCTTCCCGAACAGAGTCCAGGACTGCTTGCACTTTTGGCAGATGTGAGGCTCAATCTGTGCTATGGACAATTATGTCATCCAGGTAAGCCGCAGCATACTTCCGATGGGGCCTCAGCATCTGGTCCATTTTCCGCTGGAATGTGGCCGGCGCATTCTGTAACCCGAACGGCATTCTTTTATATTGGAACGCCCCGTCTGGGGTTACAAATGCGGTTTTCTCTTTGGCCGACTTGGCCAGGGGGATTTGCCAATACCCTTTTGTGAGGTCAAGAGTCGTCATGTATCGGGCTGTTCCCAGCCGGTCGATCAACTCATCTATACGTGGCATGGGGTAGGTGTCAAATTTTGTAACTTTGTTCAACTGTCGAAAATCGTTACAAAATCGCCAGCTCCCATCCGGTTTAGGCACCAACACAATGGGACTAGACCAATCACTTTGGGACTCCTCTATCACCCCTAAGTTCAGCATTTTCTGTACTTCCTCCCGTATTGCCTCCCGTCGGGCCTCTGGGATCCGATAGGGTTTTAACTTCACCCTTTCACCGGGCGGGGTAATGATGTCATGCTCTACCCCAGATGTTTGTCCCGGCAGCTCAGAGAATACCTCCTTGTTGCGAAGCACAAACTCCTTAACCTCCTGTTGTTGGGGTTGTGACAAGGTGGCTGCTATTCCAACCTCCGGAATCACGCAACCAGTTTGAGCTGGTGACCAAGTGTCTGCGACTAGGGACTCTCTATCCCTCCAGGCTTTCAACAGATTAACGTGATAGATCTGTTCGGGCTTTCGCCTTCCTGGTTGTCTGACCTTGTAATTCACTTCGCTCACTTTTTCCATTATCTCGTAGGGGCCTTGCCATTTGGCAAGGAATTTACTTTCAACCGTAGGGACAAGTACCAGTATCCTATCCCCCTGGGAAAAGGTACGGGTCTTGGCTCCACGGTTGTACACTCTCTGCTGTGCTAACTGCGCTTGGGCCAAATGTTCCTTCACGATGGGCATTACCTGTGCAATTCGGTCTTGCATCAGGGCGACATGCTCAATCACACTCCTGTGGGGAGAACTCTCACTTTCCCAAGTTTCCTTGGCAATATCCAACAGCCCTCTTGGGTGTCTCCCATACAGTAACTCAAAGGGGGAGAATCCCGTAGAGGATTGGGGCACCTCCCTAATAGCAAACATCAGATAAGGAAGTAGACAGTCCCAATCCTTTCCATCTCTATCCACCACTTTCTTCAACATTTGTTTTAGGGTTTTGTTGAACCTTTCAACCAGCCCATCGGTTTGGGGGTGATACACAGATGTACGTAATTGCGTCACTTTGAACAATTTACACAGCTCCTTCATAACCCGGGACATAAAGGGTGTACCTTGGTCCGTAAGCAGTTCTTTACAAATACCCACCCGGCTAAACACAAGAGATAGCTCTTTGGCTATGGTTTTGGCCGAGGTATTTCGGAGAGGGATCGCTTCTGGATAACGGGTGGCATAGTCCATTATAACTAATATGTACTGGTGCCCCCTAGCGGACTTGATTATAGGACCTACCAAATCCATGGCGATCCTCTCAAACGGGACCTCAATGATGGGTAGAGGGACCAGCGGGCTACGGAAATGTGGCATCGGGGCCGACCTCTGACACACAGGGCAGGAGGAACAATAATTTTCTATGTCCTTCATCACCCCCGGCCAATAGAATCTCTGTAATACCCTCTCTCGGGTTTTCTCTGTCCCCAGATGACCTCCAAGAATGTGCCCATGGGCCAACTCCAACACCAACTTCCTGTAAGGTTTGGGCACCACAAGCTGCTCAACGGTTTCTTCTGCCCTTTTTGCCACCCGATACAGTAGGTCCTTCTCTACGCTGAAGTATGGGTAAGTGCAGGTATTATCTGGGTTCACTAACTCGCCATCTATTTTCACTACGTTTTCCCGTGCCTTTATTAGGGCGGGGTCTTTCAACTGTTCTGTGGCAAAGTTTTCCCTGTGAACCTCAAGATCAGAAAACTCCACAGACGGTAGGTTTTCGTCTGAGGAGGTGGGCTCCTCTCCAGTTTCTTGAGTCTCCCCTGCCAATACTGATAAGGGAAATTCTGGAGAGTCCTCACCACTCTCAGGGGAGTTCTGGCTATCACATTCCTGGTACATAGGGGCACCAGTGGGGGGCTCAGGATCATCCCACAGTTCCCAGAACTTCGGAAAATCCCTTCCCACAATGGCGTCATGCGGTAACTGAGATACTAAGCCCACTGGATGAGAGAGGGTACCTTTGGGGGTCTCGAAACACACTGTAGTCACTGGATACTCTCGGGTGTCCCCATGCACACAAATAACAGCTACCTTGCTATTCCCAGAGACCTCTGTTTTAACTAACTCAGCCTTTATCAGGGTCACAAGGCTACCTGAATCCAGCAATACCACAACATTTCTACCATTAACACACATTTTGCATAAATGTTTCTCAGTTCCTCGAATGGCAGTGCATGCGACTGTCGCACACAGCGACTGACGTCTGCCCGTCAGAAAGTCACACTGCATGGGTTCCTCCACAACCGGGCAATTGGCTGCAATATGTCCCGCTTGCCGGCAGCGGTAGCAAACGATCCTTCTTGCGGCCTCTTGAGCCGCTGATTTCCCAGGCTGTTCTCGCCAAACTTGGGGTAGAGCTCCCACCCTCTCACTCTCTCCACCCTCACCCCTTGGAATCCTCTTATCCGCCCCTGGGGATGGTCTGGTCTTAGGGTGGAAAGTCCGAGTGTCTCTGGAAGAGGCCGTCAGGTTCTCTGTAGCCAAGTATTTCTCCACACGATCCACAAGACCATCGGCCGTCTCTGGGTCTCCATGGCTTACCCACTTTTGGATGGCAGTAGGAAGAGCTCTCAAAAACCGATCCATTACAACACGTTCCACAATCTTTGGTGCGGACAAAGTCTCTGGCTGTAGCCACTTTCTGCTCAGGTGAATGAGATCATACATTTGAGACCTGGGGGGTTTTCCAAGCTGGAAAGTCCAGTTATGCACACGCTGAGCCCGGACAGCCTGGGTGACACCCAGCCTTGCCAATATTTCAGCTTTTAGCATCGCATAGTCTTTTGCTTGGTTAGGCTCTAGGTCATAGTAAGCTTTCTGCGATTCACCAGTTAACAGAGGAGCCACCAGTCCAGCCCACTGCTCCTCAGGCCACTTTTCTCTTTCAGCGGTCCTTTCAAATGTGGTCAAAAATACCTCTGGATCATCCTCTCCAGTCATTTTTGTCAATAAACGACTCACCCCAAAGGACGCGGTATTAGTGGGACGGCTTTCCTCACTGGTCTGCGGACGTTGCTGCATTGCTGCTTCCATCTGTTGTTGTAGTCTCTGCTCTTGCTTCTGTAACAGGTCTATGAAGCGGGCCTCAGATTGCTGCTGGGCTTGTTGCTGAGCCTCCAGACTCTGTTGCAAAGTTGCGTTTGTCTGCTGCTGGGCTGCAAGGCTCTGTTGATGAGCTTGCTGCTGGGCTGCAAGGCTCTGTTGATGAGCTTGCTGCTGGGCTGCAAAGTTCTGTTGTTGAGCTGCAAGGCTCTTTTGCAAACCTGCATTTGTCTGCTGTTGATTGGCATTTGCTAGAGCCAGCTGCTTCAGTATCTCCTCCATGCTGGCTTAAAAAAAACTGCCACTGGTTCTCCACCAACTGTGAGGGGGTTAGCTCGGCAGCGGGTGTGTGTGACCCCCGAGATGGGCTCCCCACACAAAAACAGGCCCAGCAAACGGTGGTTGTGGTTTTCAAAATCAAAAAGGTGCGGTTTATTTTCTATTTACAGTGACAAAACACAGCAAAGCAAAAGAAACATAAACAAAATAAATCCTGGTCAACTTGACCTCTGACTAAACATACAGGTTTCCTAACTAACAACTGGGATCAGCCTAGTGCTGTCCTAGTCCCTAAGTCCCTGGTTTTAAATGTCCAAGCAAATAGCCACACAGGCTTTGTCTCACTGCACAGGGGTTCACTCTCCCTAGACAGTCCACACAGGTCTGGTTCCAGGCATGAGCTAACATCTAATGAAGCTGGGAGTTCTTATAGAGGCCTAAATGAGCTGACAAGCTTCAGCTGGTCTCATCAACTCCCTGTCTGTACGACGCCCCACACTCTCCCTAGAGGTATGAGTCATCCATGAGCCCACTAGCCTTATACAACTCTCCACCTAGTTGTATAAGTCGGCGTAAAGCCTGAATCTGGGCGAAATATATCTACCCCCCTGGATGCAACCAGGTGACTTTACCTTCCTGCTGTCACAATGTATAGACCCGCCCCTTCTCATGTTCCGCATCTGGTCCGCTGAGCGGACCTGATGGGGAACTTTAGAAGGGGCGGGTCTATACATTTAAAACACTGAGGAGGAAGTTCCCCATCAGGTCTGCTCAGGCAAAACCAATGACGGACGGCGCTGGACATCGGGATCGCCGCGGGACACTGGGTTTCATCGCTGGAATGTTTTTTTTTTTTTTTTTAAATAAAGGACTTTTTCAAGGCGATGGTGTGTTTTTTTTTACAATTTTTTACACTTTCTTCGTGAAATGGTAGGGGTACAATGTAACCCTTACCAATTCACATAGGGGGGGGGGGCGGTATCTGGGGGTCCCCTTTGTTAAAGGGGTCTTCCAGATTCCGATAAGCCCCCCGCCCGCAGACCCCCACAACCACCGGGCAAGGGTTGTGGGGATGAGGCCCTTGTCCCCATCAACATGGGGACATCCTCCCCATGTTGAGGGCATGTGGCCTGGTACGGTTCAGGAGGGAGGGGGGGCCGCTCTCTCGTCCCCCCCTCTTCCCCTGCGGCCGGCCAGGTTACGTGCTCGGATAAGGGTCTGGTATGGATTTTTGGGGGGACTCCACGCCATTTTTTTTTTAAATTTGGGGTGGAGTTCCCCTTAAAATCCATGCCAGATCTGAAGGGCCTGGTATGGATATTTGGGGGAAACCCACGCTATTTTTTAAAAAAAAATTGGCGGGGTTCCCCTTAATATCCATTCCAGACCTGAAGGGCCTGGTAATAGAATTATGGGGGACCCCCACGCTTTTTTTTTTTTTTTTTATCAATGACTTTTGTATGTATTGCCGGGAGGCGACAATTCATTATAGCCGTGAGTGAGTTTTAAATGACTTTTTTTCCTTCAAAAATGACATTTTTTGCAGGGACAGTTCTAAGCACGGGAAACATGCGCCACTTTACATGCATATCATACACACCCACCAGGTACGAAATTTAAAGGAATATTTCACTTTTATTTTTTCATTTTAAGCATTATTAAAATCACCGCTCCCGAAAAAACGTCCGTTTTTAAAACTTCTTTTTGCATTGATACATGTCCCCTGGGGCAGGACCCAGGTCCCCAATCACTTTTTAGGACAATAACTTGCATATAAGCCTTTATAATTAGCACTTTAGATTTTGAACGTTCGAGTCCAGTGTATTTAATAGGGTTCTAAAGTTCACATGAACATTTTGTCTGTTCGCAGGTTCTGGTGCGAACCGAACAGGGGGGTGTTCGGCTCATCCCTGATCAGCACCCATAAATGCGGTAACAGGACCCATAAATGCAGTAATATCAGCACCCATAAATGCGGAGGAATCGTGCGGTGTATGGGCACTTATCAGGAAGGAGAGAGAGCGGCCTCCATGGGGGTGGAACATGCGGTGTACGGGCACAGCACTGGGCAGAAAGGCAGAGTGGAACGGAACATCAGAGACAGTGACTGCGCGCGGTGGTACACAGACAGGTCACACTGGCAGTGGCACTGTGATGATCAGGGAAACGCAGCAGTGCAGGGGATGTTTACATTCCCTTCCTTTATAATGGATACAGTCCTCCGCCACTGCTGCGCCAGCGCCTCTGACACTGTACAGAGGGAGAGAGGGAGTAGGATCACCAGCGGCCCTGTCTGCTTGGCACACACGCACAATCGCACATGATGATGACTTTAAGGCTACTTTCACACTGATGCGCTTTGCAGGCGCTACAGCGCTAAAAATAGCGCCTGCAAAGCGCCCTGAAAGAGCCTCTCCTCTCACTTCAATGTGAAAGCTAGAGGGCTTTTACGCTGGAGTGGTGCGCTGGCAGGACGCTCAAAAAAGTCCTGCCAGCCGCATCTTTGAGGCGCTGTAGGAGCGGTGCATACACCGCTTCTAAAGCGCCCATGCTTATTGAAATCAATGGGCAGCGCAGGTGAACCGCCGGCACAGCGCCACTGCAGTGGCGCTTTGCGTGCGGTTTTAACCCTTTTTCGGCCGCTAGCGGTACGCTAACAGGACGCTCAAAAAAGTCCTGCCAGCCACATCTTTGAGGCGCCCCGCTAGCGGGCAATAGCGCCGCAAAAACAACAGTAAAGCATCGCTAAAAATAGCGGCGCATTACCGCCGACGGCGCAACGCCCCAGTGTGAAAGTAGCCCAAGTCATCATTTGTCAGGCCCAAGCAGAAGCAAGCAGCCAATCAAATAGAGTGCTCAATGTGGATTAAATAAATTATAATTATGCATAGCCATAGTTATCATAAATAAAGTGATTTGTGCAACAGCAGGTACTACTTGCACAAATCACTTTATTTATGATAACTATGGCTATGCATAATTCTAATTTATTTAATCCACATTGAGCACTATATTTGGCTGCTTGGCAGTTGGCACACATGCACATGATGACGATGATAAGATCGTTGTGACTTTAGTACAGTAGTAGTACCTGCTGCCTGGGGGGTTCTCCAGACAGTTCTCCTCCTCACCGACCTCACGTGACGTCACAGACCCCGCTCGCGCTCTGGGAGAAGCTGATGCTGCGCAGAGGAGAGTAGGTGGAGCTTTAGGCTCCGCCTCCGCCAGTCACCCGTAGACCCGGTCTGGCCACTCACACTAATCGGCAAGCATGGGGGCACCTGTCACTCTCCTACCCACTGCCAGGCCAAGTGAAGTAACTACAGTACTTGCAAGAAAAGTGCCGTGCCCCTGTTGGCGCCAGGGGCTATATTAGTGCGGGAGGCGGCCGCAGGAGGACGGGTGGGAATTTTTTTTTCGTGCAGGGAGCGGCTTTTTTGCCGCCCCCCATGGCGCCCATGACACTTGCCATGGCTGCCATACCTTGGATACGTCACTGACACTGAGGCAGTTTTCAGGCGTTTTAGCGCCTGTAAAGCGACTGAAAACTGTCTCCCATGCCGCCCGAATGTGAAAGTCTGAGTCCTTTTACACTGGGGTGGTGCGCTTGCGGGATGTTAGAAAAAGTCCTGCAAGCAGCTGTATACAGTGCTCCCAAAACGCCCCTGCCCTTGAAAAGCGCTTCGGAAGCGCCGCAACATGGGTGTTTTTAACCCCTTCTTCGGCCGCTAGCGGGGGTTAAAAGGGCCCCTCTAGCGTTCAAAAAGCACCGCTTAAACAGTGTTAAAGCATCGCTAAAACGAGCGGTGCTTTAGCGCTAACACATGGGCAGCCCCAGTGTAAAAGCGGTCTAAAATTGAAGTTCTAACATCTGTCAATGAGGCATTTCCAAGGGAAATGATGTGACTCCCGTGCACATGTGTGGGAGTAACTTCATCGTGGTCTGAGAAATTAAGAGGCTGAATGGACAGAGCCCAGAAGGAAGACCGGGTGAAGATGGAAGCTCCCGAGCACTGACATTGCAGCACTGGAGGGCTTCCTTTAATAGGAAAGTCTGTCATAATGTGCTAGTATGTGGTCTATACTAGCACTTTATGGCTTAAACACCCAGGAAGCCCATTTGATTTTTAAGCCAATTTTACAACCGCTTTAATCACTATGTTCAGAAGGCTTACACCCGTGAGTCCTTAGGGAACTTCAATTATAGCCAAGCTGCTATTTCAACATTTTAATGACACCTTACTGATTGGAACGGTACCAACTGATTGTCATAGAGCAAATGTGGTACCAATTTCAAAGAAAGGATTGAGGTGTATACCAGCGAACTACAGACTAGTCAGCCTAACATCAATAGTATGTAAAGTGTTTGAGGGAATGATAAGGGACTCTTTGCACAAATTTGTGATAAAGGTATCATAAGTGACAACCAGCATGGATTTATGAAAGATCGTTCTTGTCAGACCAACATGTTATTGTCCTATGAGGAAGTAAGTTAGAAACATGGATGGTGGAAGTCCAGTGGGTAAAGTTTATCTAGATTTAGCTAAGACATTTGATACTGTACCTCATAAACATTTATTCTATAAATACAATCTGTTGAAGTAGATGAAATTGTATGTATATGTATAGGAAATTGGTTATATGAATGCGGCCAAAGAGTAATGATAAATGAACCATTCTCTGAATGGTTTAAGGTTGAGCTGTTAAACTTTTTGATGTAGCACCCTGATGTTTAGGCAGGGCTGCTATTAAAATTTGTTGCCATGCGATAGTTGCCTTGGCCAATTGTTAGGAGATCAATTGATTTCCCCCTAATTCTGGAATTGCTGCACTTCTCTCTTCTGTCACTAGGTGGCCGGGTATCTGGTGACATTGGATAAGACAAGGGCATAGCAAGGACAGATTATGAATGAATGTGTTGTCTCAGCCAATGGGCAGGGATTTTCTTGGATCCCTTGGCCTGCTGGGAGAGCCTTTTTATTTGGGTGGAATCAGGTGATCGGGGTTCTGTGCCAGCTGGATGGCTGTCTGGGTGGACATGTGTCATGTTGCCCCAGGCTGCTAGGCCATAAGCCTTAGTTCTATCCCGGGGACATCTGGCTGCTAGGCCTATCCAGAAGCAGGAGAGCAGCATTGGGTTGGGACTGTGGGCTTGTAATCCAACCAGAAGTAATGGTTCCACCGGCCCAGGAACCAGTGACAGTCGGAGGTAGAAGGGGAGCTGTCACCAATAAGGGACCATCCACCTTGCTACCGGAGACCAGTGAGTGAGCTGAGGCCAGTACCAGAGCAGACTTCTCGCCAGCTGGGGACGGTGAAGAAGTGGGAAAACTTCAGCAAGTGCCAAGTCAGGGACCCAGTGGGACAGCAAAGGTGACGCTTGTGGAGCATCAGTGAGTGCCAAGCCAGGGACCTAACATGTCAGCAGGGGTGAAGCTTGAGAAGTATCTGTGAGTGCCAAGCCAGGGACCCAGCAAGGAAGCAGGGGTGGCGCTTGAGGAAGATTCTAAGTGCTAAAGTGGAACAGCTCAGGGGATCCAGTGGCTAGTGGATCTGAAGTCTAGTAAGAGAAAGACTGGGAGTTCGTTGAGTGAAGACCCGGTCCCACAGTGAGTAAGGAGAACTGTTTGAGTTGCAAATAGTTAAATACCATTACCGTTAGTAACAGCTACAAGATTGTTGCCATAGGAGACAGCGATCCTACCTATACAGAAGTGGTGTCCAGTTGGAAGCCTTCACCTGTATAGCTGTCCACCTATAGAAGCCTCTGAGTCTGCTAATTATCTTTGCATCTTTGTGTCCTGGCCCTAAACCCTCTCTCCCACATTTCTGTTCAAGAGACAATATATCTCTTTGCATTTCAAAAGTGTCTGGTGCCCACCTGTTCATCTTGCATTACACCCACCATGCCTTGTAACCCACTCTACAATGAAGGATGTCAGCTCTCCCTAACTCTGGAGGTAACCATTAGGCCTAAAGAGGCTAGGGACTACATTTTTTAATGATATAGAGCAGGGGTTCCCAACTTTTGGGCTGCGGACTGGTGCCGGTCAAGCCCTGTTTAAAGCCGGGCCGCGGACAGAACGCAAGAATGTGAGCGGAGAGCAGAAAAATTAAATTACCGCCGCATCACTGTGGGTCTGCCCCGATACATTCTGAATCATCATGGGAGTGGGACCCTGTAGTATAGTACGCATGTGCCAGTTTCCCCGCTCCTGAACTTGAATGTAGGATTCCTAAGGAGACCATAGGGGAGAGGCTGCAAGAGACTTTACTAAGCACAAAACCCTTACACAGTGGCATGCTGCATCCGGTGACAGGCTAGTGGCACACTGCATCCGGTGGCAGGCTAGTAGTGACACGCTGCATCTGGTGACAGGCTAGTAGTGACACGCTGCATCTGGTGACAGGCTAGTAGCAACAAGCTGCATCTGGTGTCAGGCTAGTGGTATGCTGCATCCGGTGGCAGGCTATTAGTGACTAGCTGCATCTGGTAACAGGCTAGTAGTGATACGCTGCATCTGGTGACAGGCTAGTAGTGACATGCTGCATCTGGTGACAGTCTAGTGGCAGGCTGCATCTGGTGACAGGCTAGTAGTGACATGCTGCATCTGGTGACAGGCTAGTGATATGCTGCATCTGGTGACAGGCTAGTGGCAGGCTGCATCTGGTGAAAAGCTAGTGGTGGTATGCTGCATCTGGTGACAGGTTAGTGGTGGCATGCTGCATCTGGTGACTGTGGTGGCAGGCTGCATCTGGTCACAGGCTAGTGATACGCTGCATCTGGTCACAGGCTAGTGATACGCTGCATCTGGTGACAGGCTAGTAGTGACATGCTGCATCTGGTAACAGGCTAGTGGTGGCACGCTGACTCTGGTGGCAGGCTGCATCTGGTGACAAGGGTACATATTCGCCAGCACACCATGGATCGACAACTTCCATTTAAAAGTTTTTAATGTAAGAGATCACATCACAAATGAAAGTGCAATGTTTCGGAGCCACGCAGGACCCCTTCGTCAGGCATGTGATCACATGCCTGGCGAATATCTACGCTTGTTTGATGTTTCCAGGACCCAACTGGTAATCGCTGCAGCACCCACCATTTTATGAGCCATATCTACCAGGAACGTGTGCGATAGGAATATTGATCAGACTGCAGCTGGTGACAGGCTAGTGATATGCTGCATCTGGTGGCAGGCTAGTGACATGCTGCATCTGGTGACAGGCTAGTGGCACTCTGCATCTGGTGACTAGCTGGTGACATGCTGCATCTGGTGACAGGCTAGTAGTGGCAGGCTGCATCTGGTGGCAGGCTAGTGACACATTGCATCTGGTGACTGTGGAGCAGGCTAGTGGCACACTGCATGTGGTGGCAGGCCTGTGGCATGCTGCATTTGGTGGCTATGGTGGCACACTGCATCTGGTGGCTGCCTCTCTGGTGGCTGTGGTGGCAGACTAGTGGCACGCTGAATCTTGCTGGCTGTGGGGGCAGGCTAGTGGCCGGCTGCCTCTGATGGCTGTGGTGGCAGCCTGCTTCTTGTGACTGTGGTTTCAGGCTGCCTCTGGTGGCTATGGCTGTAGTGCCAGGCTAGTGCCAGGCTGCCTCTGGTGGCTGTGGTGGCAGGCTAGGGGCATGCTGCATCTAGTAGCTCTGGTGGCAAGCTGCATCTGGTGACTGTGGTGGAAAGTGGCACACTGCTTCTGGTGGCTGTGGGGGCAGGCTAATGGCCTGCTGCCTCTTGTGGCTGTGGTGGCAGCCTGCCTCTTGTGGATGTGGTGGCAGGCTGCCTTTGGTGGTTATGGCTGTGGTGGCAGGCTAGTGCCAGGCTGCTTCTGGTGGCAGGCAAGTGGCAAGCTGCATCTGGTAGCTGTGGTGGCAGGCTATGGGCATACTGCATTTGGTGGCAGCGGTGGCACACTGCATCTGGTGGCTGTGGTGGCTGTGGTGGCAGACTAGTGGCACGCTGCAACTGATGGCTGTGGTGGCAGGCTGCCTTTGGTGGCTATGGCTGTGGTGGCAGGCTAGTGCCAGGCTGCTTCTGGTGGCTGGCTAGTGGCACGCTGCATCTGATATCAGTGGTGGCAGGCTAGTGGCACGCTGCATCTAGTAGCTGTGGTGGCAAGCTAGTGGCACACTGACTCTGGTTGCTGTGGTGTCTCTGGTGCATCTGGTGACTGTGGTGGCACCCTGCATCTAGTGGTTGTGGTGGCAGGCTGCATCTGGTGGCTGTGGTGGCAGGCTGCATCTAGTGGCTGTGGTGAAATGCTGCAGTGGCAAGTGACAAGCTGCATCTCATGGCAAGAAATCAAGCTGAGGGCTCCCACTGATTCTGCGTTATGGTGAGTTGAACTATTTCATTCTATATTACAATGTAATACAGTGGAACCTCGGATTACGAGCATAATCCGTTCCAGGAGAATGCTCGTAATCCAAAGTACTCGCATATCAAAGCAAGTTTCCCCATTGAAGTCAATGGAAACAAAAATAATTTGTTCCACATTGACTTCAATGGCATGCAATACCGCATGCGGCCAGAGGTGGACACACAAATAGGCCCGAGGACAGCTCGACTGACCTCGGCAAACAACGGAAAGGCTCGGGAACAACGTATTTCCGAGTCTTTCCGATCATTTCCGAACTGCGCTGTTCGGCTCCACTCGGCTCCCGCGCCCCCCCCCCCACCTCAGGCCAAACGCGGTACTGCACACCGCTTTGGCTTGAATCCTGCACGTTTTGCGAGACAACACTCGTGAACCGAGTTAGGATTTTAAAAAATACAGTGCTTGTATTGCAAAACGCTCGTTAACCCCGTTACTTGCAATCTGAGGTTCCACTGTAATAGAAATAATTGGCTGCAATCATCCTGACACCATATCAACCACAGTGTCAGGATTAAGGATGAGCTCCGGCGTGTTCGCATTGAACACGTGCAGAGCCCGCCAGGAAGTCGGCACCGCACTGCGCTAATCACAGACAGGGAGACATTTCCCGATCTCTGCAGCCGAGCATCGGGACAATGTCTCCCTGCCGGTGATTAGTACAGCGCGGTGCCGACTTCCTGGCAGGCTCTGCAGTGCGAACACGTCGGAGCTCATCCTTAGCAGGATGACTAGAGTGCAAACAACATTACCACCACCACAATAATCCGGAGCAGAAGCAGGTATTATTAGGCAAATGTTCCTATGTTTAATTGTTTACTATTGTTGCCCAAAGCTTCTGGGTGTAAAAAGACTGATGACAGGATCTGTGCAATGGCTGCATTAATTACATTTTTTAGGCATCTGCTGCCCTCTGCTGTCTATATTTGTAAATAAATGTGCTGCGGCTGCCTTATATCATAAATATATACAAAAACGTACTTTTTATATATACTATATATCCAGTTGTTTTTTTTTGGGTGTTATATTTCACATTATTTGTTGCTGCTTTATATTTATTTTATTTTACACAAGCGCAATATTACTTTATAGTTTCTTTGGATAAATCATATATAAACACTTTCTGTTTCTGGGCTGCTGTGTTGGAAACCCCACAAAGGAGGGAGAGTCTGGGGCCATATGCCATGGAAGAGCTGTTGTTGATCCGGAGCAGAAGCTGGTATTAAAGGAGTAGTAAAGTTACATGTTTTTTCACCTTAATGCATCCTATGCATTAAGGTGAAAAAACATTTGACAATACCGCCCCCCCCCCGAGCCCCCGTTTTACTTACCTGGCCCCTCGAAAGTCCCATGCTCGTCCCCGTCATCCTCTTCGTTTTTCAGCCTGGCCGCCGATTGGCTACACTGGATGGATTGAAAGCAGCGCAGCCATTGGCTGGCGCTGCTGTCAATCACATCCAATGACGCGGCACGCGGGGGGCGGGGCCGAGTGATACAGTCGGCGGCTATGGCCGCCGCTGTATCACGGGAGCGCGCCCGCAATCACTCCACACCATGCAAGCTCACTCGCATTATGGTGTGGAGTCCTTGCGGGGAGGAGCCAAGACAGCCGCCGAGGGACCCCAGAAGACCAGGATCGGGGCCACTGTGTGCAAAACGAGCTGCACAGTGGAGGTAAGTATAACATGTTTGTTATTTTTGGGCAAAAAAAAGGGAAGCTTTAGTGCTCCTTTAATGTTCCTATGTTTAATAGTTTACTATTGTTTCCCAAAAGCTTCTGGGTGTAAAAAGACTGGAGTAGATCTGGAATAGTGCATGTGAGATGCCAACAAAGGCCCTTGATACAGCGTGATACAGTGTGCATGTGTAGTGGTCGCATGTCTGTATGTTAGTAGGTGTTTATTTTATTACAGGTACTTATATAGCTATCAATTTACACAGCGCTTTACATACAAATTGTACATTCACATCAGTCCCTGCCCTCAAGGAGCTTACAACCTAAGGTCCACAACTCACATTTGTACATACTGTACAGATGCTGGGGCCAATTTAGACAGGATCCAATTAACCTATCAGCATGTCTTGAGTGTGGGGGGAAACCCGAGTACCCAAAGGAAACCCATGCAGACTCCAGGCAGGTAGTGTCGTAGTTGGGATTTAAACCAGCGACCCTAGTGCTACTAGGCGGACATGCTGCCCAGGTAATGACTGTATCTATTTTCCAAGATTCTGCATGGTTTTATCTTAATGGAGTTGTTTGGAAGCTGTATGTATTACTGTAAATGCTCACCAGATATGAGTGCATACTTTAGACTAATATATGGGGCCATATTTTGTTATATTTTACTGCAACAGAGTTTATATGCAGCTCCTGTTATTTTATTTAACCATGTTCCTTCTGGTCTGTGATTCTGTAGATAGTGTTCACTCAGGGCTCAGTAACCAGTCTTGGCTAAAGCCAGGTTAGGCATCTGACGGTCCATAGGTAGTTAAAGGTTCGGCTGTAGGGCAGTTTATAAGCTACTAGGGACTAAGACGCAGAGTAGATAGACTGACTCTGACTTCCAGTGTCACAACATAGTTTCTGCTGCTGAAAAGCTGCATTCCAGGCTGGTTGGACAACAGTTGGAGGATCTCCCCAACATTGCCGATTCTGTCTTCAGGCCTTTGACACCAAGACAGACACTGCATCGTGATCGTCTTCAGTGACCCTTGCAAATGGACTATCCTGCAACATTAATCTGGAAGTTTCTCTATTAATAACTTTATATAATATTGTAAAGCGCTGCACAAATTGTTGGCGCTATATAAATCTTGTGTAGCGACCTCACCCTCTCTCTAGCTTTATCGGTTATACGGCTGTTGTCTAGGGGTACCTGGGAGAGAGAGATGAGATACACCACGGCCCATGTCCTCCAAGGTGTAGAGGTTAAGGCCAGAACTATCGGGCCTGTGTATGTGTCCCAGAGTCCAATCCTCTCCTCGGATTGACTCCACTTTGCTCCTAGTAACCAGAGTTCCACACACTGAATAGGTCCAACTCGTATTTATTCTCCTCAATAAATAGTCATACAGCACAGACTGGTTGAGACCTATGTAACACTTCAGTATTTGTGGGGAGTAGGCCAAGGCACAATTCTTCTAGATAAAGCTAACCACTGTAGTATCACCAGTGGCAAACAGTCACTGCCACTGACTATATTGATCAGAATGTGAATTACCTTCACTATTGTAGCCCCTATCAGGGGAAGGTAATCCGTCCAAGGGAGTCACTGGAGGCCTCTCTGTCACCAGCAATGCTGCGCCAGACTCTCCAGAGAAGTTCCGCTCACCAGTCTTCTCGACCTCAGACACGGGCACCCAAGGAGTTAGGGCCCCCTCAGATTCCTCCACCCTCGCGGAACTCAGTCGAAGGTACAGAGCTCCAGGCTTCCGCCATAATACCTCACCCCAGGTTAAAGGTGCCTGAGATGGACTCCATCTCTCGCTCCGGCCAGGTCAAGGGCACCTGGGCCCGGAACTCCGGAACGCCAGCACCCAAGCTGAAGGTGCCTGGGTGCGGCTGCGTCCTCTGACTCTGAACCCCGAGGTCAGGGCGTCCGCCCCTTTTATCCCCTCGCCCTTTGCGTCACAGCAGGTTCCCCGCCCTGCTGTACCAGCGCCAGGCAAGGACGAAAAGGAAACAGTCTTGCGGTGAGTGTTCAGCTCCGGCCAGGGCGACAGCGACACCTGCAGGCCGCAGGGAACCTCACACCACCAGAGTCCTCCAAGAACCACAAAAGATTCTCAGATTCCCTGACAATCAATGCATCTGGGTTACACTACCACCCAGATGCCTCCCCTAAAATCAAACACCCGCTACACTTGTATAATAATAATCCTGTATAATAATATATCTGGGCATGTGTGCACAATTCTACCAGGACTCCTGTCAGACCCATGTTGGTAGTACCTGTTTGTACATTGAATGTATGCACTGTTATTACTCTTTCATTATATAAAGTTTGTATTATTCTTATACTAGTGTGCGTCTATATCAGTGTTTCTCAATTCCAGTCGTCAAGGCGCACAAACAGGTCATGTTTTCCGGATTTCCCTCAGATGAAACGGCTATGGTAATTACTAAGGCAGTGAAACTGATCAAATCACCTGTGCAAAATAATGGAAAGCCTGAAAACATGACCTGTTGGTGCGCCTTGAGGACTGGAATTGAAAAACACTGGTCTATATTTTTGTGGTTACTGCTAGCTGCAGTAGTTCCTCTTTTCCCAATTACTTTGATTAGCTTACTGGTTAATTGGTTTTATTATTTACCCAAAGGGTTAATGCAATATCCTGCTTGAGGAGGGCCATTTCTCATAACTTCCCCCTCAAGAGGGCTACACTTTCTTTTATTTTCACCTGGTGATCCAGCCAGTAAGTCTGTTGCTTTTCAACAGAACCAGCTGTCCTGTAGATGTAGCAGGACTAACAGGGCTGAGACAAACCATATATCACTGACAGCAGGTACGTACAATGATCAGCTTTTATTTATTTATATATAACCTTTATCCCATAAGGAAAACAACCGTTGCTGTACCTGCTTAAAAAGTGTTAGCTGAAGTTTGGCTTCAATTTGTTTGTGTATCTAAATTGGCTAGTTCATCTAACACTACCCTCTTCCCAAACTGACAATGCTGTCCAAAATGTGTCTCTGTTGCTCCTTAATCCAGGGTATAGTCACCCTAATACAGGAGGTGTGTTACTAACCAGATGAAAACAGATGGGGGAAAAAGCCTTAAATGGAAAAAAGAAAGCGAATGCAGCTGGTAAGTTGCAATATATTACATGAGTTGGTTTTGAGTTTTATAGTGCTTTAGGCTATGTTCACACTGACCCGACACAGAAGATGCACGACTTTCTTTCCGACTTTGCCCTGCGTTTTCAATGAACAGGATCCAATTTTGAGATTACTGCGACCTGTCTTTTGACCAATGAAAATAATTTATTTTCTTCTGGTTTGGATGAAACCTCACACCAAAATAAACCCCCCCAAAAAAACAGACAAAAAAAAAACAGCGTGCCCTTTCAATTTGCTTTGGATTTTGAGGGGGGAATTCCACACTAATTTTTTTTAAAACCAGCATGCCCCCAACTCCCCCCCCCCTGACTATTCTGTCTGGTATGGATTTTGAGGGGAAGCCTCATGCCAAAATAAACATAAAAAAGGCGTGGGGGCCCCCCCCAAAAGGGATGAGCGAGTGCCCCCCCTCCTGAACCATACCAGGCCACATGCCCTCAACATGGGGGGTGAGTGCTTTGGGACAGGGAGGGCTCTGTCCCCCGCCCCAAAGCACCTTGTACCCATGTTAATGGGGGCAAGGGCCTCTCCCCCACAACCCTGGGCTGTGGTTGTGGGGGCCTGTGGACAGGGAGCTTATCGGAATCTAAAAGCCCCCTATGTGAATGAGTATGGGGTACAGGCGGTCCCCTAGTTACAAACATCCAACTTACAAATGACTCCTACTTACAAAAGGGGGGAAACAACAGGAAGTGAGAGGAAATCTACCCCTAGGATGGGAAATTCACTCCTGTAGAGTTATTATGGGGAAAGGGTGTCTCCGCTGATGCTTTATCACCAAGGCTTATTTCCACAACAACCCAAAATTTTCAAAATCCAATTTTCATTGGGACAGAAAGTGAGATGAAATCTTCTAAACAGGTGCATAGACAGCAAAACAAATGTCACAGGGGTGTTACTCCTTCCCTATGCTATCCAAAAAGCTTAAAAATTGTTTTTTTGGCTGGAGCTACACTTAAAAAATGTACCTGTTCCGACTTACAGATTTAACTTAAAGTGATTGTAAACCCTTTACAACCAATTTAACCTACAGGTAAGCCTAGATTAAGGCTTACCTGTAGGTGCTTGAAATATCTCCCAGACCTGCACGGTCTAGGAGATATTTGCAAATCACCATACGGCGATCTCTTCTGCGCATGCGCCGGAGTTAGAAAGGTTACGCTGTGCCGTTTCCATCTCGGGTCATGCCGCACACGGGAGTGACGTCACGCGGCTCCGGCCAGACACAGAGCCAGAGTTCACGGCCCCGGAAGAAGAGGGGTGAAGAATGGCCGCTCGCTACTAGCGAGAAAGACTGGGACATCGCGGGCTTCTCCTGCAGGTAAGTGTCACATAATGGGCTACTATGCAATGCATAGTAGCCCATTATGCTTTTCCTTTGCAGGGAAACAAAGAGGAAGTAACACCCATCAGGGTTTACTTCCTCTTTAAGAACAAACCTACAGATCCTATCTTGTATGCAACCCCAGGAATGCCTGTATATAGTACCGCTATCCAGTCACCCAAAAAAAAACAATATAGTGTATTAAAAACCATGAGGCGGTTTTTGACAAGTCCTTTATTAAAAATCAATAATGTCCCCCGATGTAGATCCAACATCAATCACGATGTCTTCCTCCACCGCCGAATTGATAAACAAAAAAACAAAGCCGCTCCTCCGACGCTGGCTCCCACCATTCTGTCAGCTTTGGTGTCTGACAGTTCTTATAGAACCTTAGGGCATGGCCAAGCAGTGACGTAACTCGAAGACCCTGCCCCCTTGTGATATCATGGACCCATCATGCCCCACATGGTCATGCCCCATAGCTATATAAGAACAATAAGACACGGGAGCTGACAAAATGGCTAGAACCAGCATCGGAGAAGGAGCATTTTTTTTTTTTATCGGGTCGGCAGTGGTGGCGGAAGACGACACTGTGATTGATGTTGGATCTACATCGGGGGGGACATTAATTTTTAAATAAAGGACTTGTCAAAAACTGCCTCATGTTTTTTGTTACACTACACATGAATGGGTGATTGGGTAGGGTATTTACCCCATACTCACATAGGGGAGGGGTGGGATCTGTGGCCCACCCTCTTAGAGGCGGCTTCCAGATTCCAATAAGCCCCCTGCCCGCAGACCCCCACAACCACAGTCCAGGGCTGTGGGGAAGAGACCCTTGTCCCCATCAACATGGGGATAAAATGCTTTGGGTGGTGGGGGGTTGGGTGTAGAGGGCATGTGGACTGGTATGGTTCAGGAGGGGGGGGGACACGCTTTTTTTTTTTCAATACATTTTGCATTGCTAACATTCCTCTGAGCACAAGTCGCATGTCACAAGTTGGATCAGTTAAGGTGCTGATCCGACTTGGATACAACTTAAATTAAATTCAATGGGCTGAAATCAGACCAAAGTAGTGCAGGAACCTTTTCAAAAGAGAACCATTAATGTATTTATTGGCGTATAACACTCACTTTTTTACCCTGAAAATAGAGGGTAAACTGTGCCTGCGTGTTATACGCAGGGGGCTATGGAAAGTTTTTTTCCTGAAACTTTCCTTTTAAAGTTAGGGTGCGTGTTATACGCCTGTGCGTGTTATACGCCGATAAATACGGTAATTTTGACGTGTCATGCGACTTGTGCTCTCAAAGTCAGAGTGCTTGTCGGACCAATGTGAACTGGGCCTTAAAGGGGAGTTCCACCCTTTTTTTATGTTTACAAAAAGTGTAGCTGCTGGCTTTTAATAAACATACACTTACCTGTTCCACTGTTCAGCGCCGCGCCGCCTGGAGCTCCGCTCCTCTCCCCCCCTTCTCCGCTGGCGCTTCCATTCACAGTATGGGCACCCGGCCGTGACAGCTTTCGGCTTCACGGCTGGGCACTCACTGCACATGCGCGAACGGCGCAGCGCTCTCTGAATGGACAGGCGATCGCCTGGGACCTGTCACGTCCCAGGTGATCGCCTACAGGGAGGGGCCGCCACAAGGCGATATGACGTATCGCCTAGGCGAGCCCAGGGCGGAAGGAGGAAGTGGGACAGGAAGTCCCACTCCTACTGAAGTCCCCACTCCCCCCCCAAAAAAATGACATGCCTAATGTGGCATGTAAGGGGGCGAGGAGTGTACAAAGCGGAAGTTCAAAATTTGGGTGGAACTCCGCTTTAAGGATTTTAAGTCTCTACAGTTAGAGTATGCGATCCCTCATACTAAACTACTATTTTATTATCAGCTTTGACGTGCAGCCATTAGTCAAGTTAAGACCGATTTGGTGTCATTTAAAAAAACTCCTTTAGAGAAACTTTTGCGCAAACCAATTAATATACGCTAAGACCTAATGTACACGGGACGCTCAGGCAACCTCTTCTGAATGTTTTTCTTGACAGCTTAAAACAGGCATTTAAAAACGTTTGTTTAGCCGCGTTTGCATGCCGCATTTAGTCGCGTTTAGCCGCGTTCGCGTTTAGGAGCATTTATTTAAGATAACATCATAGACCCTCAAATAAAATAGGGCACCTTTAAAAACGCTTCTAAACTAAAAACGCACCTAAATGCCGGTACCGCGTTTATCCGCATCTGAACCAATTTTTTTGCCTTCAAAGAGAAGCCTCTAAACGCAACTGCCTAAAAATTACAGTAAACTAACCTGTGTACATGTACACTTAAGCTAACATTGGAGGAGTTCAGGGGCAGCTGAAAAAAGCGTCCAACTGCCTCTGAACAGCCGTTTACCAGCAGCAGTGTACATGAGGCCTTATTGGTATTTTTTTACCAAAAATTTGTAGCAGAGTACATATTGGCCTAAATAGATTTTTTAAATTTTTTTATTTTTTTTTACTAGCAGAAAGTCAAACATAGTTTTTTTTTTCAAAATTGCCGGTCTTTTTTTGTTTATAGCGCAAAAAATAAAAACCACAGAGGTGATCATATACCACCAAAAAAAAGCTCTATTTGTGGGGAAAAAAAGGACATACATTTTTTTTGGGCACAGTGTCACACAACCGCCCAATTGTCAGTTTAAATAACGCAGTGCAGTATCGCATAAAATGGACTGGTCAGGAAGGGGGTAAAACCTTCCTGGGCTCAAGTGGTTAAACTTTATCATCAGCTATATTATACTCCTTGACGATTATATAAGTTGAAACTTAGACACTCCCGCATTGTTTTCATGGCTGTAGTCAAGAAGCTGATTTTGTTCATTATAGGAAGAGGGGTAACCGCGCTAAAAAATTGGTAATTAATAAATTAATTAATAAATGAATAACCCTAAAAATGCAGCAAACTCATATGTGTAGACCAAACACTAATATACAATAAAGAGGGAAGAAAGAATTGCGCAAACCTAAATATAGTGAAAACCAATCAATAACCAAATATGACTTAATATAGGTAATATGTAAATAACATAGTGAACCAAACACATCAGTGAAAAATGACCCCACTGTTTGAGTAATGGTAGGTCAAAAATGAATGTCCACATATAAGTCCATATAATCGTGATCAGTGAAACTTGCAAAGCAGGATATCTAAAAGAAGAGTGAACTCCTAATAACACCAAATGCACACGTGCACCACCACCAAGATATTGTGCTTACCAGAGGCAAGCTTAAGCAGTGCCAAACTGTGAATGACCCGCTTCCTCGTAGCAGACAGACCTCCAGGCCTGTTCCCCAGATGACGCTATCTATAGCGAAACGTACGTCGGGAGGCTGACGCGCTGACGTCATCGCTGGACGGGAGATTGCAAGCCGGCCGGCTTTTCCCATGCTCGCTTTTAATTTGTTTGATGTAAGTAGCCATCTTTTTATCTAATAAAATTGCTGTTGGACGGTACACACTATGTGGTTTCCCCTCTCATTTCCATGATTGGCGTCTATTGAGTTCCAAACAGCGCAGGAGTTCCATCCCTGGAGGTCTGTCGACGTACGTTTCGCTATAGATAGCGTCGTCTGGGGAACAGGCCTGGAGGTCTGTCTGCTACGAGGAAGCGGGTCATTCACAGTTTGGCACTGCTTAAGCTTGCCTCTGGTAAGCACAATATCTTGGTGGTGGTGCACGTGTGCATTTGGTGTTATTAGGAGTTCACTCTTCTTTTGGATATCCTGCTTTGCAAGTTTCACTGATCACGATTATATGGACTTATATGTGGACATTCATTTTTGACCTACCATTACTCAAACAGTGGGGTCATTTTTCACTGATGTGTTTGGTTCACTATGTTTTTTACATATTACCTATATTAAGTCATATTTGGTTATTGATTGGTTTTCACTATATTTAGGTTTGCGCAATTCTTTCTTCCCTCTTTATTGATTTCGTTCATTATTGCTCTGCCCTCGTGTTCATTCATTATGGTCACAGATTAATGGGTTTATTGAGTCGTCATCAGGCCTACCCAATATACCCTACAATACCAAAAGTATTGGGACATCTGCCTTTACACGCACATGAACTTTAATGGCGTCTTAGTCCGTAGGGTTTAATATTGAGTTAGCCCACCCTTTGCAGCTATAACAGTTTCAACTCTTCTGGGCAGGCTTTCCACAAGGTTTAGGAGTGTGTCTATGGGAATGTTTGATCATTCTTCCAGAAGCGCATTTGTGAGGTCAGGCACTAATTCATCCCAAAGGTGTTGGCACAGTCCACACGTCATCAGTGCTGCATATTAGTGCCACTGTCACATGACATTAAAAAAAGTATTGGTAATCAATATGGGCGGGCACTTGAAAAAAGTATCGGCACTTGTACTCGATCTTAAAGTGATATTGGTGCAACCCTAGTTGAAATCATTACACCAGGGAAGATATTGGAGAACATTTCAGTTGTATTTCCCATGTACTGCAAGCAAATGCCCAGTCTCCAGTGCCCATGCCCCAGAGATTCTAGAATTATCTCACAGTAAGCTGGACTGTGGTGGACCTTATAAAGGTCTAAACATCTGTTTGAAATACACATAGCTAGACACACACACGTTCTCATGTTAATAAATCAGTTTTCTTTATTTTGTTATATATTAATAAGACTTCTTCATATCTAAGTGACTGATGTAATATCACTGGGCAGTGGTCTCGTTAAAGTCACAATTTTATACAAGAACTTTCCTAATGGAGCCTCTGTGGGAAGTACCTGTGGACACCTACAGAGGCCTTGCCTTAATATATAATTAGAGATGACAGTTCTGATTGTCACATTCAGAATCAACCATGGACCATTCCAATTACCCGATTTGTTCCTGAAGACTGCCCAAATGATCTCTTCTATGGTGGAATTAAATATGGTCTCAAATGTGGATCTTCTCCCTACAGGACCTCTCACAGAGGGTAGCCGATGGCTGCAGAAAGGGAAGGAAGGGTGCTGCTGAGGTAAAAAGGACACAAACTTCCCTGACTGCAGAAAAAAGGCTCCTCCATTTTTACAGTAATCTTTGTAACTCTTCTTTGGTCATCCTAGTCATCCTTGTCTTTGGCTCCATGTTTCAGAATGCGGGTGAACTCCACATAGTTGAAGTTGCCTTTTTTGTCAATCGGTGCTTCTCTGTACATCTCATCCACTTCCTCATCTGTAAAACGATCACCCATCGTGGTAAGGAGCTCACGTAAATGGTCCTCATGGATGAAACCTGAAGAGAAAAGGGGTGACAAGGTTGAGCAGCTCAAGTGGTGAAGATCCTCATACAAGGACTGAGGTGTGCTTTGTTCTTAGCTCTTAAGCCAACCATAGACTGTTCGAATCTCGGCCGGTTCAGTATGGACCGCTGAGCTTTGAACCATGTATGGGCAGGCTGAATGTACCCAAGTTGATCAATCCACTTGGGTACAACCAGACTGTCAGATTTTACATGCGATTATTGCTATTGGCTATTATCAAAGTGTTCTCACGGCAGGATGGATTTCCACATCAACACTGACTATGTTATTGGGGGAATCAAGCAATTTTCTTTCCTGCAACCTGTAGTTGCAGGAATGAAAATCGCTCTATGGCTGGCTTTAGATTGGCAAATGAGAAGAAAACCAGATGGAATAATTCCATGACCGCTGCAGTATGAAAAATACCTTTCTACTTTATTTACTTTGTTGTGCAGATGTTTAAAGGAAAATACACTTTTGGATTAATTTTCATTTCATTTTTTAAAGCCCATTTCTACCAACATTTCTTACTTCATCATCACCCCTCCCCAAAGAAGTCCTGGCTGCCGCTGCTGTTCTTGGTTGAACCCAATGTAACACCCAGTGTTATTCAACTCACTTCTGATCTTTCTGCTTTATTCACCATCAGGTCTTTGAAAAGCTGACATTAGTGACATGATGGTGAAAGTAAATCGAGATTTAGAAATAAACATATTTTTTTATTTTAGGTGTGTTTTTAGCATGTACATTTTACAGGCACCATGCTACATTGTTTAAACCATTTCCAGGAAGTGTTCACGTCAAACATTTACAACCAGGATATGTTTTATGACTTTTCCACTCACAAAACACATAGTTAAAGCGGATCTCCACCCTATTTTTTTTTCAGACCAATCCAAACTTTGTTGCAGGTTATAACCAATTCAGATACTCACCTGCTCAGCTGATCCAGCGGTGTCCTACAGAATCCGCTCAGAATTCTGCCCCAGCTTGGTCCCGCACCACCATCTCCTTATGTGATGTAATCGGGTGGCCCATCGGCTCTTCTGGGTTCAGCCACTGGGCCTCACAATGATGCACCGCTAGGCCCGTCCTCCTACTCTCTCTCTCTCTCTCTCAACACATATGCCAGGAGGCACCGCAGCCATAATGCACGTCATTCGCTTAGGCAAACACAATTTTGAACTACCGTATATACTCGAGTATAAGCCGAGGACCTAATTTTACCACAAAAAACTGGGAAAACGTATTGACTCGAGTATAAGCCTAGGGTGGGAATGCAGCAGCTACTGTAAGCGGAAAAGAGGGTCAACAATACCCATTTGCACACCTCACTATGCCCATTTGCAACCTCACTGTGCCCATTTGCAACCTCACTGTGCCCATTTGCAACCTCACTGCGCCCATTTGCAACCTCACTGCGCTCATTTGCAACCTCACTGCGCTCATTTGCAACCTCACTGTGCCATACCTCACTGTGCCCATTGCAACCTCACTGTGCCATACCCATGTGCCATACCTCACTGTGCCCATTGCAACCTCACTGTGCCATAGCTCACTGTGCCCATTGAAACCTCACTGTGCCATACCTCACTGTGCCCATTGCAGTCTCACTGTGCCAGAGTACCTGAATTCTTGACAGGCGTCCATTTTTTTTAAAAAGTCGCAGACTCAGTTTCCCAGCAGACACTGTGTTCAGTGTTCCGCCAATCACGGACATTCTTTCATCCTCGGACAAGAGGACGTCCGTGATTGGCGGAACACTGAACACAGTGTCCGAGGATGAGAGGACCTCCGTGATAGGCGGAACACAGTGTCAAATGCCTATCACGGAATGGAACACCAGGAGGAAGCCGCGACTTTTAAAAAAAATGGACGCCTGTCAAGAATTCAGGTACTGACTCGAGTATAAGCCGAGGGGGGTATTTTCAGCCCTAAAAAAGGGCTGAAAAACTTGGCTTATACTAGAGTATATACGGTACTTTCAAAAGACACGCCGTCAAATGTACTGAGAATTTTCGGATGGATTTACATTGGAAAATCTAGTGTATAGCCTAGGAGAGTGACATGCATGGGGAGTGGGCCTAAAGTTTTTTTATAAAAAAAAAAGTAAACAAAAAAAACAAACAAAATTGTGCACTGTGTGTGTTGAGGAGGGGTGGAGGGGTTGAGAAACCTAAATTTGAGACGGAAGATCCGCTTTAACAAGTAATTACAAATGGGGCAAGGGAGGAGGTGGAATCCTTGTGGGTGGAGCTCCAATAGGAAAGTAATAGTGGGCATATGCTACAGGCCCCCTAACCTGAGGGAGGAGTCTGACCTCTTATCACAGCTAGGAAGGGCGTCCATGAAGGGCAATGCCAATATAATGGGGGATTTTAAAGTGGTTGTATACCCGCAGGAATTTTTTTTTTTTTTTAAAACAAAAAGAACCCTGCAAGGCAAAGGCATAATGAGCTAGTATGAAGCGCATACTAGCTCATTATGAAATACTTACCTTAGAACGAGGTCCCCATATCGCAGCCCGGTCCACGCCGAGGGAGCTGACATTTTGCCCTCGGCGCATCTTCCGGGTTCGCGGCTTCGGCGCTGTGAGTGGCCGGAGCCGTGATGATGTCACTCCCGCGGGAGTTTTCTTCCCAGCAAGGTCCGGCAGCGTCTGCTGGACCTTCAGCTGGGCATTCACTGAGCATGCGCTGCTGACGTCAGCGGCTGCATGCAAAATGAATATCTCCTAAACCGTACAGGTTTAGGAGATATTAATTTTACCTACAGATAAGCCTTATTATAGGCTTACCTGTAGGTAAAAATCAATAAATTAGGGTATACAACCGCTTTACTAATCCAGATATCGACTGGGCGGAAGGAACTACCCAGTTATCAAAGGAACGCCATTTCCTAAATGTCTTACAGGACAATTTCATGGGTCAGTTGCTGAATGCACCAAGAGACAATGCATTACTAGACTTACTGATTACAAACAACACAGACATGATCGCAGATATGGAAATTTGGGGCAACTTAGGAAACAGTGATCACAGATCAATTACATTCAGTATATATTACAGAAATAAGAAGCACAAGGGTAATACAAGTACACTGAACTTGAAATGAGCCAACTTCCCTAAACTGTGCTTGTTGCTGCACAATATTAAAACTGGATAAAAGCCTAGAAGAAACACTGAGGAAAAATGAGAGTGCTTTAAGAACATGCTAATTAAAAAGTTATTGGCCAGTGCATCCCAATGGACAATAAGTATAAAAGAGCTACAATTAAATCTGGGTGGCTAAACTCTAATGTAAAAATGCATAAAAAACAAAATAAAAATGCCTTCAAAAAATATAAGGCTAAGGGGTCATTGTCAGCATTTCAACACTACTCTATGCACGTTTTATGAATAATATAAAATTATGTATATTAAAAAAATGAAAGTAAAAAAAAAATATATACAGTATATAAATATATATTCTGATCAAAAAAAAAAAAATTGGGCATTTTATGCATAGTTTCAACTACACAATTGATAAAACTCTGGTGGTCGGTCTGACTTCAATTCCCAGTGGACCTAAAGTAGTAGAGAAAGTAGTATTGCTCTGTTTTTTTGTTTTTTTTACTGTGTTTGTTTTTGTATTATGACACATTTACTGTACCTGTTGCCTCTTCATCAAAGCAGGCAAATGCGTTCCTAATAACATCTTCTGGGTCTGTACCATTAAGTTTCTCTCCAAACATGGTTAGGAACATTGTGAAATTTATAGGACCTGGAGCTTCACTCATCATCCCTTCCAAATACTCATCAGAGGGATTTTTACCTAGAAAAAAACAACAAATTCTTCAAGTAAATGTGAACTCCAACATTCTGTTTGGTGTATTATAAACAATTGTATCTTTTTTTTTTTTTAATAAACTACCTGTTTTCACCTTTTCATCATTTGTTGATCTACTGCAGCCTCTGTGTATACTTATACCCATTTTTAGTCTGCTACAGTCTGAGATCCCTCAGCTCTGGCTCCCCTGTGTCAGTGAGCGGCAGCTGCAGGGGAGAAGAGGGAACACTGTACATGACTGGGATATGGGAGCCTAAGAGTGACATCACCATTCTGGAATTTCCAGGTGTTTAAGCCTTCTCTCCTTTCCCCTGCAGCCGCCGCTCACTGATGCATGGGGTTAGATGACGGAACTGAAAAAAGGGATTTTTATAACAGCTTACCTGTAAAATCCTTTTCTTGGAGTACATCACGGGACACAGAGCGACTTAGTCATTACTAATGGGTTATATAGATTACCTTCAGGTGTTGGCACTGGCCAATTCCAAACCGGAAGTACCCTCCCCTATATAAGCCCCTCCCATCCGGGAGCACCTCAGTTTTGTAGCCAAGCAATAAGTGTCCCAAAAAGAGGGGTGGGAGCTCTGTGTGTACTCCAAGAAAAGGATTTTACAGGTAAGCTGTTATAAAAATCCCTTTTTCTTTTTCGTACATCACGGGACACAGAGCGACTTAGTCATTACTAATGGGACGTCCCAAAGCAATGCCAAATGAGGGGAGGGATACATAAGCTGGGCGCCATCAGGCATGAGGATCTTTTGCGGCCTGCAACACACTGCGCCCAAAGGCGACATCCTCCTGACTTCTAACGTCTACCTGGTAGAATCTAGTAAACGTGTGTACCGAAGACCATGTTGCGGCCTTACATACTTGAGCCAGGGAGGCCTGGTGATGCACTGCCCATGAAGTTCCAACTGCTCTTGTGGAGTGCGCCCTAACTTTGAACGGAGGCGGTCTCTTTCTCAAGCCATAGGCTTGTATTATGACCTGTCGAATCCACTTGGCTAAAGTGGATTTTGATGCTGCCTGACCCTTTTTAGGGCCTTCCGGCAGAATAAACAAAGTATCCGTTCTGTGAATCTGAGCAGTGGCTTTTAGATAAGCTTTAACTGCTCTTACTACATCCAAGGAATGTAATAACTTTTCCTCTACCGAGCTAGGTTTGGGGAAAAAAGAAGGAAGAACCACATCTTGGTTCAAATGAAACCTCGATACCACCTTAGGAAGAAAGGCTGGATGAGGACGTAATACTAATCTGTCCTTATGGACAACCAGATATGGCTCCTTACAGGACAAGGCGGCTAATTCCGATACTCTTTTAGCCGAACAAACGGCTACTAAGAAAATCAATTTCCTGGTGAGAAGAACCAAGGAAATGTGTTGCAATGGTTCAAACGGTTGTTTCTGTAGAACTGACAGAACCAGGTTTAAGTCCCAAGGACATATGGGAATACTAACCGGAGGGCTAATACGCATCACTCCTTGTATGAAAGCTTTGACTAGTGAATGCGAAGCCAAGGGCCTTTGAAAAAATATTGACAAGGCCGAAATCTGACCCTTGATAGTACTCAAGGCCAGCTTCCTATCTACAGCCCACTGTAGGAAGTCCAAAATCCTCCCTATCACGTACTTACGTGGATGCCATTTCTTGGCCTCACACCACGTAATGTACGCTTTCCAGATCCTATAATAGATCTGCCTGGATACCGGCTTCCTGGCATTGATCATGGTAGATACCACAGAATTAGAGAGCCCTCTCTTTTTCAGAATGTGGGCTTCAATAGCCAGGCCGTCAAACCTAGGGCTGGTAAGGAAGGGTGGTATATCGGTCCCTGCGACAGCAGGTCCGGACGATGTGGGAGGGTCCAAGGACTCCTCACTGACATTTTTACAATCTCCGCGTACCATGCCCTTCGGGGCCACGCTGGAGCCACCAGAATCACTGGTTTCTTTTCTACCCTGATTCTGCGGAGTAATCGCGGTAACAATTGTGGCGGTGGGAATGCATATATCAGCTTGAACTGATTCCCAAGGGAACACTAGGGCATCCGAGCCGCAAGCTAGAGGATCCCTTGTGCGAGACACAAATCTGTCCACCTTTGCGTTGAATCTGGATGCTAGCAGATCTACATCCGGTGTTCCCCACCGCTGGCATATTGCATGGAAAACCTTGGGGTGAAGAGACCATTCCCCCGGGCATAATTGTTGGCGACTTAAAAAGTCCGCTCTCCAATTTTCCACTCCTGGGATGAAAACCGCGGATATGGCTGGGACATATTTTTCTGCCCACTCCAGGATGCAATTTGCTTCCCTCTGGGCTGCACGACTCCTGGTGCCACCCTGGTGATTGATATATGCCACTGCTGTGGCATTGTCTGATTGAATTCTGACAGGGGACCCTTGGAGTTTGGATGTCCATGCTACTAGGGCATACCGGGCTGCTCGTATCTCTAAGAGATTGATGGGCAGGGCCTTTTCTGCTTCTGACCACTTGCCCTGGAGAGACCATTGCTCCAGTACTGCCCCCCAGCCTATGAGGCTGGCATCTGTAGTGACTACCTTCCAAGAAACCGGACTGAAGGGTTTCCCTTTTTCCAGATTCTGGGGCACCAACCACCAATGGAGGCTCTTGCGAACGGAAGGGGACAGGGACATTGGTAAGTCTAAAGCCTGAACTTTTTTGTTCCAGGCTGACAGTATGGCCCTTTGCAAATTCCTTGAATGGAATTGACCGTAGGGTACCGCTTCGAATGAAGCCACCATTTTTCCCAGCAGCCTCATGCAGAGGCGTATGGATGGTTTTCTTTTTGTACCCACTAAGTGGGTCAAATCTTTTAAAGACGACACCTTCTCTGGAGGTAAGAAAATCTTTCTCTGATTTGAATCCAGCCTTAGCCCTAAGTATTCCAGACTTTTGACTGGTCTTAGAGCTGACTTGTCCCGGTTGATAATCCAACCGTGATATTCCAGATACTTGATTGTCTTGTGAATAGCTACTTCCAGCTTTTCCCCTGAGTGGTCTATTAGTAGCAGGTCGTCTAGATATGCCATTATCGTTACACCCTGTGTTCTTAGATTGGCCAATAATGGGGCCAGAATTTTTGTGAACACTCGTGGTGCTGTGGCCAGACCGAAAGGTAAGGCTCTGAACTGAAAATGGCGCCCTTCTACTGCAAAGCGTAGAAATTTCTGGTGGGCCGGAAAGATGGGAATATGCAGATAAGCATCCTTTATGTCGATCGAGGCTAACCATTCCTGCCCTTGTAGGGCGGTGGCCACCGATCGGATCGACTCCATCCGAAAAGTCCTGATATTTAGGAACTTGTTTAGCCCTTTTAGATTTAATATGGGCCTCACATCCCCATTTGGTTTGGGGACTGTGAAAAGGTTCGAGTAAAACCCGAATCCGCTTTCTTCCAGGGGAACCTTCATGATTACACCTTGGAGCAATAGTTGTTCTAGTGCCAGAAGGAGGGATCCTCTCTTCTGGGGATCTCTTGGCACGTTTGACCTCATAAATTGGGCAGGAGGAGTGCCTTTTAACTCCAGCTTGTATCCCAGACTTACTGCGGAGAGCACCCATCTGTCTCTGATGGTGTCCCGCCAGGTCTCTGTGAACAACTGAAGTCTTCCCCCCACCCGATTGAGTGGGGGCAACGCTTCATGCCTTGGGGGGAGGTTTTGTACCTCTCTTGATCCAGGGCTTCTTGTTACCCTGTGATTGTCCCTGATTTCTGCCCCCTGAATTTGACCGCGGAGGCCGTCGGAACTGCTTCACAGCCGATGTGCCCGGGACTGGAGAAGTAGGCCTCTTAAAAGAAGGACTTCTACCCTTGTTCTTAACCGGTAAGAGTGAACTTTTACCGGCAGAAATTTTCTGGATATACTTGTCCAGATCTTCTCCAAATAAGCGTTCTCCATGAAATGGGAAGCTAACCAGCAGTTTTTTACAGGGAGCTTCAGCAGACCAGTTTTTGAGCCACAGAAGCCTACGCATATGTACTATAGACAGCGTAAAGCGGGAGGCCTGTTGGATTGTATCCTTTATGGCGTCCACCGCAAAACACAAGGCTCTAGGCAGGTCAGCTAGGGCAAGAGCCTGCTGATCTGGTAAGTCCCTTAAGACTTGTTTCAACTGATCTTTCACTGCTTGGCAGACTCCAATCGCTGCTACCGCAGGTTGTGTCACCATGCTTGCTGTAGAGAAAGCAGATTTTAGTAAAGACTCCAATTTTTTATCTATTGGGTCTTTGAACATTGGAACATTATCTACTGGACATGTCAGTGATTTGTTAACAGAAGAGATGGCTGCGTCCACTGTAGGGACCCTCCATTTTTTTATGAACTTATCCTCCATGGGATAGATCACCGGAAATCTCTTGGGGGGAGCAAATATTTTATCAGGATGCTCCCAATCCTGGTAAATAAGCCCTTCTAATAAAGGGTGGATTGGGAAGGAACAGACAGCCTGGGGAGCTTTTAGCGACCCCAGCGAGGAAACCGTAGTGGATGGTGGTTCCGCCAGAGGCATTTTAAATGCTGATCGGACCATGTTAGTCAGAGACTGAACCCATAATCTTTCAGCCTGAGATGCTGAGAAAGGTTCTTCCACTGTTGATTCCTCCATAACTGAATCAACCTCATCCTGATCCCCTTCAGGTAGGTCGATCTCTGTGTGGGGCTGTTCCTCCACTAACAGGCACTCTGAAGGAGGAGACGGAGATCGGACGCGCTTTTCCTGTGACAGGGAAGCAGCGATCAATGCTGTTAATCTCTCTTCCAATCCTCCCAGAGTTGAGGATAAAACCTCCTCTGTTATATATACAGGAGCAGGTGGACTGGGGACAGCCGCAGCACCAGGCACTCCTGCGGGGTTTCTACGGCTACTGACCTCTGAATTCTCAGGGGAGATTGGTGCAGTACAAGCATGCCCAATATCCTCAGAGCCCGATGGAGACCCCTTTGGCTTCCTGGAAGACCTATTTCCGGAGCGTCTGGACGACATATCCTTTAAGCACAAAGCTGAGGTATTCCCGTCGTCATACACCAATTTTTGCTGGTAATAGTCTAACACAGTTGCTGCTATATACCAGCTGGTGTCCACTAAAGTGCCTTTCTATGGGGATGCCTGCATCAACCGCCTCTGTGTGCCACTGTTTGTTGCTAGCTCTGTTTGCATCCAGCTGACACTTGTACTGTGTCTTTTAACCATGCTGGGACGCCTGCACATGCGCAGAAGCGCCGCGGCGCACATCGAGCGTCATCCACCCGCCCCGCCCCTTTTTTTTCATAGGAGGCGCGTGCACGCGCCCGCGCGCGCGCCCGTGCGCCATTGGCGCCCTTTTCGAAATCAAACAGGGACTAGGAGCCAGGGCCCTTTTTGCCGGAGGGCCTGTGCGGTGGATGAGTGCAGCAACAGGGCAGAGGAAGTGGATTCCCACAGAGAAACTTACCAACTGCCTGGATCTTTTGACTTGAGAAAACCAAAGATCCACATGACAAGAAAAATGGACTACAGCGGCCTCTAGTGGTTTAACAAAGGTACCGCGGTCCCCTTTTTTTTTTTCTTGACTACTATTAAAATTTTACATTTTCAGTAGTTACAGGCAAACACAGATATTTAGCGGGAATACCGTTAGGTAACAGACAGAAAGACAAATTAGGCTTGGGGGTCCCCCAATAGAACCAAGTTCCTGGGGGCCCCCCACTTACCTGATCCCCGCCGCAGGACTTTGTTTGGTCCACAGAAGTCCAAACTTCACCTATCACGGCAGGCATTGTAATTAAACCTTCAGGGACCGGGTTCCCAAGGATTCCACTCCCCTGGACCTGTATAGCACCCTGCACAGACAACATCTTGGTCGTGGGTATGACCAGAGCTCTGGATCCCAGGGTCCAGCCCTCCTAAGAGAGGCATTACAGGCAAAACCTTGCTCTTCTGCTGCAAGGCCCGGGTACCGACCGTTTAGCTATGAAGCTTTTTTTGGTGGGATCCGGAACAGCTTACTAAGGCCCAAAAGAACCTGTACGCAAGCCCAGTGAAAACACATGTTACTCTTTGGCCAACACCTTAGACACTGGCAAAAAACTGAGGTGCTCCCGGATGGGAGGGGCTTATATAGGGGAGGGTACTTCCGGTTTGGAATTGGCCAGTGCCAACACCTGAAGGTAATCTATATAACCCATTAGTAATGACTAAGTCGCTCTGTGTCCCGTGATGTACGAAAAAGAAATAGGTAGGCATACGTTTTTTTTTTTCTTTTTTCCCCCGCACAGGTTAGGCAGGAGGACACTGACAAGAATGCAGGGTTTATACACCATCCACTAACATCAATCTGGGAGTTATTATTGTATCTAATGCCACCAATGCTGGGGGTTATTACTGCATCTACTAAAACCAATGCTGGAGGTTTTTATTGTGTCCAATTATTAATGTTGTGCAATTATTGTGCCTAATAACAATGCTTGAGGCTATAATTGTGTCCACTGACACTGATTCTGGGTGCTATTATTGAGTCCACTGATAACAATTCTGGGGTTATTATTGTGGGTTATTATTGTGTCCACTGACACCAATGCTGGGGGTTATTATTGCATCCACTGACATCAATGTTGGGGGTTATTATTGTGTCCACTGACACCAACGCTGGGGGTTATTATTGAGTCCACTGACATCAATGCTGGGGTTTTCATTGCGTCCACTGATACCAATAGTGGGGGTTATTATCGTGTCCACTGATAACAATGCTGTGGGTTATTATTGTGTCCACTGATCACGGACCAATGCTGCGGGTTAATATTGCGTCCACTGGCCCCAATGCTGGAGGTTATTATCGAGTCCACTGACACCAATGCTGAGGTTTTTATTGTGTCCACTGATAACAAAGCTGGGGTTTCTTATTGTGTCCACTGACACCAATAATGGGGATTATTATTGTGTCCACTCACACCAATGCTGAGTTTTTCATTGTGTCCACTAATACCAATACTGTGGGTGATCATTGTGGGTTATTATTGTGTCCACAGACACCAATGCTGGGGGTTATTATTGCTTCCACTGACACCAATGCTGGGGGTTATTATTGAGTCCATTGACACGAATGCTGGGGGTTTTTATTGAGTCCACTCACACCAATGCTGAGGTTTTGATCGTGTCCACTGACACCAATGCTGGGGGTTATTACTGTGTCTACTGATAACAATGCTGGGGGGTTATTATTGTGTCCATTGATACCAATGATGAGGATTATTATTGTGTCCACTGACACCAATGCTGGGGTTATTATGGAGTCTACTGACATCATTGCTGCTGGTTATTACTGAGTCCATTCACACCAATGCTGAGGTTTTGATTGTGTCCACTGATACCAATGCTGGGGGTTATTACCTGTGTTTACTGGTAACAATGCTGGTGGTTATTATTGTGTCCACTGATACCAATGATGAGGATTATTATTGTGTCCACTGACACCAATGCTGGGGTTATTATTGAGTCTACTGACACCATTGCTGCTGGTTATTATGGAGTCCATTCACACCAATGCTGAGGTTTTGATTGTGTCCACTGACACCAATGCTGGGGGTTATTACTGTGTTTACTGGTAACAATGCTGGGGGTTATTATTGTGTCCACTGATACCAATGATGGGGTTATTATTGAGTCCACTGACACCAATGCTGAGGTTTTGTATTGTGTCCACTGACACAAATGCTGGGGTTTATTTTTGGGGCTTCGGACACCAATGCTGTGGGCAGTCAGCGACAACAAAGCTTGGAGTGCTATTACTGCCACGGACAGCAACAATGAGAATTATTTTACTCCCACTATCCCTTCAGTGTGTTTACCATAAAATTTACAGAACATTTTTAGGCATTGAGGTATGTCCCCCCCCCCCCCCCCACAAATGGGCTGCCCAACTCAACATTTCTTTTTTTATCAGATAGCAACTTAAATGCAAAAGGGATTAGAACACCTGTCAGGTTTTTTATTACTGTCTCTGCCCCGTTTAAGGAGATACATGTTCTCTATTTGTTCTGTTTACACTTCCTGTTGTGTTTTTGGTACAGGAAGTGAAGGGACATCTCCCAATTGGGACACAGATGGCCAAAAACTAACCTTTACTCTATCCAAAATTAAAAAAAAAAAGTTTTACTTTTAGTTCTACTGTAAATTCCTGCAGTCTCTCCTGGCATGTTTTATCTCTGATCTTTCACATTTTTGTGCCAGTTTCTGGACTTCTTCTATTCTATAAACATCTTAGTGTAAGTGAGGTCTCAAGAACTCGACACTATTTCCAAATGAGATCCAACTAAAGAGTTGTATAGGGGAATCAGGACCTCTTTCCTCCTGCATTCCAGAATTAATTTTGCTCTTCCCGCTTTAAGTGTGGCCAACACTGTACCCCAAACATTGTACGCTGACAGAGGATTATTTCCTCTAAATGCATTTTGCTTTTGTAGGGATCTGATGCCCTCTACTGTCTGTATTTGTAAATGCCTGGGCTGCAGATATATTATGTATGCACTTCCTGTGTGAGTTGCTGAGTTAAAAACCCCAAAAGGAAGAAGTGGAAAGAGAGAAAATCTGAGGCCACATGACCTTATACGCACAGGAGCTGCTATATATAATTAGGCAAGTATTACTATATTTTAATAGTTAACTTCAGCTGCCTATAGCTTCTGGAGTGTGAATCTAAATCCTTGTGACAGACAGAATATCTCTGCCCTATTGTTATTTTACATGCACAGTGCCAGACAGCTAGGTCTGTGCTCCAATATGTGTGTAGTAGTCACTTTCCAGTATATTAGTAAGAGAACCTGTTTATTGCAATAGTGTTTATATGCAGCTCCTGTTTTTCTTTTTTCCAGTTAACCCTGTCCCGTCTGGTCTGGTATTCTATAGCTAGTTTTAACTTAGGGCTCAATAACCAGCATAGGCTAGAGCCAAGTTAGGCATTGGATGACCACTTCTGGTAGTTAGGGGTCCAGTTGCATGACAGATTAGAAAATACTAAGGACCAAGACGCTGAGTAGATAGGCGACTCTGAGTTCCAGTGCCACACCAGTGCCACACCAGTTTCTGCTGGGAAGAAGCTGCATTCCAGGCTGGTTGGAAAATGATTGGAGGATCTACCCATCATCGTTGATCTTGTCTTCAGGTCTCAGAAACAAAGACGGACCCTGCATCGTGATTATCCTCAGGGGTCCCTGCAACTGAACACTTCTGCAACATTTATCTTTATTAATAACGAACTATCTATACCCAGGTATACAGTTAGGTCCATATATATTTGGACACAGCACAATTTTTTTTTTCCCCGGTATTTATTTGCCAAAACATATTCAAGATATAGTTACCATATATAATGGATATGGGCTGAAAGTGTACACTCTGAGGTTTAATTTGAGGGTATGTACATCCAAATCGTAGGAAGGGTTTAGGAATTACAGCTCTTAAAAATAGCCACCCCCCCTTTTTTCAAGGGACCAAAAGTAATTGGACAATTGAATCAAAAGCTATTTCATGGATAGGTGTGGGCTACTCCTTTGTTATGTCTTTATCAATAAAGCAGGTAAATTGTCTGAAGTTGATTCTAAGTGTGGTATTTGCAGTTGGAATCTATTGCTGTGAACCTACATAATGCGTTCAAAGGAGCTGTCCATGCAAGTGAAACAGGCCATTGTAAGGCATGAAAAACAAAAACAAATCCATCAGAGAGATAGCAGCAACATTGGGAGTGGCCAAATTAACAGTTTGGTACATTCTGAGGAAAGAAGAACGCACTGGTGAGCTCCGCAACATAAAAAGGCCTGGGACGTCTACAGAAGACAGTGGTGGATGATCGCAGTATCCTCTCTTTAGTAAAGAAAAACCCATTCACAACATCCAGACAAGTAAAGGACACTCTCCAGGAGGTGGGCGTATCATTGTTAAAGTCTACAATCAAGAGAAGACTTCATGAGAGCAAATACAGAGGGCTCACCACAAGGTGCAAACCATTCATAAGCCCGAAGAATAGAAAAGCCAGATTAGACTTTGCCAAAAAGCATCTAAAAAAAACAGACCAGTTTTGTAAAAGCATTCTTTGGACGGATGAAGCTAAGATTAATCTGTACCAGAATAACGGGAAAAAAAAAAAGTGCGGAGAAGGCTTGGAACAGCTCATGATCCAAAGCACACAACGTCATCTGTAAAACATGATGGAGCTTGCAGTGTGATGGCATGGGCATGCATGGCTTCCAGTGGCACTGGGTCATTGGTGTTTATTGATGATGTGACAGAAGACAGAAAGAAGCAGCCGGATGAATTCTGCAGTGTTAAGAAATATACAGTCAGCCCAGATTCAGCCAAATGCAGCAAAGTTGATTGGATGACACTTCACAATACAGATGGACAATGATCCAAAACACACTGCAAAAGCATCCCAGGAGCTTTTGAAGGAAAAGAAGTGGAATATTCTGTAATGGCCGAGTCAATCACCTGATCTTAACCCAATTGAGCATGCATTTCACTTGCTGAAGGAAAAACTAAGGGCAAAAAGATCCACAAACAAAGAACAACTGAAGACAGCTGCAGTTAGAGCCTGCCAAAGCATCAGTAAGGAGGAAACCCAGTCTTTGGTAATGTCCACGGGTTCCAGACTTCAGGCAGTCATTGCCAGTAAAGGATTCTCAACAAAATATTAAAATTGAACATTTTATTTTTGACTATATTTATTTTTCCAATTACATTTGAGCCCCTGAAAATGGGGGGGGGGGGGGACCGTGTATAAAATGGTTGCAGTTCCTAAAATTTGTACTTGATATTCATGTTCAAAGCCATGAATTAAAGCTGAAAGTCTGCACTTCAAAATTTATTAGGATTGTTGCGTTTTAATTTATTTCTGGTGGCATACAGAGCCAAAAGTATGAAAATTGTGCCTGTGTGTAAATATATATGGACCTAACTGTATGTGCACAATTCCACCAGGACTCCTATCAGGCCCTTTACCGATAATACCCGTTTGTACATTGGATGTATGTACTAATAATTACTCTCTTCCTATATAAAGCTTGAATTATTTTCATACTGGTGTGCATCTATATACTTATAGTTAATGTTATATGCTGGTTGCAGTAGTCACGCTGCTACCAATTGCTTTGATTAGATTATTGCTTATTTTCCCAGAAAATGAATCCTCTCTGTTCACAGAGGCCTATCCTGGGTGGAGGCACTGGCAACTTTATTATCAATGTCTTGTTACATACAGGTTTAGCGCAATATCCTGTTTGGGGAGGGCCATTTCTCACAACCCCCCCCCCCCCCCAAGAGGGCTACATTTTGAACACCTTTTATTTTAGTTCACCTGTGATGCAAGTTAGAAGATTTCAATTGAAAGTTCAATTTAGCATCTTTATCTGTTAGATTTGTGCGGTTTTAATATACTATCTAGCTGTCACCTAGAACGTTCATATTTTTGCATAGCTAATCAAACCAAGTTACTGTACAGCTAGCATAATGAACTAGCTTAACTGTATGCATTTGCCCAGTAAAGACAAATACTTTGTGCAAATTCAGTCTGAAAAGAAACAGCCTTACATACCCATGGAGGCCAGCATGTCATGGAGATCCTCCTTGTCAATAAAGCCATCTCGATTCTGGTCAATCATGTTGAAAGCTTCCTTGAACTCCTGGATTTGGGACTGATCAAACATAGCGAATACATTGGAAGTCGCCCTCTGGGGACGCTTCTTGGTAGTCTTCGCCTTGGTCTTTTTGCTGGACATGGTGGTGGGATGAAGGGAGCCTGTAAAATCACATACATTCATGTCAAATAAAAGGTGTTTAGCACTGATTTCACCACCAGTTTTCATAGAACTCTGTTACATTCAACAGAGGTTGAATATACTGCTACAAACTGTGTATTGGTCATATGCATGGATATGCATGTTTTTATCACACAAGCCTATGTTCTTATCTCAAGAAAAATAAAAGTCAAGGCAAATCCAAACTGAAATATTGACTTTTTATCAAAGTAACATCACCCTGGCATCTGAGGGTACCCAGGATTAGTCACCCAATGTGGGTGAAGCTAGCCAACAATCATCTTACGTCTAGGTGTCCCTTGAAAGTTTAAACTCTATATGTTGTTTTTGTGGTGTAAGTTTTATAATAATTGCAAAGTTTGTCATCAATATTAGATGATCCTTAGCTCACCTGGTCAAAACAAAACAACGTCTAGGGGAACCATGTAAGTAAGGGCCATGTAACAGGAGCAAGCCTGTTGATGGCCACAACTCAACAGCAAGAAAATCAAAAAGAACCACTTTAGCTTCCCATATGGCATTACTGCTTTGCTGGTTAGACCAAAAATATGTTGCTCTGTCCCTTCTCTCTTGGTTAGTGATTCAGATTCTGCATGCCAGCAATTGAGCGACACCTATCATGGGAAGTGGTCACTTCCCCTAAAGTGGTTCCACCTTGGGCAGTGTGTCACCAGAGGCAGAACCAAGAGCATGACAGTCTAAAGCCTCGTACACATTTTTGTCCGAACGGAGTTGGCCGGGCACACCCATAGCATACACACCACAGGACTTTTCTGCAAACTTTCCCAAAACTTTTTGCAACATCACGTGGTTTTTCTGTTCTTTTCTGCTCTTTACCGCCACCCTTTGGTCAACTTCTGCTATTGTTGGTTGATTTTAACATTATTTGTTTTGTCCATCGGACAAAAGTCCGATGGTTCTCTGTACACACGGTCGGACTTTGCTCCATCGGACTTTTGTTGGCGAAAAGTTTGTCCGTTTGCAGACCCAACATTTGTCCGATGAAAACCAAAAAAGTTTGTCCAATGGAGCGTACACACGGTCAGATTTTTTGGCAAACTTGCTCAAAATGAAGTTTGTTGGCAAAAAGTCCGACCGTGTGTACGGGGCTTAACAAACCTCTGCAACTGACCCCCTCAGGGACCTGGGTTGGATTTTCCCAGATAAGGAGCAAACGGGTCTAAACACCAATCCACAAAATAATAAGCCATTAATGTTCGGACTGTTGCCTATGGTCTTTATGTACCTTACTCCTGACAACTTTCACATTTCTAATGAGCAAACCAATAAAGTAATCTAATGGCCATCTTATCTATATGTGAATTGACCAACAAATTGTAAATTATTTTTTAAATGTACTTTATGTTTACATGGGACAGCCACATGTGGTGGTGATTACATATGCTTCCCATTTAGCAGGCAGGAATGCATCTCTTCAGAAAGAGGTCTGTTAATACACTTCCTTTAAAGGAAACCTGTCATGAAATATATTTATAAGCTTATACCAAGGATTTGCTTCTCTGGTATGGTTACTTAACCACTTCCTTACTGGGCACTTAAACCCCCTCCTGCCCAGACCAATTTTCAGCTTTCAGCGCTGACACACTTTGAATGACAATTGCGCGGTCATACAACGCTCTACCCAAATGACATTTTTATCATTTTTTTCCCACAAATAGAGCTTTCTTTTGGTGGTATTTCAGCACCTCTGCGGTTTTTATTTTTTGCGCTATAAATAAAAAAATACCGACAATTTTGAAAAAAAAAACAAAAAAAAAACAATATTTTTTTACTTTTTGCTATAATAAATATCCCAATTTTTTTCCCTCAGTTTAGGCCGATACGTATTCTTCTAAATATTTTTGGTAAAAAAAAAAAAAATATATTGCAATAAGTGTTTATTGATTGGTTTGCGCAAAAGTTATAGCGCCTACAAAATAGGGGATAGATTTATGATTTTTTTTTCCACTAGTATAAATATCGGTGATCTGCGCGTTTGGTCACGACTGCGATATTGCGGCGGACACATCGGACACTTTTGACACTATTTTGGGACCATTCACATTTATACAGAGAACAGTGCTATAAAAATGCACTGATTACTGTATAAATGTGACTGGCAGGGAAGGGGTTAACACTAGGGGGCGAGGAAGGGGTTAAATGTGTTCCCTCATGAGTGATTCTTACTGTGGGGGGGGGGACTGACTGGGGGAGGTGACCGATGGTTGTCCCTATGTACAAGGGACACACCATCGGTCTCCTCTCCCTAACAGGACGTGGGTCTCTGTGTTTACACACAGAGACCCACGTCCCTGGCTCTGTGACTGCCGATCGCGAGCACCTGGCGGACATCGCGGCCGCCAGGCACGCACATCGGCACCTGTGTGACACAGCGGGCACAGCTCTTCCGCGATGCGCGCATTACGGAAGTAAACACAAGGACGTCCAGGGACACCCTCCCGGCATTTCAGGTCCGCGCTGCAGCCGTCTTTCGGCTATAGCGTGGATCTGAAATGGTTAAAGTCAATGACATTGCTTACAGAATCAACAAACAGCCTTATTGTGGCTGGGATGAGAATTTGCAAGAAAGTTCAAAATCTGTTAAAAGTAGTCACTATACGCAGAACATTTTCTTAATGTAAAAGTGTAGTAATTTGGGATAATGTGTATTCTTTATAAACAAAATTGGAGAACACAATAGCTTGGTCACAGCCACTTTGGCTTAAAGTGAAACTTCCCCCAAAAGGGGAAGTTCTACTTTAAGTCCTCCCCCCTTCTCTGCAATATTGGACATATCATTTTGGGGAGAAGCAAGTACCTAGTTTTGACAGACGATTCAAGCGGAAGTTCTCCCCCTCCCCTCAGTCTTCTGCGACATGGCACAGGTTCCAGAAGACTACGGGACCATTCACAAAGTGAAGTGTAGCTCGCGCATGTACAGTGGACAGCCGACTGTGAAGCCAAAAGCAGCATAGCCGGCTGCCCACAGTTAGGATGCCGATGCCGGGAACCCAAAGGCTAGTGAAGAACTAGCCTGGGTGAGCACGGTGCTGGAACTAATGGACAAATAGGTGTGCTTTTATTAAAAGTCAGCAGCTACAGGATTTGAAGCTGCTGACTTAATTTTTTTTATCATTTTATGTTAGTATTTTTTTTTTTTGTGAACCACAGCTTTAAGTATACTCTATGTCTTGTTTCGAAACCAGCTCTCATTACCCTCCATTACTTTAGTCCTTTATGCCACCAGAACCCAGTCCCTGGCCACCACTGGACCAAGACAGGATGATCTGCCTTATAGATGCTTCCAGTTGTTTTCACCAAGGTTTCCAGCACACACACACCTTTAAAAAAAAGGTATGCAGCCTGCAGGAAGAGAGAGTGGCTGAAATGTAAAAAAAGCTGACCATACACTGGGCGAATTTAAGCTGGTGGTGATGAACTGGCTAAAATTTGCTCAGTAAATGGGGGACCAGCCAGCCCTTTTCCATTAGACAAAAGTCAAATGTCTGCACGGCTTTGGTTGAAGGAGCCTGGTAGTATTTTTGGCCAAACAGTGGCTGCATCCAATCTGTTCAGGTATTAGGACAGCTACTGCTGGCGACAGTCAGAATACATTGGGCGCGGGGGGAATTCATCCATCTGCACTGTATAGCATGGCTATACAGCCATGCTGAATCCTGCAGGCTCAACAAAAAATGGTCAGCTTAAGAGCATTAGATCAATACAGCAATACACTGATCACCTGTTGCTATTACAGCCCACCTTAGGAGAATGCTAGCTGTCTGATAAGTTAAAGCTTTGGTCTCAATGTATTTTGGGTCTCTGATCTGGAACAAGAATAGACCTAATGCCGTGTACACCCGATCGGATTTTCCGTCGGAAAAACCTTGGATGGTTTTTCCGAGGGAATTCCGCTCAAGCTTGGCTTGCATACACACGGTCACACAAAAGTTCTCTGAAGTTTCGACCGTCAAGAACGCGGTGAGGTACAACACTATGACGAGCCGAGAAAATTAAGTTCAATGCTTCTGAGCATGCGTCCGAATTTTGCGCGTTGTAATTGCTACAGACGATCGGAATTTCCGAAATTTTTGCTGGCGGAAATTCCGACAGGAAAAGTGTGATGGAGCCTACACACGGTCGGAATTTCCGACCAAAAGCTCACATCGGACTTTTCTTGTCGGAATTTCCGATCGTGTGTACGCGGCATAAATGAATTCTTCCCTCAATAATAAAAAAAAAGTACAACATTTTTTTCAGTAAAGTGGTGTGAACTGAACTAATAGGATATAAGGCAAATTGCCTTGACTATGCGTTGGGACTGCAATGGGCAAGGCTGCCCAGCACAGCCCAATGCATATGATGTGAACAGGCCCTTAAAGATTATTCCTTATCTAATCATCTATTAACTCTAATTAGCCTTTCCCCTTCCCACCTCAACCATTTTCCCACCATTTTAATAGTTATTTCTTTTCAGACTTTCAGACTTTCTTCAAGTATGTTATCTGGTTCCCCTATCAGCCCAGAATTATTAAAATGGAAATTCCACTTTTTTTTTTTTTTTTTTATGGAATCTGCTCCCTCACTAGCACTACAGAATCTAGGTCTAAAGTATGGAAGCAAAGAAGGAGTGACACCTCACTGGTTTGTCCCATGAGGGAGCAATGCCACATTAGAAGATATGCTGGCTTAAAGTGTGACTTTATTCAGAAAATTAAGTCCTGCTAGATCATTTCAGGCTGGGCCCCTTTGCAGGTATAGCTATGTAAAACATTAAAAATAAGTATCTATACTGTTTAAAATCCAGTAATACACCACCTCACCCTGCTCTGCACATGCTCAGTTGCTCTCTAGTTTTAGGTACTGCCAAGTTTGTAGAGGCCAATCTGCTGGCAGCTTTAAAGCTGAACTAAACCCTCCTGTCCTTTACAGCCAACAAAGCTGCTTCTGTTTGATCTGCAAATGCCATGGTGCTTCACATGATCAGTTATGATACCAGCCATTTGATGGTTTGACAGTTTGGCTGAGGACACAAGCAAATGTGACAGTTAGAAATCCTGGCATTCCATAACTGCTTTTTGAAACCGTTAAATTGATGGGTTTAGTTCCCCTTTATAATTTGCTGCTGTTCAGGGGCTCTGGGCTTCAGCAAAAAGGCAGCCTCCAGCAAGAAGAAACAGGAGCAATGCTGGAGGCAATTTACAGCACACATTAATTTTGGTAACATAATTATTATTGTGAAATGTATGTTCCTTGCTAAAGAACAATATTTTTTATCAAGTTCTTATGGGTAAAGTTCTACTTTAAGTGTGGCATGGGCATTAGCAAATCTTATTCCAGCTTTCAACCTCTACTGCAGATTTGAAAATTAATCTACCGGTAATTGATAGTTCAGGGTGACAGCTTTTCTTTTTCTTTGCTCCATTTTTATAGAATAAGACATCTTAATAAGTATTCTGACATTATAAAACAAAACGCCATCCTTATTTCAGAGTTCTGTTCTCAGGTATGTTGAAAATTTTTCCTCCTGGCTTTGTAAAGGTTGCCACACACAGCCTGAATTTCATCCAATTCATGCTGAATCATCCAAAATTCAAGCTTTGGGTGGCCATAATGGCATACATAAAAAAAACAAGCATGTTATACTTACCTTCTCTATGTAGTGGATTTGCACAGAGCAGCCCAGATCCTCCTCTTCTTGGGTTCCTCTTCTGTGATTCTGGCTCCTCCCTCCTGTTCTGTCCCTACAGCAAGCAGCTTGCTATGGGGGCACCCAAGCCTAGTCACAGCTCCCTCTGTCCATTCAGACATGAAGCCCCTACCCAGTCCCTCCCCCTCTCGCCAGATTGGCTGAGACACAGCAGCTAGCCAATCAGGAAGGAGAATCTTGTCGGCTGAGACACTCATGGACATTGCTTGACAGAGAGGGACCTCAGGTAAGTATTAGGGGGACTGCTTCACACAGAAGGCTTTTTATCTAAATGCATTAAAGTGGTTGTAAACCCACTTTTACAAAAAAAAAAACAAAAAAAAAAAACACCACCTGCAAGACAAAGGCATAATGAGCTAGTATGCATAGCATATTAGCTCATTGTGTAATACTCACCTCAGATCGAAGCCCCCGCAGCCGTCCTTGTACACCGCTCGGGCGGCCGACATCTCTCCCAGGGGTTACTTCCGGGTATCGTGGCTCCGGCGCTGTGATTGGCTGGAGCCACAATAACATCACTCCCGCGCATGCACGCGGGAGCCGCCAGTCACGGCACAACCTCCTTTAGGAACGGCACGATCGCCATTGCTAAAGTGCACCTACGCCGTTGTCTATGGCGCAAGCTCCGTAGACATCGGCGCCCGTCATTTTTGTAAATATCTCCTAAACCGTGGAGGTTTAGGAGATATTTCAAGCACCTACAGATGAGCCTTATTCTAGGCTTACCTGTAGGTAAAAGTGGTTGTAAAGGGTTTACAACCACTTTAAGATAAAAAGATAAAAAACCTTCTGCCTTTACAACCACTTTAAAGGCCTCATGCACACTGGATGTTTTTACAGCTGCTGTTTTTGGCTTCAGACGTTTTTTTCTGCAGCCAATAAACTCCCCAGCAGGCTGCTGTTATCAGTTTTTGTTGGGCGTTTTCTGGCTGGAAAAAACCCCCAGAACTAGTGGGTTTTGAGAGGAGTTTTTCAGCTGTAAAAACGCACTAACTAAAAAAAAAAAAAAGAAGCTTAAAAGTGCAGGAAAACTCTGCTTTTCAACATTTTTGACCTATGGGATTTGGTGGGAGTAGAATTTTGTGAAAAAAAAGCTAAATAAAAAAACACTGAAAAACGCTCCTGCAAAAAGGCTGAAACACTCATTCTACAGCTAACGCTACTGGCTTTTTTTATAATGTCCAGTGTGCATGAGGCCCAAGAAGCTGGGTGGGAAATTGTCCACTGAACAGTGACTACATCCAATCATATGCAGTCATTGTTCAGGTATTCAGATAAACGCAGGTGAAGTGGCTGTTATGCAATAGCCGATACGGGAGATTCCTCCATCCATTAGTGAAATCTAAATGTGTATGGTAGCTTTATGTAGCGGCCTCACCCCCTCTGATTTGTCTAGGGGTATTTCGTATGTGAGGGTGAGATGCGCTACGGCCCATGTCCTCCCCATGGCAGTGGGTGAGGTGAAGGCCAGTACCAGATATTTTCCTCGGGCCTGTGTGTTTCAGTTAAGGACCAAGTCTTGCTGTGCTGACACTTCCCTTTGCTCCCATTAACCAGAGTACCACACACCGATAAAGGTCCAACTCTTGCTTTATTGTCACACTCACAATAAACAGTGCTTTAGCAGCCAACTGGTTGAGACCCAATAACAGTTCAATACGGTGGGATAGCAGGTCGAGGCACTATCCTGATTATCAGCTAAACCACTGTGGTTTCACCAGCGGTTACTGTAGCCATCGGCTAAGAGAGAACTTAGAACTTGTGAGTCTCTACCAGCAACTCAAGAGAATGTAGATAGGAGTACCTTCGCTGCGTTGTGACCCCTGTCAGGGGAAGATGTCCCTCCAAGGGAGTTAGCGGAGGCCCATCCATCACCGGGTTGATGCTGCTCCGGACTCTCCGGACGGGTGACCTCTCCAGCCTCCTCACCTCAGACATGGGCCATATCCACCTCAGGGACCCTCGGACTTCTCCACCCTCGCGGGACCCAGTCGAAGTCACCGGGCCCCAGGCCTCTGATTCAGTACCTCACCCCAGGCTGAAGGTGCCTGGGATGGACGCCAACTCTGCTCCGGCCAGGCCTAGGGCGCCTGGGCCGAAAACTCCGGACCGCCCGCACCCAGGCCTAAGGTGCCTGGGCGTGTGATGAAGAAGATCCCCAAAAAGACCTTGTGGCAAGGGCGTCTCCCCCCCTTTATCTCCTCCATTGACGTCACGGCAGGTTCCCCGCCCTCGCCGTACCATCTCCGGAAGGGGACAAAAAGGACAGCACTGTGGCAGCGAATCTACCTTGAGCCTGCGGGTACCCCGCCACCCACAGGCCAAGGAGAATAATACACCACCCAATCCTCCACGAATACAAATGGTCCAATTCCTCTCATAATTTACACACCTGGGTCATACTACCACCCAGGTGTATCCCACCTAAATTTAGAGACCCCACTACATTTACTTTTATTGGCCTGGGAGGCAAATGCCACCCTAATTCCTCAGTCTTAGTTCTTCCCTTCTACCCAATAGTTAGGATCAACAGTTTTGACCAGAAACACACAATAAGGCTTCTTTACACAATGCATCAATTATTATAGGAAAATTAAGCTTGCAAAATCCCCACTAAAATGACAATATCTGCTTCATCTCATTGTTAGAGTCAGTGGAAAAAGTTCTCTTTTTTTTGCGGGGTAGATATTTTTATCTGACTGGATGAATCACAGTCTTCAGAGGCTTTGACGTGATCCCAGCCATACTTGGAATCGGTTTATATTTCCGCGGATTCTTCTAGTGTCGTTTAGAAAGCAAAACATTTGAGTGGAGGGAATGTTAGAATTCTGCTTTACATCGGTGCTGAAAGCTGAAAGCTGCCATAATTCCAGTATATTCCTAAATGGCAGACGGTCCTCTTGGTGGTCAAAGGCCTTCTTTGATTTGCTGGAAAGTGACTGTTCAAGCAAGCCCAATACTTTTCTCTGCTCCAAAGGTAAGTTATGCAAATCTGCGCTGGCTCTCGGCGAGCTTGTGCAAAGATTGGACGATATCTCCAACCTTGCCATTCTGATAAAAGTGGTCTCCGCAGCGGATTCGCCGCAAGATCACTTTTATCGGTGGTGGGAGAGGGCCACCCTCTCCCGCTGCGCTCCAATCCTCTTACTGTAGCCGTCTGTAGCGGCTTTTCTGAAAAAAAAAACATTTATTTATGCGAGATCTGAGGTCTTTTTGACCCCAGATCTCACATTTAAGAGGACCTGTCATGCTTTTTTTTTATTACAAGGGATGTTTACATCCCTTGTACTAGGAATAAAAGTGACCCAAACATTTTTTTTTTTAAAAGGACAGTGTAAAAAAATAAAAAGTCACGCCTGCATATGAAAACGGTGTTCAAACTACACATGTGAGGTATTGCCACGATCGTTAGAGCGAGAGCAATACTTCTAGCAAAAGACCTACTCTTTAACTCAAAACTGGTAACCTGTATAGATTTTTAAACGTCGCCTATGGAGAGTTTTAAGGGTCAAAGTATGTCGCCATTCCATGAGCGGGCGCAATTTTGAAGCATGACATGTTGGGTATCAATTTACTATGCGTAAAATTATCTTTCACAATATAAAAAAAAAAAAAAAAAAATTGGGCTAACTTTACTGTTGTCTTATTTTTTAATTCAAAAAAGTGAATTAAAAATTACTTTTCCCTTTCAATCTGCAGCTCTGTAATTTTCTGAAAATGCAATGCAATAAGGCTACCTGGAGGTGTTCTATACAGATATGTAATTTCCTGCTTGTGTGATTGGCTCACTGATTTTCCCAGAAGTCTACACTAAGATACAAGTCAGATTTCAGGCATCCCCTGCAACAAAAATTAAATTTTTGGTGAGATATTCCCAATAGGAAATCACAGCTAAAGGGATGCAGACCCTGCAGATTTTCTCATTAGTGCCCTGCAGGCGCACAGCTGATTGATAAATATGAAACCACTCCCATTAGACTCACTTACCACAGGGGCACACAGGAGCAAACAGGGATTTCTTCAGAACAAAAAGGTAGGAATCTGCAACAAAGTTTGTTAAAATCCTTGTAATGTACAGAGATCACCCAGAGGGGAATGTTTTTTTCTCAACAAAAGTGGAGTCAATCTTTAACTACCAAGTCTTTTGCAAATCAACATGTTGCGTGGCTTCTTTCCATTGATGGGAATCTGGTTATCTTTATCTGCATAGTTGTTCATTTCCTGTTGTTTGATCTCCACTCTGTGCCTTTGTATATTATTACATTTCAAGACAAGGAGATATCTCCCCAAGAATGGCAAGGTTGGAGATATCATCCAATCTTTGCACAAGCTCGCTGAGAGCCCAGCGCAGATTTCCATAACTTACTTGGCTTTGGAGCAGAGAAAAGTATTGGGCTTGCTTGAAAAGTCACTTTCCAGCAAATCAAAGAAGGTCTTTGATCACCAAGGCCATCACCTTGGTAGACTGAAACGTTACCAATAAAAGTGAGCAATAGCTACAAGTGATGCTCCTGATTTTAGGTATCAATTGATTCATAGACATCCAGACATTTTTCAGAGACTCAGACTCCATCCTATGTCAGATCAGAAGCAGACCAGCCAACCATTTCGATAACTTGGCCAATCACTATTCCTACCCCTGAGATAAGCAACACCAGGAGTGGTTTGTCCATTTATCCCTCCTCCTTACATAAGCAAAAAACACTCAGACCAAGCATTCTTTTTTTTTTTTGTGCAACAAAAATGACTGAGGGCATCCAGATCACACCTGCAAGTCTGATGCCACCCGTGCGCAGCTCACATTTCAACCAATTACTGTTTTATTGGCCACAATTTGAGCCATGGGTGGCCCTGTCTGCACCACTTGGCTCAACAAACTATGATTTGAAAAATGATGGAATCATGGCCACAAATTCTCAGCCAAATATTGACCACAGCCCCAGCAACAGCAGTAGCAGCACCTGTCATAATGCAACATATGGCAGGGGGGATTCCAAATTTAGGCAGGTGTAGGTTGACCTCCCTACACTAGGGTGACCAGACATCCCCGGTTTCTGGGGACAGTCCCCGGATTGAGGACACTGTCCCCAGACCAAGTCTGTCCCCAGTTTTGTCCCCGGATTGGATTTGAACAGGGGCTGGGGCAATTTCAAAGACAGTCAGTGCAGAATTAAAAATAAAAATTCTGAATTACAGACCCCCCGCTCCTACTAGCTTAGGGGGGTGTATTTTTTTTCATTATCTGTGCCCCTTTCTGATGATCATGTGCTGGTCGGAGCGGAGGGAATATTTCTCCAGTTTTGGGTACATGCCCATTCAGCTCCGCTTGCATGTTCTTCTGCCTTGGCTCAAGTCCCAGCCAGCCATCTGCCTGTTTATCTCCTTGCCTACCCTGGCGAAGTGATCTTCCTCCGCTCCCCACCCAGTAGTAGCCGGGGCCCAGAGAGTAAGACTTGCGACGGTGACGGGCAGAGAGTCGCTGATTGCCGCCATTACTAGTAAAAAAATAAATATGTCCCCGGATTTCATTTTAAAAATCTGGTCACCTTACCCTACACAGGTGGCGCTGTCTGGGACCACCATGCAGGGAAAATGGAGGACATTGAGAACTCAAGTTCCTCTTAGGCCTCTGTATATGTCAGGGTGAGCAGTTGTCAAATTGGATACTGTTGCCCAGGATGATCTCCGTCACTCCGTGGCCATCTTTAAGGAGGGTAGTGCTTATAAAAAGCACTGGCTCACTACAGTTGGTGCGCATTTTGCATGTGGTTAGGATAGGGACAGGAACCCACTGGGTAGGGAGAGAGTGTGCCGAGCATAGTGGGACGGACAGTATATAGACTGTTATTGTTGCGGTGTGGAACCTTTCCACCTCTAGGGTCTTGTTGCATACTGCCTACCAGCCGCATCCTGTGCCAGGTACTGTCAGTCCTCAAGCATTGCCATCCGCAAGTACTGCATAATCATCTGTGAGTGTTTCTGCCCGGTTGAAAACTCTACATAGACTCTGATACCGTGTGTTTGGAATGTTCTTGACAATACACTTCCTTGAAATCTCGTACCTCAGTTCCTTCCCTCTTTGGGTGCCTACCACCCAGCATTACTCCCACCTACACTCTGTCCAAGCTGATTAGTGGGAAAGGAGGAATTTGCGTGTGTATGACTAGCCTAACAGCTCTGATATGTATAGAGATATATTAAGGCTGGTCATAGATGGAAAAAGCAGCAAAAGACATTCATCTTTCCCTGCACAGATCAATCAGGTACATAAGGCAAGGCATAGACGGTGCGAATTTCTTTCCTGCAACCACGCAGGAGCCTGCAAGGGAAAAGAAACTCACTTGTGATAATCGCAAGCGAATCCAGCAGGCTGGTTGTACCCAAGTTGTTTGATCGATTAAGTTGGTACATTCAGCCTGCCCACTAGTGGACCGAATCATGTATGGCTGGCCGAAGGATGTGGTTTATTTCCAGGGTGTACTCTAAACCAGAGAAACCTGCAGTAAGTGAAGTCAAAACTCCTGATCTGCATACTTAAACTGGCCATCAACTGTTATGCCCCGTACACACGATCGATTCTACTGTCGGAAAAAGTCTGATGAGAGCTTTTGGTCGGGAATCCTGACCGTGTGTATGCTCCATCTGACTTTTTCCAACAGGAAAACAGCCAAAAACGGCCGGCAAAAGATAGAAAGCTGGTTCTCTTTTTTCCCGTCGGGATTCCCGACTGACTTTTTCCCGTCGGAAATCCAGACCGTGTGTACGGGGCATAATAGTTCTCCTGCTCAGCCGCACAAGCTGAATCTATTGGAGTTCCCCATTCACACCAAACAGCGTGGAGAGAGGAATCCCATCTGTCAACTATTGTATTATGACTGCGGATTAGATTTTTGGCCAATATTTTTATGCTGGGCTCCTTCGCTTTTCAGATCAAAATGTGTCAGGAGGGGAGGGTGCCAATAGGGCTTCCCATGGCCTGAATTTCTACCGATCCATTAGGAACTGCCCAAAATGTGTTCAGTGTATGGCCAGCTGTATTTCTAAGAAGTATGGAATGACAGTCTACAGATTTATTTTATTACAGGCTCTACCCGTTTCCTTTCCCCTGTGGCTCCCACAGATGTTTTCCATGCTGAAAAATATTTGTGCCCTAAAAATGGCTTGTGAATGTCCTCTTGTGCACCCCTTTCATGGCCATATGTTGTCCATTTGTCATAAGTGATGCTTGAATGAGCAACATTTCTTTAATTGTGTAGCCCATCTATGGCTATAGCTGAAGGTCTGTCCATATGTGGGCAATTTTGGCAGTCATACAGTTGTAGCAGTAGCTTATACAATTTTTTTTGTCATCTTCTAGCAGATTATTGTCTTTAAACACAGCCAGTAATACATTTAAGTGGAGGCAAGTGTTTGCCAGGACAGATCATTCAAATATTTAAGTGATGTAAAAAATTACTTTTATGCCCCGTACACACGATCGGATTTTCCGACAGCAAAAGTCCGATGTGAGCTTTTGAATGGAAATTCCGACCGTGTGTATGCTCCATCGGACTTTTGCTGTCGGAATTTCCGCCAACAAAAGATTGAGAGCAGGTTCTCAATTTTTCGGACGGAAAGAATTCTGATTGTCTGTAGCAATTCCGACGCATGCTCGGAAACAATTTGACGCATATAGAAACAAAAAGAGAACAATATGGACAGCCACACTCCAAAAAACCTTGACGGTCGCCTTTATTGTAAAAAATAGGTGTATGCACTACAAATCACAGCAAAGCAGGGATGGTAGCTGACGCGTTTCGCACTATAATCTAGTGCTTGCGCATAACAATTTGACGCATGCTTGGAAGCATTGAACTTAATTTTCCTCGGCTCGTCGTAGTGTTGTACGTCACCGCGTTCTTGACGGTCGAAAGTTCAGAGAACTTTTGTGTGACCGTGTGTATGCAAGCCAAGCTTGAGTGGAATTCCGTCGGTAAAACCAATCCAAGGTTTTTCCAACGGAAAATCATATCGTGTACGGGGCATAAGAAACACCAGCCAATCTAAACCTACTTTGGCTACAAGTAAGCCTGTTACAAAGTTGGGCAATTTAAATTGAGAGTTTAATATGACCATGCATTAGCAGAGATCACCTTTAATGAAAACCAAAGGTTAAAATGATCCCTAGATCCATAGATGTAGGCAGCTGGAATTATATGCAAGTCTCAACTTTTCCTGTAGAAAGTAAAATTGGGTCCCACCACCAGTGAGGCCCATGTTTTTGATCAATACCTTTAAAAAGGGTCAATAGTGCCTCGTTTCCACTGAGCGGATTGATTCAGTACGGTTCGGTACGGCACGCTATTTTGGGTGTTTCCATTATGAAAGCGTGCCATAAAACCGAACCGTACCGCACCATTCAGGGTCCTGCTTCAGATGTAGGGCCATATAAAATGGAACGGTTCGGTTAGGGCGGAGCTACAATACATTCCACTGATTGGTGGACATGCTAGGCATTTTTTCTAAACCCTGTATGGCCCCTGACGGTCCGTCTTCCAGTGGAAACGCTCACCTGAATAGACCGGACCATTTTAAGCGTCCCAAACTGTACCGATCCAAACTGTTCTGCTCAGTGGAAACAAGGCATAGGTATGCCAAGGAGGTAGAGGGTGTGTGCCCAAGCTCAACATATAGGAACAGTTAGCTGCCCATATTTCTGAATCTACTGATTGTTTTGACAATTGATTTTCACCAACGATGACCTTTAGGCTGGCCATACCCTGTTCGAATCTTGGCTCATTTCTGATATTAGCACACATAAGTGTGAATGGACCCTTGAAGTGTTCAGAAAATATGAGAAACACACTATAATCAAGGCTTGTAAGTAAAATACTGCTAGTTTAACGGTCTGTAATCTGTTTTCAGAATATCTTGCTTTAATCCCATATGCAGCATAGACTAAAAGCATACGCTATTGCATTGCCCTGTGCTGTCAGGCTGATGTGCCTGCAGGCACTAGGGACTGTAGGGGGCGCTATTTAGAAATATTACAGTATAGAAGAGCCCATAGTACAATGAAGAGACACCGGGAGCTGCAAAGCAATAGTAAATACCACTGTCATCCTCCTGATGGTGCTATGTGGCATGGGCGTCTGAATCAAAATAGTGGCCAATCAGAATTATATATATCTTGGCAAGTAAAACCGCTCACACGTATTTTAACTATAGCAACTAGAAACTCACCATTATAATTCTAATGACTCAAATGACTTGATGTTATTGTTAGCAGTGGGAAAAACTTGTCAACCATACAGACTACATTCTCTGAGATTTTAATTATAATAATTAAGAATTTTTATTTTCACTGTAACCTCCCAGAACATTATGAAGAGTAATTCCTACACTGTTTGAAAACCTGCAATTTAATTGTTGCCCCTAGGATGTATGTAATGAAAGACACTGTTAGTTGACACCCATGCAGTATTATACAAAAGGCCTTTGTACCTCTTCTTATAATGCATATGGAAATGCTGCATGCAATATGGGCGATTCAACCACAATCTAAAATTACAAAAAGTCTTTGCATCTCCATGCATACAGTATGACTCCCATACACAGGCAGATAGTGGTAAACAACATGGCCAATAGTTGATCTGGGTGTGGTGCTTAATTGGCATAAAACACTAATCAAATCAGATGAACCCATCCAACAATTTTACATTTGTTCCTAAAAAATCTCCCTGATTTCCAAAACCATAAAAAATAGCAAACCCTCCATAAAATAAAAGTCTAATTATCTACAGGCAATTTTTTCGTTTTGTGTTGAGGAAGGGTTGCAGCCCCGGTCATATATTTGTGTCCTTACTGGATAGATTTAGCATTGTCACTGCAGCTGTTGTTGCTGGAACAGGAACAGAGGTAAAATGTTCCAATGGGGACACTTATTGCATAAAAGCTAAAGCTGGCCATAAACCAATCAAAATTTGGCTGGTTCAACAGTAGCTGAAAAAACGTTGTATGACCAGCTTAAGAGAGAATTTTACCTTATGCTTCAATTTTACCCCACATGCTTCAATATGAAAATCTGAAAAGAAACCGGGTAGATTTTTTTGGCTGGGCAGTACCTGCATCCAATCAGATGCAGCCAATGTTTGTATATTTTGACAGCAGCGGGTGTCAGCTGTCAAATTACAATAGATGGCATCCTTATTGTTTAGTGTGGATGGGGAAATAGATTTTGCTCATTCAGTTCCATTGTACAGCATTTGGCCAGCATTAATTCAAAGAGGTTTTTAATTTCCTCTTGTCCTAATCTACCCAAATCTGAAACCGATCCCAACAGTAAAGCTCATCCATACTGCTTTATGCAGGGTTTGAGGATTGGTTATCACATGTAAATGTAGATACCTGAATTGTACCACCCCTTTATTGATGCCAAGCCATACTCTGGATGCACTGGTAAACTGCTCTCCAGTGTCGATATGTGAACAGTCCACTTATGCCTTGTACACACGATCGGAATTTCCGATGGAATATTCCGACAGTGTGTGTGCCCCATCGGACTTTTTTCTGTGGGAATCTAGAAAGAGAACATGTTCTATTTTTTTCTGATGGAAAAAAATCCTTTCGGAAATTCCGTTCATCTGTGTGGAACTCCGACGGAGAAAAAAAACACGCATGCTCAGAATCAAGTCAACGCATGCTCGGAAGCATTGAACTTTATTTTTCTTGGCTCGTCGTAGTGTTGTACGTCACCGCGTTCTTGACAGTCGGAATTTGGTGTGACAGTGTGTATGCAAGACAGCTTGAACGGAAATCCGTCTGAAAAATCCATCGGAATTTATCCCGAAAATCCGATCGTGTGTACAAGGCATTAGTCTATTTCACTTTATTCTTACAGATTTGAACTAACAAATTTTTTGCACGCCATGTTTAGACTGTAAGCTGTCGGGAACATTTTTTTTTTCTTTTAAGCTTCATTTGGTCCAGGTAGGTCCCTTAAAGCGGTTGTAAACCCAGACGAAATTTTTTTTTTTTCAAATCACCTACAAGAAAAAGCCATAATGAGCTAGTATGACTAGCATACTAGCTCATTATGAATCACTTACCTTAGATCGGGATCCCCAAAGCCATCCTCGTCCCCCGCTCTGTCCGCAGCCATCGCTCCTCAGATACCCGGAACGTTACTTCCGGGTATCGCCGCTCCAGCCAATCACAGCGCCGCTCCGGCGCTGTGATTGGCCGGAGCAGCGAAGACGTCACTCCGCGCATGCGCGCTGGAGCTTTCTATTCCGGCAGCGCCGGAATTCTGAATGGGATTAACCCTGTGAATGCACCGTTGTCTACGGCGCGCATGCGCCGTAGACATCGGTGCATGTCTTTTTTTGCAAATATCTCCTAAACCGTGTAGGTTTAGGAGATATTTCTTTTACCTACAGGTGAGCCTTAGTATAGGCTTACCTGTAGGTAAAAGTAAAAAAAAAGACTATACAACCGCTTTAATACTGCCAAAAATCATACTAATTCTATTTAAAATAAAATATTCATATTAACAATCCATGTACATATATGAGTTTGTAATAAAGGGCGAAGAAATGTGATGATGCAGAAAGCCGTACCCAATCAGAATTTATTCTAGTCATTTAAGGGTACAAATTACAATTGGTTGATAAGGGCCACTACATCCTCATTGTTGGTGGTTTTTGAATTGTCCTATGAAAGAAACCCAACTGCTTAGTATAAATATTTTTTTAAAGTAAATGAATATATTAGGAGAAACTTTGTAAAGGGTAAAAAGATCAAATTGCGCTATGATGGTCTAAGACCCGGTTCACACTGGAGCGGCACGACTTTGGGGGCGACTCGGCAAGGCGATCTCAAGACGACTTGAGAGGCGATTTGCAAAATGACTTCTGTATAGAAGTCAATGCAAGTTGCCCCGAGTCGCCCCCCAAAGTAGTACAGGAACCTTTTCCTAAGTCGGAGCGACTTGAGTCGCTCCTATTAGAACGGTTCCATTGAACAGAGCGGGACGCGACTTGTCAGGCGGCTGAGTCGCCTGACGAGTCGCCCTGGTGTGAACCGGGTCTTAGGATAACTGTGGCATAAACATGCACTGAACTCGATAGCATACATGTTTATCACCTATACACCCCAAGTATTGGCTTTCTCCAGGCAGAGGTAACAGATCAGTTCCTGCTCTAAGATCTGTCAATGCGGGGTGTCTGCACAGGCCAAATGCAGCCCACATACACACAATCACTCCCAAACCCAACCATTATACAATATATTCCATAAAATCTTAACGGTATTCTTGAGCTGTCATTTTTTCCCACTTTAAAAATCCCAGCAAAGTTTAGCATCATCAATCTTTGGCTAATAAAAAGCATTAATAAGTAGCTTTACTTGCAACTGTATGCTGGAAAATGTATGTCAGATATAAAATTGCTTAGAAACCAACTGTCATTGCCATTATAAGGCCGACCATACAGGGTTCGAACCGTTAATGGGCAGGCTGGGTGCACCAAGTTGATCGATCAATCAACTTGAGTCCAACAGCCTGCTGGAATCTCTTCCGATTATCGCTAGCGGCTGCTAGGTTGATGAGTGAATCATGTGAATTCCTTTCCTGGTTGCAGGAAATAAATTTGCACAGCGTATTGCCTGCCTAAGTAAGAAATTGCTGATGCCATCCGTTCTTGGCAAAATTTTGAAGGTATTGGGTATTTTTAATGTCAGTAGAGCTGGCTGGCCAAACAGATTTTTGTTTGAACGTTGATATGAAATTCAGAAAAATCCTTTGTAAGAGCATTTGAGGATGCTATCATAGGAGTTAATTGATTAAAGGCACATAGACTGTGCACTTTGCAAATGTAGTTGCACTATGCAAGGATATTTTCTACAGAACTTAGTAAACGAGGTAAAGCTTCACTTTGCAAAGAATACCCAATCACGTGCAAAGGAATAAAAAAAAATGCATTTTTGCCTGCACATCATTGGATGATGGAAGTCAGACAAGCTTTCCCTCATTTACTAAGCTCTGGAGAAAATGCACTTGCAAAGTGCACAGTCTATTTGTCTTTAGTAAATCAACCCCATAGAGTCAATTTTGTTAGAAAGCTCTTCAAAACTTTTGTTTGACTTCCATGCTAATGTATAGAACTTTAACGTTTGATTTTCGATTGATACAAATTATTACAGATCTTTATATAGTGACATCAATTTATGCAGTGCTTCACACACACACACACACACACATATATAATACATTTACATCAGCACTGCCCTCAAGGAGCTTCCAATCTAAGGTCCCTTAAAGCCCCGTACACACGGTCGGACTTTTTGCCAACAAACTTCATTTTGAGCAAGTTTGACAAAAAATCCGACCGTGTGTACGCTCCATTGGACAAACTTTTTTTGCTTTTTTCTTGTTTTCATCGGACAAAAGTTGGGTCTGCAAACGGACAAACTTTTGCCCAACAAAAGTCAGATGGAGCAAAGTCCGGCCGTGTGTACAGAAAACCATCGGACTTTTGTCCGATGGACAAAACAACTAATGTTAAAATCAACCAACAATAGCAGAAGTTGACCAAAGGGTGGCGGTAAAGAGCAGAAAAGAGCAGAAAAACCATGCGATGTTGGAAGAAGTTTTGGGAAAGTTTGCAGAAAAGTCCTGTGGTGTGTATGCTATGGGTGTTCCCGGCCAACTCTGTTCGGACAAAAATCCACGGAAAAGTCAGATGGAAGTCCGACCGTGTGTACGAGACTAAAGCCCAGTATACATGGGCCCAATGTTGGGCGGCATCACCCGGCTGACATTTGGCCCGCGTGTACTGCAGTCGGTCCGACAGAAGCCGGACATTCAGCCGGCTTCTGTTGAAGGGTCATGACCGGAAAAAGTCTCCCAACTGGCACCCATCCCAATGGCTGACTAGAGTGTTCTGGTGGGGGTGCATCCCCCTGTCAGAACACAATAGAACAGCAGGGAAGATCGCTGTACTAACATCAGATTGTTAGTACAGCAGCTCCGACCTGAGCTGTCAGTTTTTTTCCCTTCAGCCCACTCTGTTGAATGAAAGAAAACTAGCAGTGTGTACTAAGCTTTACTCACATTCATACATGCCCATACTAGGGCCAATTTAGACAGGAGCCAATTAACCTGCCAACATGTCTTTGAAGTGCGGGAGGAAACTGGAGCCCCCGGAGAAAACCCATGCAGGCACAGGGAGAACATGCAGACTCCAAGCAGGTAGTATAACATGTAGATACAATACAAACAACTTTTCCCAACTGAGGACCACATTGACAATTACAATTTCATTGGAAATTTGAGAAAATATTTCCATCCTGAGCCTTCCAATTTTCTCATAAATACATATGTCAAAAACAATCCTTGGTTTTAACCATTTAGAAAATTGAAAGAACATTCCAAAAAACATTTTTTTTTTTAAAGCAATTTCTACTGGTGCATGGCTAGCTTTAAACCACAAAGACAAAGATCATAAATGCTGTTCTATTGGATATCAGTGAAAGGCAGGAGAAAGGTTAGATTGGGTGGGGCAGATGCAGGTATTCATCCTCTGTGTGATAATCAGAGACAATGAGCCAAGCAGGGAAGTGCCCAGACAGAAGAGGGCAAAGTGTTAATATGGGAGTTTCAATGACTTCTCTTACCTGCTCAGGGAGAAGTCAGCAACTCAGAGCTGTTCTCTGTGGATCAGGACACAGGAAAGTTCTGCATTAGCCTTCCCAGGGTCCTAAAACCAAAGAAGGAGGGCAGCCAATGAGAAAAGACACTCACCCCTCTCCAGCCTGCCCTCCCGCCTGGGATTTGGCCATACAAGGAGAAGGAATTTGAGGAGGATGCAAGATGTGTGGGACAAGCAGATCCAAACCCAAACACAGGATATTCTCCCTTATATAGTTCTCAGCTCCACTTTCTGTCAGTGTGCAAGGAACCCTCTTTACAAGGCTGTATACACAGGGGAACACTGCCAGTCCTCCTTATATGGGGTGTGTGGGTGTACGAGAGGGGGAGAATGGTACAGGGCGAGCTCAGCCGTCTCGTACAGTGCACAGTACAGTTTCCACAATTCCGTAAAAAAAAAAAAAACTTGTATAAATTGGTAGGTCCACTCAAAACTAATATTTCAGTTTTCTGTAGATACTGCAAGGGGTAAATCAGCCCACTGGAATCTCTGGGAAAGTTTACTTCTATAGTTTCCGTCTTCTCTTTTCCTAATCAGGAATCTCACTTCCATTGCTGTATTCTTCAAAACATAGAAAAAAAAACAACAGGGAGAGCCTGCTGGCCATAAACCTTGCAATCTAAATGTGCAATCTTTATTCCAACCTCCCAATGTTTTTACCCCTAAGGAACCCTTGAAATAATTCCTAGGTTCATAGAGAACCCATGCTAAAAATTATTATACCTACAGCTCATGGTACATTAATATAGCGGGGGGTCCTAATTTAGGGGGCAGCTATGCTAAATTTAGGGGTGATTCGAGTGATAGTTGGCTCGGATCTTCCAATTTGTTGGACTCTGCTTTGCTGCTGTTTTCACCTGGCGTGCAGTTCCCCTTAGAAGTATGGGTGGCGCTGTCACTTGTACTCGAAGTTGAACCACGGGTGATGGAGTGGCGATTGGGTGTCCTCTCTCGGCAGCCATGCAGTGGGCATGGTCTACCCGCTGTGCATGCCGGGAGAGGGTACAGAAGGGGCAGACGCCATTAGAGAGTGAGCAATTCCCAGGGCAAATGCCCGGAGGGAGAACCTACGGTCCAAGTTCAAGTGCATGGCCTTCCAGGCCATGGGGCCACATGCGTCTCAGTCCCAGGCACCTTTAGTTCTGGGACTGCAACTTCAGCCCTGGGCCCAGCACCTTTAGCTGGAGCCCACTTCGGGAGGAAGAATCCCAGGGTGCCGCCTTGTGAGGGGACCCGTTTCTGGAAGAGGAGGCTGGGGGAGGACCGTTCTGAAGGACTGGTGAGAGATCACAGTGAAGGAAGGGGCCCAGTAACTCTCTGGAGGGATGTCATCCATCCGAAAAGGGAACTAACAACGTAACCATTAGGAGGTTCGGGACACTATAGATTCTGAGGCAGGGGATCTCCCGATCGCATCTATTAAGGGAATCTGATTGACTGTTCGAGCTACATGCCGGCTGCTAGTGCCCTTGGGTGACTATTCGGGTGAGCTATACCCACTCGGAATCGATTGGCGAAGAAGCCAGGAGTGTCTGAATCTGATCTATCCTTGCTAATACCTTTCTCTCTTCTCAACTTTGTGGTTATTCATGCATAAGGAAAAATAAACTCTACGTTGGAGTTGCTACTGGTGTGGACCTTGGAGTTACTTGGGGATATAGAGTCTTGTCCTAGAGGGTACGGGCATTGGTGGCATTGTGCGCCTTTTCCTCCTGTGAGTGAGCCAAAGACAGGAGAGAAAAGTGGCCCAAGTGTTACATTAACATGAACAATAAGGCTGCTTTCACACTGAGGCGCTTTGCAGGCGCTATTGCGCTAAAAATAGCACCTGGAATGCGCCCTGAAAGATCCGCTCCTTTGTATCCAGTGAAAGCCTGAGGTAAAAAAACTCCTGCCAGCCGCATCTTTGAGGCGCGGTAGGAGCGGTAATAATACCGCTCCTATAGCGCCCCTGCCCATTGAAATCAATGGGGTAGCGCCTCCAAAACGCCGCAAGGCGGCGTTTTTGCGGGCGGGTTTAACCCTTTTTCATCCACTAGTGGGGGTTATAAATCGCCCCGCTAGCGCCCGCAAATCGCGGCAAACACGACGGTAAAACAACGCTAAAAATGGCTGCGTTTTACCGCCAGCGCACCCAGCCTTAGTTAAAGAATATTTTAAATAAAAGAATAGGTAATGTGGTGTACCTTGCTTATTGACACCCAGGGCCAATCATTTTTTTTACCAGCCTTCTAAAAAATTATTGAATAGTATACTTGAAATGAACAATAATTGAGGAAAAGAAAGGAGTAAAAATGGGGGTGTCCTCTAACCTTAGTACTCAGTATAGAAGTGATTCCTTACATTATTATACAGGTTTTAAATAGCGCCAACAGTTTGTGGAGCACTTTACAAAGTGAGGGCAGACAGTACAGTTACAATACAATTCAATACAGTAAGAATCAGAGGACCTGCTTGTTAGAGCTTACAATCTAAAAGGGAGGGTCAAGTGACAGATACAAAAAGGTAATACCTGTGGGAAATGAACTGATTGAGAAAAAAAAAAAGTACAGTTATTAGGTGGAGGCAGGATAGACTTCTCTGAAGAGATGGGTTTTTAGGCACCTTCTAAGTAGACAGAGTAGGAGATAGTCAGACAGATTGGGGTAGGGAATTCCATAGGATAGGAGAGGCTCAGGAAGAGTCTGGGAAGTGAGCATGGGAGAAGGGGACAAGGGGGCTAGAGAGCAGGAGGTCTTGGTATGAAGAGAACGGTTTGGTTGGTATTTTGAGACTAGGTTAGTGATGTAGCTGGGGGCAGAGTTGTGGATGGCTTTGTAAGTTGTAGTTAGTATTTTGAATTTAATTTGTTGGGTGAGCAGAATTCGCAAAGACAAGTAGGTAAGGTGAACTGTTGGTAAGGTGTACGAGTCTAGCAGCAGCATCCATGATGGACTGAAGGGGGGGGGGTAGCCTATGTAGAGGTAAGTCAATGAGGAGGCAGTTGCAGTAGTCGAGGCGAGAGATGACCAGGGAATGAACTAGGAGCTTTGTGGGGTCATTGGTCATTAGTGGTTAGTGAAAAAATTGCCCGCTTGCATTGGTGGTCAGTATCGGTGTAAGATCAATCCACCATTGTTCACTGCTCAGGGAACCCGTAGCAACCTCATGATTAACCCTGGTTGAGAAACACTAATCTTTATTTTTTAATAGAGATGGGATAACAATGGTCCCCAGTCTATGGGACCTCCTTGATGCGGTTGGTGGGTAGCTGTCAGGGTAATATTTTATTAGAGAATGCCCCATCACACTTTTTCTTCTCAGAGTCACGACATCAGCAGAGTCCAACTATACTGCTCCACTACTCCCTTTCAGACAAAAATATATAATTTTTGGATATAGTGGCGAAGGGTTAAAACCTTATTAAGTCCATTCTGAGGAGCTCTTTCTATACTTCCTATCCAAGTGATGGGTTTTAGCCAGGAGAAATGTAAAGAGAATTAAAATTTTCAACAAAAACCTGACCAAGGTCTTCTCCAACAAAACGGGAATTTTTCTGTCTTGAGGGCAATCAGGATCATGCCTACATATGATCTCAAAATACCAACCTTCCAAGACCCCCTGCTTTCTAGATCCCTGTTCACCTACTCCCATGCTCACCTCCAGGACTTCTTCAGAGCCTCTCCCATCCTCTGGAACCCCTTACCCCAATCTGTCTGACTATATCCTTCTTTATCCACCTTTCCTGAAAACTTATCTCTTTAAAGAAGCCCATCCTGCCTCTAACAACCTTTATTTTCTTGATCAGCTTATCCCTCACAGCCATTACCTTTTGAATCATTTGACCCTCCTGTTAGATTGTAAGCTCAAATGTCCAAGGCCCTCTGAGTTCACTTGTATTGAATTTTAACTATACTGTCTGCCTTCATTTTGTAAAGCACTGCGCAAACCGCTGGTGATATATAAACCCAGTATAATTTTAATAATACACATGTTAACCTCTGTCTGATTGTCTCACTCACAAGTGATGCTTTGAATAGGTTAAATCCACCCTAAAGTTGGCCATACACTGCTCGAATTTCAGCCAATTCCTGCTGAATCGGCTGGAATTCGAGCTGTGGGTGGCCCGAGGGATGAACAAGAGAAATTCCAAGTATGGCCAGCTTTAGGCACAAAGACTGGATTAGATCCACTCTACCGATCCCTAATGGGGTAAACCTAGGAAATAAATGATCTATTTTGGTGGATTAGTACTTTAAATGGGACCTGTAACTAGAACAAACTAACTGAAAGAAAAGCTCCAGGCTCCTTCAGAAAAAAATATTAATATAATTGTAGCGGCCTCACCCCTCTCTCTATCTTTATCGGTTATGCGGCTGTTGTCTAGGGGTACCTGGGAGAGAGGGATGAGATACACCACGGCCCATGTTCTCCATAGCTAAGAGGTGAAGGCCAGCAAATAGGGTTTTGTGTAGGTGTCCTAGAGTCAAGTCCAGTACTTAGTCCCTGACTCCTTTGCTCCTAGTAACTAGAGTTCCACACAGTGAATGGGTCCAACACAGTTTTATTCTTCTTGCCAAGCAATAAAACAGTTTCTTTACTTTGAAAAATGGGGACAGATCGAGGCACAATCCTTTCCCTTCTGCTGCTGACCACTGTGCTGTCACCAGTGGTGAATAGTCACTGCCACTGACTAGGTGATGTAGAACGTGAATTACCTTCGCTCGCTTTGCCCCTGTCAGGGGAAGAAATCCGTCCAAGGGAGAAGTGGAGGCCTCTCCGTCACCAGCGATGCTGCGCCGGACTCTTCAGAGAAGTTACTGCACACCAGTCCTCACGAACTCAGACACGGGCACCCAAGGAGTTAGGGCCCCCCTCGGATTCCTCCACCCTCGCGGAACTCAGTCGAAGGTACTGAGCCCCAGGCATCCACCATAGTACCTCACCCCAGGCTAAAGGTGCCTGAGATGGACTCCATCTCCGCTCCGGCTAGGTCAAGGGCACCTAGGCCTGGAACACCGGAACGCCAGCACCCTGGCTGAAGGCGCCTGGGTGCGGCCGCATCTTCTGGCTCCGGACTCTAACCCCGTGATCAGGGCGTCCGCCCCTTTTATGACCTCTCCTTTCGCGCCACAGCGGGTTCCCCGCCCCGCTGTACCAGCTCCAGAGGAGGACAAAAGGGCACAGTCTTGTGGTGCGAGCCCAACCCCGATCCAAGGCAACAACGCCACCTGTAGGCCGGCGGGAACTTCACACCACCAGAGTCCTTCAAGACTCACAAAGGGAACCTTGAATTTCCTAACAATCAAGGCATCTGGGTTACACTACCACCCAGATGTTTCCCCTAAATTCAAGTACATGCTACATAATCTTTTAATATTAGGACACTTATCTGTCCACGACTCGAGCGGTGTCCTCACCCAAACCGATTTTTCAATCGGCTCTCGAGGGGTCCTGCCACCATTTACAGCCGGCTCCCTACTGCACATGTGCGAAGCGTGTTGCCATTTGTATATGTCAGAACCAGGTACCCACTCCCTGCTGCCTCCCGAAAGGTGCCAAATGTGGCAGCGGATGGGGGGGGGGGGATGCAAGTAAGCAGATCTTCCCCTCTTGGGTGTAGCTACGCTTTAAAGAGGCAAGATAAGATGCCACAAGATTATAGTACATTGTACTTCCTTTCCAAAATACCTGCACATGTGCACCCCAGAAGCCCCTGAACCAAGGGAGAAGAGTGTGCAAAGGTTGGCAGAAACAGAGAGTAATACACACCCACAATGAAATGCAAACCAGACGTACTATAAGGCAAGCACATTACATTAGGAGATGCAGGGAGAGTGCCCTTTAACTTTAATTAATGCCAAAATTGCAAACTGCACGCGTTTCAGGTTCAGGGGCTGGGGGGACACAGAAGAAGAATCTGTATGGGCATTTTGTGTCTTCTCTTGTACTGTATGTTCTAGTGACAGGTTCTCTTTAATCTATATACAGGTACGACACCAAGGCAACAGAGTATAAACATTTACAAAGCAATACACAGACATGTGTTCTTTGAAACACAAAATGCAAGCAGCGTTACAGATAGATTTGTGGATATGTGTGCTGAATAACACAAAGCAAGTATGACATCAGTGAAAAATCTATATACAGAGGATGAACTCCATTGCTAAACATGTCCACTGCCAAATGTATTCATACAACTTAAAGGGAATATAACTCTGAAGTGCAAAAAAATCCAGTTCATCTTGCAAAAAAACATGTGAGCTGATAACCTATTGTGTTCTCTGCCCGCGTTGCAGTTTTATTAGTTACATTGTTCCTAGCTATCTCTGAGGACTACAGAACCCTTCCCTTGGCTCCGCCGAAGGCACCCGGCCAATGATGCGGCGCCAGCCTGACAGCTCTTATGCAAGCTCTTGCGCAAGGAGAAAGCCCAAGGGTTACCCAATGACGTGGACGGGTGACCCCGCCCCCTGACGCGTCACAGGGCGGGGTCACCCATCCACGTCATTGGGTAACCCCCAGCTTTCTCCTTGTGTCAGAGGGGAAACGGATCACGTGACGGGTGGCCCCGCCCTCAGCTACATGAGAGCTGTCAGGCTGGCGCCGCGTCATTGGCCGGGTGCCTTCAGTGGAGGCAGGATCCTGTGCGTGTTCCTCGCTGGAGTCGCGGAGATCATCCATCGCTCGAGAACGAGAATTGGAAATTCATCGCTGGAATCTCATTTTTATTTTTAATAAAGGACTTGTCCCAAGCTGTTTCCTGTGGTTTTTAACATTTTGACACTTTTTTTGTGAAATGGTAGGGGCACCAGACCTCCACAACCACCGCAGACCTCCGCAGACCTCCACAACCACCGGGCAAGGGTTGTGGGGATGAGGCCCTTGTCCCCATCAACATGGGGACATCCTCCCCACGTTGAGGGCATGTGGTCTGGTACGGTTCAGGAGGGGGAGGCGCTCTCTCGTCCCCCCCCCTCTTTTCCTGCGGCCTGCCAGGTTGCGTGCTCGGATAAGGGTATGGTTTTTTTGGTATGTTTTTTGGGGGAACCCCACGCCATTTTTTTTTTATTTTGGTGCAGGGTTCCCCTTAAAATCCATACCTGAAGGGTCTGGTATGGATTTTTGGGGGGAACCCCATGCCATTTAAAAAAAAATGGCGCAGTGTTCCCCTTAATATCCATACCTGGACCTGAAGGGCCTGATATGGAATTTGGGGGGGAACCCCCATGCTTTTTTTTTTGGTTCATACCAGACCCAAAGGGCCTGGTAATGGACTGGGGGGGAACCCCTGCCGTTTTTTTCAATGACTTTGATATGTATTGCCGGGACCGACAATTCATTAATAGCCGCGAGTAGTTTTAAATTACTTTTTTTCCTTTAGAAATGACATTTTGTGCAGGGACAGTTCTAAACACGGGAAACATGCGCTACTTTACAGGCATACTATAGACACCCCCAGGTACGAAATTTAAAGGAATATTTCACTTTTATTGTTTCACTTTAAGCATTATTAAAATCACTGCTCCCGAAAAAACGGGCGTTTAAAACTTTTTTGTGCATTAATACATGTCCCCTGGGGCAGGACCGGGGTCCCCAAACACTTTTTATGATGACAAGAACTTGCATATTAGCCTTTAAAATAAGCAATTTTGATTTTTCATGTTCGTGTCCCATAAACTTTAAAGGTGTTCGAACAAATTTTTTGCCTGTTGGCATGTTCTGCTGCGAACCGAACCGGGGGTGTTCGGCTCATCCCTAGTCTTGTAGTAGATTTATGTTAAGCATCTTTGTATATCAGTCATGAGATCCATCCTCTCTTAAACTAAAGCTGTGTTTTATTCATGCCATTCTTTGTGTTCATTTTATCTCAGTAAACAGATCTGAATGGTTCAGTGATACTGTGTGAGTTTCTCATTACTGCTTCTGCATTGCAGGATAGAACCCAAGGTGTCAGAGGTAAGAGAGGATTTGCAGAGTCAAGGTAACCAATGGCGTATAGAGTCTATTAGCAGCCCTCACGGGGGTACCGCTACAGAATGCAGGCACTGCATCTAAGCTGCAATATATTACAATTTTGTTCTTGGGTTGAGATGTACTTTGAGCCCAGTGTCACACTGAGCTGCGGGAATGAAGCCGTGCGAGTTCAGCTGAACTCGCACAATTTCACTCCCGCATGTCAGTCCCTGATTTCGGCCGCGATTTCAGAGACATCTTTGCAGGTTTCTGCACAGATGTCAATGTAAATCGCAGCCTTAAAAAAAAAAAAAAGTAGTAGTACAGAAACTACTTTTTGAAATTGGTGCGGCGCTGCAAATGCAGCATCGCACCGTCCGGCTCTCTTCTGAAAATGTACATCCCCGGACTTTTTCTGAAATGTCACTGACTTCACACAATCATGTAACAAGTGAAGTCAGAATTCCTTATTCACATTTCATGAAAGAAAAGTCCATGGTCCAGAAAGCTAGAGGATACTAAACAGACCAGAACCTCTCAGTGATTCACAGCTAGAGGATGTGCTTAACATCAGGCACCTAGCATTTCCGAAGAGGTCATCAACATCAGCCTACATACAATTCTCATTACAGGATTTCTTTGGCATTTCCTCTTTTGCAGAGTATTCAGTTTACTGTTAGAGCTAATAATTGACTAGCCCGTCTAATTCTCCATAATGTAGGTCTCCGACACGTATACATTGACATAGCTTAAAAAAATTATTGGCAACGCCCTTTCTACGTTCAAATAGCAAATTCTAGAGAACTTATAGGTGGCATTGAATGTACACCACCAGATAGAAGGTCACTTTAGCATCTAGACCTGTATGGTGTTCAAGCAAGTGTAGAGGCTGCCTTTGGAAATTTTAGTTGTCATTCTGGTCCAGTGGCTTCAACATTTTACACCTGTAACAAGTGTGCAGATTAAAAGTGGACCTGTACGTCGCTTTGAATTTCGCGCTGTGCGGGCGCGAACTGCAAGACCGTGCCCGCAGGACCCGTGGACTTGATGCCTGCCGGTGTCCCGCGATCGTGACACGGAGCTGCAGAACAGGGGGGATGCCTGTGAAAATAAGGCATTTCCCTGTTCTGCCTTGTGACAGGACACTGGTCTACTACTTACTCCCTCTCATCGGGAGCAGTGATCAATGTCGAGTCACTGGTAGCCCAGCCCCCCCACAGTTAGAATCACTCCCTAGGACACACTTAACTCCTTCCTCGCCCCCTAGTGGTAACCCCTTCCCTGCCAGTGTAATTTACATAGTAATCAGTGCATTTTTATAGCACTGATCGCTGTATAAATGACAATGGTCACAAAATAGCGTCAAAAGTGTCCAATTTGTCCACCTTAATGTCAAAGTCACGATACAAAAAAACAAAAAAAAAAAAAAAACGCAGATCGCCACCATTTCTAATAAAAAACGAATTAATAAAAAATAAAATGCCATAAATCTATCCCCTATTTTGTAGACGCTATAACTTTTGCGCAAACCAATCAATATACGCTTATTGCGATTTTATTTACCAAAAATATGTAGAAGAATACATATTGGCCTAAACTGTGCAAAAAAATTTGTTTTTTATATATTTTTTGGGGATATTTATTAAAGCAAAAAAAAATTGCTTTTTTTTAGGGCTGTGGAAATGAACTATTAATTCCTCAATAAATTTTTTTGATCGATCAAAATTCTTTTGATTGATACTCACCTCTCCGCCGTCTTCCGGGAGTTCCGTCAGAGATCCGGTGATGTCATGGACACTGGCGGGGCTTACCGTGTCCATCTGAAGGGCTCCTTTGCTGTGCCTTTATATCTGCATGCCGGCGGGACCTTACTATCTGCCACACGCAAGGGCTGTTACACTTCCCTCTATCACTTCCCTCTATCAACCTGGGATTCTACAGCCATCCACTGGGAGTTGTGATAGTTCCCTTCACGGGACATCTACATGCCGACGGACTGATGTTAACCCCTCCTCATCTGGATTCAGCAGTGGTATCATTGTACACATTTTTATACCAGTATCATACTTAGCTACATGTTTTTATGACTGCTTTTGCTACCGTTTGGTATTACTCGCACCATTTTTACAGTTTATGTAGCTACATCGATTTTATCTCCAGTGCAATATTTATTTTGTTACCTACTTGAAGACTATAAAAGTTTTAATGCTATTCCCATCGAGCGCTGCCTTTGTGTTTTTTTGTATCCTGCTATCCATTTTTCCAGTGGTTGGTAGCTGCACTGGGCATCAGCCTGCAAGGAGATCAGCTAAAGTAGTTGGATCTGTATGTGCGTTATAATCAAAATTAGTCGATTAATCGATAAAAATAAATAAAAAATAACAATAAATCGAGCACGAAAATTTTAATCCGTAACAGCCCTAATTTTTTTCAAAATTGTCGCTCTTTTTTTGTTTATAGCGCAAAAAAAAAACGCAGAGGTGCTCAAATACCACCAAAAGAAAGCTCCATTTGTGGGAAAAAAAGGTCGTCAATTTTGTTTGGGTGCAACGTCGCACGACCGCGAAATTGTCAGTTAAAGCAACGCAGTGCCGAATCACAAAAAATGGCCCGGTCATTGGGAAGGCAAATCCTCCAGGGCTGAAGTGGTCAATGAAGCTGATTTCAGGAATCTGGAGATTACATTTTTAACTGCTCTTTTCAGAGCTACTTCAATTGACTGTTATACGCTTAAAATAACATTGGTCAGTATGTTACCTGTAGTAGCAAAACAAAGTCTGACTAGTGGAATCTTCTATTATTTTACTGTGTTTTCTTCAATCTATGTTTTATCATGCAATGTTATGTAGCCAGGCACTGAACTACAGTACTATGGAGTAAAGCCTTGTACACACGGTCAGATTATTGGATGAATTTGTCAGTTTTTTGTTGGATGCCAGTCTTAAATCGAAAGTGAAGAGGGTACTCACCATCAGAAAATTTTCAGATGACAGAATTCAACGTCAGAAGTGACGTAATGTGTTGAATTGTTTTGTATGTGTTCTTTCATTTCTGAGCATGCCTAGTCTTGCTCTTCAGATTTTTTTTTTGGGCAGAAAACCGTACTGATTTAAAAAAAAAAAAAAAAAAAAAAAAAATCGGATGTTTTGGTCACATCAAACAAAAAATTTGGAGCCTGCGCATCCAGTTTTTGTCTGATGAAAATTTGTTATCGGCTGTGAAGCATACTAACGATCAGAAAATCGGACAAAATTTTACTTTTTCGGACTGTGTGTACGGGCCTTTAGAGACACGGTTTAGTTTCTATTGCCTGTTCTACAGAGACACTGAAACCTGGGTTCATTTCTCAAGCGCCACCCCTTTGGGCCCCTTCTGCTAATTTCATGTTAGTCGAAGTTTGGGGAGCATTTATTCGCGATTTTCAGATCGTACAAAACAAATGCCTTTTAAAGTAGGTTTGGCATAACAACATTCAAAGCATTTCATCAATTGCCACTTCACGAATGTTAATTCTAGATTTACGAACAGTAGTTTACAAGACCGTACACTTCCCAGTCGTTCCTTTATTCCGATCTAGCGTGTTTGTACTTTCAACTTTTGTTTGACGATTTCTGTACCGACCATCTGAAAATCAGACGTTGAGTTCACATCAGACAAAAATTTTATAGCCGGTCATCCAGCTTTTGTGTGACGAAAAAGTCAAATCGGCTGTCGAATGCACCGTACTAACGATCCGAAAATCCACAGACAGCTCGTATTCAGACGTTTCCCTTCTGATTTTCGTACCGTGTGTCTTAAATGCCGCGTACACACGACCGTTTTTCATGACGAGAAAAATAATTTGGTCATTAAAAACGATCTTGTGTGGGCTCCAGAGCATTTTTCACGACGTGAAAAATGGGCATTAAAAATTTGAAACATGCTCTAATTTTTCTCGTCGTTTTTCACGTCGTCGTTTTTCTCGTCATGAAAAACGGCTGTGTGTAGGCTTTAACGACGTAAAAAAAAAACGCGCATGCTCAGAAGCAAGTGATGAGACGGGAGCGCTCGTTCTGGTAAAACTAGCATTCGTAATGGAGATAGCACATTGGTCACGCTGTAACGAACTGAAGAGCACGAGGCTGAAAAGCGCAAATCGTCTCTCACCAAACTTTACTAACACGAGGATCAGCAAATGCAGGGTGGCGCCATCCAGTGCTGTCGTACATTTCGTACATCACCGCGCTTTGCTGAAGCATTTGTTTTCACGATAGTGTGTAGGCAAGGCAGGCTTGAGAAGAATCACGTTGTGTTTTTTTCAATGACATTAAAAACGGTCGTGTGTACGCGGCATAAGAGTCTGTATCTTCCTGTCCGAACTGCTCCTCTCATTTTCATTGGCGAGAACATCACATTTCCACTAGAAACCCAAATGGAAAAATTTATGTATCAACTCTAATGCCGCGTACACACGATCGGAAAATCCGACAAGAAAACCGTGGATTTTTTTCCTACAGAATCTTGGCTCAAACTTGTCTTGCATACACACGGTCACACCAAATTCCAAACTGTCAAGAACGCGGTGATGTACAACACTACGACGAGCTGAGAAAAATTAAGTTCAATGCTTCCGAGCATGCGTCGACTTGATTCCGTGGTTTTTGGTGCGTTGGAATTGCATACAGACGAACGGAATTTCCTCCAAGAACTTTTCTTGTCGGAAAATTTGAGAACCAGCTCTCAAATTATTCTTGGAGGAAATTCCGACAGAAAAATTCCGATGGAGCCTACACACGGTCTGAATTTCCGACCAAAAACTCACATCGGACTTTTCTTGTCGTGTGTACGCGGCATTAGATGTGGTGTCTGCATTAGTTTTCATTTTTTTATTTTTTATTATTACTTTCCACTTGTTGATTCTTCCAGCAAGTCTATTCTTTTTTGACTTCTCAAAAGGATAAAAAAATTAAAAATTGCAACTTCTTAAAATATGTTAGCTGGAGTTTGGATTTAATTTGGTTGTCAGATCCATCTAAATCTGCTAGTCTAATGCCGCGTACACACGATCGTGATTCACGGCGGTGAAAACACCGCCGTGAATCACGACAGGAAAAATGAGGGAACGGCTTGTTCCCCCACACACGGCCATTTTTCCCGTCATTTTTTTCTCTGGGCGAGAAAAACGACCGTGTGTAGGCTCCGCGGCAGTGTTTCCCTACGGAAATGACAGGAATCACGACGAGAAAAATTAGAGCATGTTCTAATTTTTCTCGTCGTGATTAATGCCGTTTTTCCCGTCGGGAAAAACTGCAAAAAGCCCACAGACGATCGTTTTTCTCGTTCAAAGGAAAAAATGAAATTTTTCCCGACGGGAAAAATGATTTAGTGTACGCGGCATAATGGGCCATACACACGTTCAGAAAATGGCATAATAAATACAATTTTCGAAGCGATTGTATGATAATCTGATCGTTAGTGCAGTGCTTTCGAGAGCCAATCACGACAGTTCATCCGATATTATTCAATGGTTCAGAAATGTTTCTTATACGATACCTTGTCATACAATTTTCGTTTAATCAGTACAGTTGTCATTTGAAAATGCAATACAAACACATGACATCACTTCTGAATTTTTATTCTGTCGTACGAGAATTTTCATAACTTTAGAAAACTCTTAATTTTCAACATGAGAATAGCATGCAAAACCCCCCCCAAAAATCATTCTTCCGATCGTGTGTACAAGGCATTACACTACCCTCTTCCCAGATTGACCATGCTATTGTCTCTGTTGCTATTGCATGCAGAGTGGAGACACCCTAAAGCAGTGATAGTGAACCTTGGTACCTCAGATGTTTTGGAACTACATTTCCCATGATGCTCATGCACTCTGCAGTGTAGGTGAGCATCATGGGAAATGTAGTTCCAAAACATCTGGAGTGCCAAGGTTCTCCATCACTGCCCTAAAGCCTCATACACACGATCAGATTTTCTGCAGACAAAGCGTAAAGCCTCGTACACACGGCCGAGATTCTCGTCAGGAAAAAACACGTTGTTTTTCCTGACGAGATTCTTAAACAAGAATCTTGTCCCGGCCGAGTGTACACACGTACGATTCAAAAGAACCGCCGTTCTTTTGAATGGCACGAACGCAGTGACGTCATCGACTACGACGAACGTGTGCTCGTCACATTCGATGCCGTTGCCGCCATCTTGCTACACCCTACCTATGCCTAGGAAGCTCAAAGTAATTTCGAGCATGTGCGGGTTTCCACGGCGACAGGTAAGTGTACATACTCTTGGGTTTCTCGTCGGGAAACAGGCCGACGAGAATCCCGACGAGAAAATAGAGAGCAGGTTCTCTATTTTTCTCGTCAAGATTCTGGGCAGTTTTCCTGACGAGAAACCTGAAAGCCTCGTTCGTACACACGGCCGTTTTTCTCGGCAAGAAAGCTCTCCCGGCAGTTTTCTTGTCGTTTCTTGATGAGAAAACCGGCCGTGTGTACGAGGCTTCAGACTTTTGTCCGAAGGGCATTGGCCAGGAACTTGTCTTGCATACAAACGGCAAAGAATTGTTGGCCAACAAACACAAAACTACGTGTTTTTTTCAGCTCTTTAGCGCCACCCTTTGGGCAACTTCTGCTAATGTCGTGTTTGGTGAGCATTGCTTCTGAGCATGCGTGTTTGTACTTTGGAGTTTTGTCCGACGGACTTGTGTACACACGATTGGAAAATCCGACAACACACAATTGTTGGCAGACAATTTTAAAGCATGCTAGCCAACATTTGTCCGTGGAAAATCCGACAACAATTGTCCAATGGAGCATACAAACGGTCGGATTTTCAGCCAGTCACACAATTCCCGTCGGATAATCCAATCGTGTGTATGAGGCTTTAGACAGGAAGTCTGTTACTGGCCAGAAAATAAGGGAAAAAATGCCTAATAAAATTAATCCAGCCACCACATTTAAGAATTGGTAAGCTGCAATATATTGGATTTTTATTTTCACCTTGCGTTAATCAGGAAGTCTGCGAACCACAAGGAGATCCCATAGGTTTCAGCCCAGACGGAAGTAGTGATGTCAGTGTCCTTACCCCAGTCTTGCTGAGGCCGGCACGATGAGCAGGTGCTCTAGATCAGTGGTTCTCTGCCTCGGTCCTCAATTACCCCCAACGGGCCATGTTTTGAGAACTTTCCTTAAGCCTCGTACACACGGTCGGACTTCAAACAAACTTTTCCGTGGATTTTTGTCCGAAGGGAGTTGGTCAGGAACACCCATAGCATACACACGGCAGGACTTTTCTGCAAACTTTCCCCAAAACTTTTCCAACATCACGTGGTTTTTCTGCTCTTTACCGCCACCCTTTGGTCAACTTCTGCTATTGTTGGTTGATTTTAACATTGGTTCTGGGCATGCGTGTTTGTACTTCGGACAAAAGTCCGATGGATTTCTGTACACACGATAGGACTTTGCACCGTAGGACTTTTGTTGCCGAAAAGTTTGTCCGTTTGCAGAGCGAACTTTTGTCCGATGAAAAACGAAAAAGTTTGTCCGATGGAGCGTACACACGGTAGGATTTTTTTGAAAACTTGCTCATTTTGAAGTTTGTTGGCAAAGAGTCCTACCGTGTGTACGGGGGCTTTAGATAAAATAGCTCTTATCAATACCATGTCATTGATATTGATTTAAAGCAGCTGTGCAAAGTAAAGGAAAGCCGGAAAACATGGCCTGCTGGGGTACTTAAGGACTGAGGTTGAGAGGCACGGCTCTAGAAAAGCCCAGAGGAGGTGTGAATTGTGTCTCTCCTTCTCCAGTTCATCATTTGGCCACTGAGAAAAAATGTGTCGTAAAGGAACTAAACACTACAGCCTGCTGCTGGACCAGAGGTAAGGGATTGGGGGGCCCCGGGCTCCAGCTGTTGCCAATGTTATTTCATTGCCCATATATTCTCACAATTGTCTGTTTGCATACCTCCCAACTTTCTGAGATGACACCTATTAGCAAAAGAATGTAGGCATAAGACGCCCCCTATAGGAGAATTATACAAAAAAAAATTGATTAGTTGAACCCACAAGTGCTTTTTTTTATCCCTACTATTCCTTTATACTGGCTTTTGAAATTTACACTCACCGCCCACTTTATTAGGTACACCTTGCTAGTACCGGGACCCCCTTTTGCCTTCAGAACTGCCTTCATTCTTCGTGGCATAGATTCACCAAGGTGTTGGAAACATTCCTCAGAGATTTTGGTCGATAGTGACAGGATAGCATCACACAGTTGCTGCAGATTTGTCAGCTGCACATCCATGATGAAAATCTCCCTTTCCACCACATCCCTGACTGTGGAGGCCATTGGAGTACAGTGACCTCATTGTCATGTTCAAGAAACCAGTGGTGAGATGATTTGGACTTTGTGACATGGTGCATTATCCTGCTGGAAGGAGCCATCAGAAGATGGGTACACTGTAGTCATAAAGGGATGAACAATACTCAGGTAGGCCGTGGCATTTAAACGATGCTAAATTGGTACTAAGGGGCTCAAAGTGTGCCAAGAAAATATCCTCCACACCATTACACCACCACCACCAGCCTGAACCGGTGATACAAGGCAGGATGGATCCATGCTTTCATGTTGTTTACGCCAATTTCTGACCCGACCATCTGAATGTCTCCGCTGAAATCGAGACTCAACAGACCAGGCAATGTTTTTCCAGTCTTCTTTTGTCCAATTTTGGTGATCCTGTGCGAATTGTAGCTTTAGTTTCCTGTTCTTAGCTGACAGGAGTGGCACCCGTGTGGTCTTCTGCTGCTGTAGCCCATCTGCTTCAAGGTGTGATGTGGTGTGCGTTCAGAGATGGTATTCTGCATACTTTGGTTGTAACGAGTGGTTATTTGAGTTATTGTTGCCTTTCAATCATCTTGAACCAGTCTGCCCATTCTCCTCTGACATCAACAAGGCATTTTCCACCACACAACTGCCACTCGCTGGATATTTTCTCTTTATCGGACCATTCTCTGTAAACCCGAGAGATGGTTGTGCGTGAAAATCCCAGTAGATCAGCAGTTTTTGAAATACTCAAACCAGCCGTCTGGCACCAACAACCACGCCACATTCAAAGTCACTTAAATCCCCTTTATCCCCATTCTGATGCTCAATTTGAACTTCAGCAAGTCATCTTCACCACATCTAGATGCCTAAATGTATTGAGTTGCTGCCATATGATTGGCTGATTAGCAATTTGTGTTACCAAGCAATTGAACAGGTGTACTAAATAAAGGCCAGTGAGTGTACAAATGCAGCCATTTAGAATTTGGATGAAAGGTTTAAAACTGGGGAACACTTTTTGAAAGATAAAAAAAGTGCATTTTATATACAACTATATGGATCAGACTAAAATGAGAGACAAATGAGGAGGAAAGAGGGAGAGAGGGTCATTGTTCCAAATCAGGGACAATCTCTCAAAATCAAGGACAGTTGGGAGCTATTTGTTTGTTACCTGCATGTTGCAACAATTGCCATTTGTTGCCTTACCATTGTATCAATTGCCTTCTTTTTTTTTACCCACGACTGAAGGTTTGTTGCCCAAATATTACCATGATTGCTAATTTCTAATCCAAACATGGTCATGATTTTCCATTATTTTTGCTAAAAATTGTCAAGACAACACTGATTGTTTAGAGCAGGGGTCTCCAACCCCTGGGCCGTGGCCCACTACCGGGCCGCGAAGTCTGCGCTGAGGTGCGGCGGGCGAGCAGAGAGATCACCGCACTTCCGCCCACACAGCCCCGCCGCACTTCCGCCCACACAGCCCCGCCGCACTTCCGCCCACACAGCCCCGCCGCACTTCCGACCACACAGCCCCGCCGCTACACTGTTAGTGGTGAAACAGGCTAGCAGAGAGATGACATCATCTCCTACTGCCCGCCCGCATCACCGCTGTTCTCTCTCACGCAGAACTCACTGTGCTTAGTGACAATTTGCATTTAGGAGACAGTGGCATGTGGGAATCTGCATCTGGTGGCATGTGGGAATCTGCATCTGGTGGCATGTGACTGTGGCATGTGGCAATCTGCATCTGGTGGCAGGCGATGTGGCAATCTGGTGACAGGCACCATGGCAAGCTGCATCTGGTGGCAGATTCGGCATTATGGTGAGTTTAACTATTTAATTTTATATTACAATATAATAATAATAATAAAAATAATGTGCTTCAATCATCCTGACACCATATTAAACATGGTGTTGTGATGATAGAAGTGCTAACTCCAGCCATTTCCTGACAAATTGGCCGCGAAAAACCGCACCCCCCTGAGAGCAATCTATCACTATTAAACCAAACTCCTATAATACTGTCCTGCCTCCATGTTAACCTAAAGGTTACCAGGTATGTTCATTTCTTGTCCTAGTGTCACAAGTAAAGAAACTGAGAATAAATCTGCCCAGCAGGGAGATTTATTGACTGCTGACGCATGAACAATAATATAACTATCCAGAGGACCTCACCCAAAAAGTTTCTGAAACTGGGCAAGGTCACAGCTTTATTGGCTTAATAAACCTCATACTTATCATCATAAGTCAGCAAACATTACATTTTGAGCAAAATCTTGTGCCAGTCACAGACAAACCACCGAACTGCACTTAAAGAGGAGCCCCCCCGCCCCCAAAAAAATCTCACCACGTATAGACCTGGCAGCAAAAGGGTTAAAAATAAATAAAATAAATAAAGAGGGAAAAGAAAAAAAAAAATTCATACTGACGGGCGCCTGTAGGCTTTTTTTTTTTTTCCTCAAGAATTTAGGACAAAAAGTTTAACATTTTCAGGTTAATTCTTAGACACTATTTCTAGATGTTGCTTATAACTCAGCAAACCTTACTATTTGAGGTCAGGTCCACTTTACGTAAGAGGGAAAAGGAGACTGTCCTGTAAGGGAAACCATAGACATGAGATGTCATGCAACCTGATCTGGCTATTTTCCAGGAAAGCTAGCATGAGTATGGTCTGACAGTATCAATCACCTCCTCCCTGCTCCTCTCTACAGCAAACATGATACTAGGTAGAGCCAAGCTGGTATACCTGTACACCTTCTATTGTCTGGACTCTGGAGATGGTTGCGTTGTGCATGTATATCTGAAAGCCCTTGCAAAGTTATTGCACACGTTACCATCCTATTGAACAATCTCCTTACAACTTCCTTCAGATTTACCTTGTGTAAAGCTGATCAGTGGCCATACATGGATTGAAATTTGGCGGGTTCAGCAGGAACTGGAGGAATTTTGATCCATGTATGGCTGTTTCCGTTCATGAGAAGTCAATCTATTTATCTACTGCTGGAAAATTTTGCAGCCTATTGATCTGATCTGTGTATTCTGACAGCAGGGAGGAAGGGGAGTCTCTCCGCTGTCAGAATACAATGACATCGGTCAGCGGAGAAGATTCCCATATCACCATCAAACGTGTGGATGGTTGAATCGGTTCAGTTTTTCTTTCAGCCAACTGGCTGGCAGCCCAACACTATGTTCACACAGGCTTTAGCAGGCCTTAGCTTGAATAACAACAAAGTGTAAATTTTTTGCGTTTTTCTGGATTCACACCATCTACTTTTACGCAAGATGTATTTTCCCTTAAAATCATTGTCAGCATGCGTTGTCAGTGCGCGTTGCAGTGCTTTTAAAGGAAAAGTCCAGCCTGGTCTCGTTTGGCTGGGCTTCTCCTATGAGTCACAAGAGTGCAATTCGTTTTGCACTCCTGTGACCGGTTTTCAGCAGAGAGCGGTCTGAACGTCTGCTCTCTGCTGACGTCACCAGGATCAGTCCAGGCACCACGTCATCCCGACTTCCAAAGTCTGGATCCACCAGGTGCCTGGACTGATGGCAGTCTCAGCCTGCCGAGATGGCCGCTCTCTTCCCCTCCACAGCTCAGCGATCCAAAGAGTGTGAAGGAGCAGAGCAGGAGAGCTGCTGATTGACAGTTAGCAGCTCTCCTCTCGAGGAGGTGAGAGAACCGAGCCATCGACGGTGTTCTCTGGCTCGGTTCTCAGTTATGGGGGGCGGGGGACAGATGCAGCATCGGTCCGATGCTGCATCCACCTAGGTAAGTATGAATGGGCAATAAAAAAAACAAAACATACTTCTCTTTTAAATGTCAACATACACAGCGCATGTCAACACATGTTCATTTTTGGCATGATATGTTTACGTGCTCCATGAAACATTGAGGTTGTAATGTGTGACCATTTTGGGTTCCATTAGATGGAAACCTTTCCCAGATGGATCTGCAAGGTAGGGGCTGCCCTGCTACACTGCAATGTTTGAGAGAGAAAGATACAGGGTTAGACAATTCCAGTGCAGGTGCGTTCTGTGATATCGCTACTGTCCCAGTGGATTTTTTTTTTGTAGTGAATAGGATAACATGGGCCAATTGTTGAATGGAGCGTTGGGTTCAGTACTATGTGACACAATGCCAGAGGAACTACTATGTGGCAAGCTAGTTGGCACAATACACGCTCATACCGCGAAACGTTCCGGGGGAAAAAAAGAAAAAAAAGGGAAGAGGGAAACCCTTTACCAAAAAGTTTACAGAAGCTATTCTCAGCCAGGGTTCCTCAGGAAATTGCTAGGGATTCAAGGAGCTGGGGTTGATATTTGATGGTGCCTGCAAAGTTCTGGAGCCTACTCTACTTGGTAAAGCCAGCAGCATGACATCTTCCCATTCTTCCCACTAACCACCAATGCAAGGAACATTTTTACCACTGACCTCTGATAAATTGGTTTAACTAAGCCTGAAAATGATTTCATGGGTTCCTCTGGTGTAAGAAAGTTGAAGACTGGTGTATAGACAGAAAACTCATCTCAACCATGACCCCAATTACACAGTTTATGAAAAATGAATGAGCAAAAATTGATTGGTTAAACCCAACAATGCTTTTTTAAACACTGCTTTTCATTCATAGTAGAGCTTCACAAATGCACAATTTTTCAATTATTAAGAAAGGTTTAATGCAATAACACTTTTATTAGTGACATAGAAAATGTATTTACAAAGGTCTCAAAATAAGTACAGTTCAAGTGGAAATAAACCCTCCTAACCTTTTTAGCCAAGAAAACTGCCATCTTAGCCTCTGTTTGATATGCAACTGCCATGGCGCTGATCAGTTATGACACCAGTCATTTGATGGTTTGACAACTTGGTTGAGAGCACAAGCAAATGTGACAGTTAGCAATCTTGGCATGCCGAGGATGTAACGGTTTTTGGAACCATTAAATCGATGGGTTTAGTTCCGCTTTAACCACTTCCCGACCGAAATATAGCCGAAAGATGTTTTCTTGGGGCACACATCGGGAGAACTCTGTGATCGCTGTGTCTGTCGGACACAGCTAATCACAGATCGAGGTAAAGGGCCAAACACAGTGGCCCTTCACCATGTAATCAGCTGTGTCCAATCACAGCTCATCGCATCTAAAAAAAAATGCTAGTTATCGGCATTTCCTTTCCTCAGCGCTGTCAGTGTGTGAGGAAAGAAAAGCCGATAACTGGCTGTCCTGTGACAGGGGATATTTACATTGATATTCAGGGCACTGATGATTATCACCTGATTATCAGGGCCACCTCACGAGCGCGGCCTCGTCAGGGCCACCTCACGAGCGCGGCCTCGTCAGGGCCACCTCACGAGCGCGGCCTCGTCAGGGCCACCTCACGAGCGCGGCCTCGTCAGGGCCACCTCACGAGCGCGGCCTCGTCAGGGCCACCTCACGAGCGCGGCCTCGTCAGGGCCACCTCACGAGCGCGGCCTCGTCAGGGCCTCCTCACGAGCGCGGCCTCGTCAGGGCCTCCTCACGAGCGCGGCCTCGTCAGGGCCTCCTCACGAGCGCGGCCTCGCCAGGGCCTCCTCACGAGCGCGGCCTCGCCAGGGCCACCTCACGAGCGCGGCCTCGCCAGGGCCACCTCACGAGCGCGGCCTCGCCAGGGCCACCTCACGAGCGCGGCCTCGCCAGGGCCACCTCACGAGCGCGGCCTCGCCAGGGCCACCTCACGAGCGCGGCCTCGCCAGGGCCACCTCACGAGCGCGGCCTCGCCAGGGCCACCTCACGAGCGCGGCCTCGCCAGGGCCACCTCACGAGCGCGGCCTCGCCAGGGCCACCTCACGAGCGCGGCCTCGCCAGGGCCACCTCACGAGCGCGGCCTCGCCAGGGCCACCTCACGAGCGCGGCCTCATCAGTGTAATCTTCTTTCATTTGTTTAGCAAAACATTTTAAACATACCAAGCGGTGATTAAAGGAGAAGTCCAGCCAAAGCTCGTTTGGCTGGACTTCTCTTATGGTTCACAGGAGTGCAATTCGTTTTGTGACCCGTTTTCAGCAGAGAGGAGACTGAAGTCCGCTCTTGTCACAGAAATGTACTGACACCCGTCTCAGGCTCTCAGTGAGCCGCTGAGAACCTGAGATCGCTGCTCCCCCGCCCCTCCAAAGCTCAGTGCTCAGTGCTCCAGTGAGCGAGGAGGGAGCAGAGTGGAGAGCTGCTGATTGACAGTCAGCAGCTCTCTGCTCGGGGAGCTGTGAGAACAGAGTGATCGGCGGTGTTCGATCGCTCGGTTCTCAGTGCAGAGGCTCCGGGGGACAAATACTGCATCCACCTAGGTAAGTATGATACTAAAAGGGACAAAGGGATCTACTGTAGTTCCAAATGATGGACAGTTGAGAGGTATGCTACTTTTCATATCTGGTGGAAGTGGTCATTTGGCAAGTACCAAATCATTGTGCCCATATGATCATAGACTTAGAAAGACTGCCCGGTGGGGTTGACCCTGCCATGCAAGATAGAGAGGCTGTCCTTTTTAAAAAGAATGGTCTTTACCAGCACCTCTGCTATTCATTTTGTTACAGAACTGCACAGAGGAGAAACCAGAGAGAAAAGATGTTGACTAATGTGGCTATATTCTGCAGACTGTTTCTCTTCCTATTATTGCATTGTTTTCCATGTTTTGGAACCAGTTAAGCGCTGTCATCTGTTGTTTTCATATTGCTAATAGAGCTGCTCCCTAAATGCTATTTCAACCATAAACTGAAAAAAATATTGTAACAATTTGGGCTCAGTGACAAAATATTTGCCGTCAGTACTAAAGAGGCGACTAATACTCGATCAGCATGAGCTTTATAATGACGTTAACGTGTCTGCAGAGACACTGGAATATGTCAAATGTTTGGGTGTCAGCTGTATTGCTACATGAAATATTTCAGGTATGAAACTCACCCCTCTCCTCCCTCAAATGTAACAAGCCTAGCCATCCACGAACATTTGTATGATCCATTCCCTGTATAAATCATACAGCAACAGAAGACATAAAATGGTGTTTTCAGTCGATCTTAAAGTGATGTGATGAAAATTGTCTCGCTCAAAAATGGTGCTCACTAAGGCCCCTTTCACAAGGGCGGACCGTTTTTTAGGGGGGACTGAACGGACGCTCCATGCAGGTCTATGGAGCGACGGATGTCAGCGGTGACATGTCCACTGACATCCGATCCGCTAAATTCAGACGGATGGAAACCCTATTTTTCCATCCGTCTGGCGGATCAGATCGGATGAAAACGGACTCTACGGTCCGTCTTCATCCGATCCCCCCCATAGAGGAGAGCGGCGCTCTGACAGGTCGGTCCCTGCACAGTGTGCAGAGATGGAGCTGTCATCTGCCTGCTCAGCGGGGATCAACAGAGCGATCCCTGCTGAGCAAAGCGGAGTCTGTACACTGATTTTGATTACATTCAATTTGATCTTTCAATAAAATTTATTGGAGCCCAGTTTTTACTTTTTAGTCTACTGACTTGAGATAATCAAATTTGTGTGGTAGATTGCAATTGCTTGCGATCATATTTGTGATTCAAAAGTAATCAAAATTGACTGAAAATTGACACATGGCCACAGACAGCTCAAACTTCAGCTGATTCTCCTAAGATGGGTGGGCTCTGCAGCCACCACCCAGCTTGATGAAAGTCGATTTAAAGCCAGGTCGAAAATTATCATCCAAATGCAGCACTACCCCCGTAGGAGCTGCTGGTTATTTTTGGTCCTGCCGTTACCCCACACTTCACCGTCCCAGAACTTTGAGTCTAAATTGGGCAATGTGCCCACACATGTATGCATCAGTCACTTAGTCTTTTTCCAATGCTTTTTTTATTAAACACAACTTGTAGCAGTAGAGGGATGGAGGGTTAGGGGAATTCAGATACCTTGTGTAGATCACTGAGGAACTTGAGATCCTGGAGACAAGTACACTTGCTCTCGACGGATCTTGCTCACCCGGATAGGCCTCTCTCACCGGCCTAGCAGCCGGAATGATGCACGGACAAAAGTCTCTGCCACAGACTCAATGATAGTAATAAACTGTTGAACAATCCTCTGCCACAGGATTTGGTAATCAGTAATTGACTGAGCGAACACAGCTACACAGTACCAAAGTCCTTTAAGCCATCTGGCAGTACTGTGAGGTAGATTGGTTAGGATGCATCCTCCCAATTGAGTCACCAGGCTCTTCTTGAGATACCAGCCTTCTGCTCGGTCCTCTCCAAGAAGAGTCCTCCCCTGGATCTTCCAAATGCTCGGCTTCTTACCGCAGGCAAGACAGCACAGGACCATACCCGGACCAGTAGGCCCCAGACAAACTTCCGGGCCTACTTGCAGTAATGTAGCCAAAAGTATCTGCTCCCCCCCTGAAAGGTGCCAAATGTGACACCGGAGGGGGGGGGGGGGACTGGAAAGGCGGAAGTTCCATTTTTGGGTGTTAAGGAACTACAATTCCCATCATGCCTAGTCATGTCTGTGAATGTCAGAGTTTTACAATGCCTCATGGGATTTGTAGTTCCGCAACAGCTGGAGGGCCGTAGTTTGAGGATCCCTGGCTTAAAGTGTTGGTGGTAGGTTGCTTTGATCTATTCAGCTGCTCTCTGTCCAAGAATGAATCAATGTACACCGAAACCGACCACAGTTTTCTTTTTAGTGGCCCAGCACAGCCAGACTGTGATGCCACGTACACACGATCGATTTTTTCGACGGTGAAAACACCGTCGAGAAAATCGATGTTAAAAACAAGGAACAGCTTGTTCCCCCCACACACGGCCGTTTTAAATGTCATTTTTTTTTTGGTCGAAAAAAACGACCGTGTGTGGGCTCCGCGGCAGTGTTTCCCTATGGGAAACACTGCCGCGGAAAACATGTCGAAAAAAACGACGAGAAAAATTAGAACATGTTCTAATTTTTCTCGTTGTTTTTAATGCCGTTTTTCTCGTCGAAAAAAACGACAGAAAGCCCACAGACTATCGTTTTTCTCGTCAAATGGGAAAAATTTCGTTTTTTTCGACGGAAAAACGGCCGTGTGTACGCGGCATACGACCTCCTATTATGCCAGTTGACTTAACTCTATTGCAATGGCATGCACTGAAACAAATTACGCCATGCGGTACTTTTTTTCACTGCAGTGCAGCATGGTGTGACACACTCCACTTTTCTGGTGCCTTCATGGCAGCATACGCATGGGGAATATGTTGTCATGGATAGGCACCAGTAAAGGAAAATGACGGAAAGGTAAGTATTCCATTTTCCTGGTGTCTTTCCATGACAGCATATTCCCAATTAGGGATGAGCTCAGGTGTGTTCGCATTGAACACATGCATAGCCCGCCAAGGAAGTCGGCACCGTCGGAACCGCGCTGCGCTAATCACAGGCAGGGAGACATTTCACGATGCTCGGCTGCAGAGATCGGGAAATGTCTCCCTGCCTGTGATTAGCGCAGCACGATTCCGACGGTGCCGACTTCCTTGGCGGGCTCTGCATGTGTTCAATGCGAACACGCCTGAGCTCATCCCTATTCCCATTGCGTATGCTGCCATGGATAGGCACCAGCTATGGAAAGGTAAGTATTCAATTTTCCATTATTTTGCACCACACTGCGGCCAATAGAACTCAAAAATTATACCCATCAGCACCACTGTCGTCGCACACCACTGGATGCTTTTTAGGTCAACTTCTGGTATAAGCAGGTCCTTAATTCTTTCATTGCTTATACATTGTATTGAGGAAGTGTGAACCCTTTGTTACGATTTGTCATTTCCCCAGGAGTTAGGCAGAAATGGCAACACCATTACTGTTTTCTAAAGCCTCGTACACACGGTCGAGTTTCTTGTCGTAAAAAACCCGTCGATTTTCTCGACGAGATTCTTGTCAAGCTTTCCTTGCATACACACTGTCAATTCCAAATCTCGTCGTTGTTCTGCACGGTCACGTCCAGCACGTACGACGGCAGTATAAAGGGCAAGTTCGATTTCAATTGCGCCACCCCTTGGGCTGCTTTTGCTGATCTTGTGTTACCGCGTGTGAAGTAAAAGTTTGGGAAGAGACGATTTGCGCTTTTCAGTCTTCGTGCTTTCAGTTCCTTACAGCGTGACGAATGTGCTATCTCCATTACGAACGCTAGTTTTACCAGAAGGAGCGCTCCCGTCTCATACTTGATTCTGAGGTTTTCTCGTCGCAAAACAGGCCGACGAGAAAATGGAGAGCAGGTTCTCTCGTCGAGATTCCCGGCAGTTTTCTTGACGAGAAACCATACACATGAACGGTTTTCTCGGCAAAAAAGCTCTCTCGGCAGTTTTCTTGTCGTTTTTTGACGAGAAACTCGGTCGTGTGTACGAGGCTTAAGAGGAATAAAAAGCCAGTACATTCGTCTTGCTAATAACCACGCAGAACCAAAATGGCAGTTTTGTCTGCAGTTGACCTTTAAAAAAAAACTACAAGATAGTTCATAAAGTGAGTATGAGTTGAACATTGCGTTCTATAAACTAGGATTTTTACTGTATAGCTGATCAAGGTTCAAATCCATAGACCTTTTGCGATGACAAATCCTCCAACTTGGCACTGTCCCTGTAGATTACCTATACTGGTTCAATGAACCGCCCCCTCCAGCAAAAATTCCCTACTATCTCTATTTCATACAGACACTGCAATGCTCTGTTAACATGAGAACTGTATTAAATGCTGGACTAGGTCTGTCTCTCATTAACACAAATTTCTTGCTTTTTTTTTTTGTAAATTTGAAACCATCAAGATCTCATACTGCTTTCTATAGAGCTTTAAAAGCTTTCTGTGCTGGAAATGGGTGAGAATATTCTTCTATACCCTATTGATTTATATAGTATATGGCGTTGTTTTCCTTACCTGTGCTTGTGTCTGCCTCTGTGCCTCTCCTGTGATCTGTGCGGTGGGAGTGACTAGTATGAGATCACTGCAGATAGGTAATGGGAGGGATCCAGGAAGGTGTAGGACAAAGTATAAGGAGCACACCTAAGGTAAGCTGTTTAATGTATAGGGCTGGGGTGCGGTGGATGGTTTGAAGCGTACATTTACTTTAAGGCTGTGCTGTGTTCCTTTATTATTTTTTTAATTATATTAAATGTTTGTTAATGTTTAATGATGCTTTGTAACAGATGGTGGAAAGGTGCATGGTTCATTTTAAAGCTACTGCCTTTAGAATTGTCAGCGAAGGTACCTATTATTATTATTATTATTATTATTATTATTATTATTATTATTATTATTATTATTCAGGTTATGGTATATCTAGTAGTAGTTGGTCACATTCAACTGAACTGGTTCTGTAATGTTGAAGATGTTTCGCCATTCATCCAGAACTGAAAAGCTACTTAGAAAGTGGTGAATCGTCTGCAACACTATGGAAAAGGTCCAGCTGAATGTAAATACCTACTGTTAGCTATACTGGTCTGTCTCCGTCAATAGCACAATATTTGCATCGCCTATATCTGCAAAGCAAATCGTGCTTTCCATCCTCAGCAGCAGAACGTATGATAATAAAGGGACATATTGACACATGTTCGAAGATCATGGAATGCTTTAGCCGCGGTTCACACTAGATTCTGTGCGAATTCACAGCAAATGTGCATCTAAATGGCAGGCCTGTTCATGCGAACTGATTGCAGAGTGTATGTTAAAGTGGAATTCTGCCTTTTTTTTTTTTTTTTTTTCTAAGTCAGCAGCAAATACTGCAGCTGCTGACTTTTAAAATAAGGACACTTACCTGTCCAGGGCGCCTGCGATGTCGGCACCCGAAGCCGATCTCTCCCTCGGCTCTCGGGTGCTGCCGCCGCCATCTTCGTAAGATGAATCAGATGAATCTTCGTAAGGGAATCAGGAAGTGAAGCCTTGCGGCTTCACTTCCTGGTTCTGACCCCACTGGTCCCTGCTGTCTTATGGGACCTGTGTGTCCCAGAAGACAGCGGGGGGGGGGGCGGAGAAGGCGCCGGAAGTGGCATACATACCTGCGGGTGGCTTGGATATCTATGCCTGGAAGTGGGAGTAAAATACCTGTATTAGACAGGTATCTGCTCCCCCTGAAAGGTGCCAAATGTGACACCGGGGGGGGGGGGGGGGGGATTCCGAAAAGTGGATGTTCAATTTTTGGGTGGAACTCCGCTTTAACGACACCCCTCAATCAGTTTGAAAAAAAAAGGGTTCTGCACGAGTTTGGTCCGAATGCAATGCAAATTCAGCCATACAGTTTGTAGGGCTGAATTTTCATCGCACGGACATCGCATGTGATCTGCACAGCAATGCGGTGTGAATCGCATGCAATGTCTGGCATCGTACTAGTGTGAACTGGGCCTTGGCTCTGGTTCACACTGAGCTGCGGGAATGAAGCCGTGCGAGTTTAGCTGAACTTGCATGATTTCACTCCCGCATGTCAGTCCCGATTTCGGCGGCGATTTCACAGACATTTGTGAGTGTTTCTGCACAGATGTCAATGGAAATCGCACTCTGAAATCGCAAAAAGTAGTACAGTAACTACTTTTTGAAATCGGTGCGGCATCACAAATGCAGCATCGCTCCGATTAAGATCGTGCCATTGCCGGCAATTGCCGCTGATTTTGACAAGTCAAATCGCATGTGAACCAGGGCTTAAACTCACTCACTCAACTCATGCTGATTAGGGCTACATTTGTACAAGCGTTTAGCCACACTGCAAAAACCCAGCAGCAAGAATCTACTGAATTCTGCAGCTGGGATTGACAGCTGAGGCCATACAGTCCAAAGACAGGCTGTCAACGGCCGCAGCTGTTGTGACTGTTCGCACAGCCAGCAATTGCCTTCGGTGTGTGCGTCCACCCACTTCATCTCGGGTAGTCGCTGGCTGGGTGAACAGTCACGAGCAGCTGCGCCGCCAACAGCCTGTCTTTGCACTGTATGGCTGTACTGTACTGTAAGTGGCTGCAGCTATCCATACAATGTTGTCAATTTCAGCTGCAGAAATCTGTAGATTCTTGCTCCTGGGATTCACAGCATGGCTAAACGCCTGTGTGAATGCAGCCTCATTTACCAAGTTGCATTGTAATTTTGTTTTCATTTTAAAGAAGCACTTCACCAAAACTCTATCCATATGGTAAATGGTGAAGAGTAAAACACCACTTGACAGTTTCTTAGATCTCTCAAGCAAGCCAAATACGGAATCTCGTTAAGCAACGGGGATTTTCAGGTTTCGCATTGTCATTTACCGTATTTACTCGAGTATAAGCCGACCCGAATATAAGCCGAGGCACCTAATTTTACCACAAAAAACTGGGAAAACCTATTGACTCGAGTATAAGCCTAGGGTGTCCATCTGCATGCCTCACTGTGTCCATGTCCATGCCTCACTGTGCCCATGCCTCACTGTGCCCATGACTAGACTTAACATGGGAGTCTATGGAAGGGGTGCCCGGCTTTGAAAAATCGGTGCTCCCCGGTTGTAGGTCCTCCAGACAACAAATTTTGCACACTTGTAGAAGAGAAATGGGGCTACATGTAGAGTTGCCACCTCATCCCTTTAAAACCAAACACATATTAATTACACCGGTTCTGTGGCTGAGTAAGGTGGTAATTAAACTCACTTGGTGCCTTACCTGAATTAAATAAGCCTCAGAACCTGTGTAATTCATATGTGTTCGGGTTTAAAGGGATGAGGTGGCAACCCTAGCTACATGTGTGCCCAGCTTGGGGTCCAGGGGACCTACGACCGGCCGGTACCGGGTCCCCAAAGTCACCGGAGAAATTACCATTTAACATGGGACTCTATGGAAGGGGGGCCCAGCTTTGAAAAATCGGTGCTCCCCGGCCGTAGGTCCCCTGGACAACAAACTTTGCACACTTGTGCAAGGAAGAGTGGGGCTACATGTGTGCCAAGTTTGGGGTCAAGGGGACCTACAGCCGGCTGGTACCGGGTCCCCAAAGTCGGGAGATCAGGCGCAAAAAAGTGGCTCGAGTATAAGCCGAGGGGGGCATTTTTAGCACAAAAAAAGTGCTGAAAAACTCGGCTTATACTCGAGTATATACGGTAGTTTAATTATCTTGTAGTTGATGGGGCTGTCATATGGATCCCCTGCATTTCAATACTTTTTGGTTTACTAACTTGGAATATGCATGCAGCCACGGAGACACGTGTCTGAAGTCAGTAAGCCAGAATGTATTGAAGTCATTGGAGTGGCATGAGAGCCAAGCAGTTGGCATTTTTTAGGATAAAAAGCAACCCTCCTATACCTCTTCATTACTTTGGTAGGGGTGAAAATGTTATTTCCTGTCTACGTTCCCATGTCAGATAAAATAATATACGTGTAGCGTCACAGGCTGCCATCGCCAACCATTGTCTGCAATGTTTGTAGCCAAAGCAGCCGCATAAACAGCTTACCAAATGAACAGCCAGTACACAGCTTAAGGCCTCATGCACACGAGACGCAGGTGCAAACTCTGCTGAACACACGTTTTTAAACGCTGAAACCGGCGTTTATAAACGCGCGTTTTTCCGCGTTTGCGGCCGCGTTTAGCGGCGTTTAACCGCGTTTGCGTTTATAAGCGTTTCATCATAGACCCTCCCTAAGCTCTAAAAACAGTAAATTTTAACCATTTCAGCCAGTTTGTGAGACCAGAGTGAGTAGCAGCAGCTGAGAGAGCAGCAGTGTACTTGTATTTAGCGTATCACTTGCCACAAGTTGTGGATTGTCCACTTGCCACGTCACCTGCCACGTCACCTAGCCATGTTACCTGCCCACATTACCTGCCACGTCATCTAGCCACGTCACCTGCCACAAGTTGTGGATTGTCCACTTTCCACGTCACCTGGCCACATCACATGCCACGTCACCTGCCACAAGTTGTGAATTGTCCACTTGCCACATCACCCGCCACGTCACCTGGCCACGTTACCTGCCACGTCACCTGGCCACATCACCTGCCACGTCACCTGGCCACGTCACATGCCACAAGCTGTGGATTGTCCACTTGCCACGTCACCTGGCCACGTCACCTGGCCACATCACCTGACACAAGTTGTTGATTGTCCACTTGCCACGTTACCTGCCACAAGTTGTGGATTGTCCACAATGCAATGCAAGCAATTACAGTTTTCTTTTATATTTTTTTATAGTTTTTCATCATTTGCCATCATTTTTGAGATTTCTAATGTTAAAAAATAGGTCACCTTTAAAAACGCTTATAAACGCAAACGCAGCAAAACGCCGGTACCGCGTTTAGCCGCGTTTAGCCGCGTTTAGCGTCTGAAACGTGGAAAACTTTTGCGTCTGAACCCATTTTTTTGCTTCTGGAAAAACGAGGTTAAACGCAACTGCTTGTAAACGCCAAAAAACGAGAGTGTGTGCATGGACACATAGGATAACATTGAATGGGTTCAGGAGCAGTTGAAAAAAGCGTCCAACTGCCTCTGAACGCGCGTTCAACAGCAAATAACAGCGTCTCGTGTGCATGGGGCCTTATAGTCACATCTATTCTTTTTCTAAAGTCTTTGGACACCAATAAACTTTGCTACAGTCAGAAATAACAAGATATAAATAATAACAAAATCTGCTTTTCCTGCAATATTCACTTTTAGCCCAGAGATTTCTCTCACAGTTTTCTGCTAATAACTGTCTGATGGCTACATGGTTTAACTCACTTCCTCTGAGCCCAGGTCTTCCTGGATCCATCCCCAGCCTGTAAGTGGACAGTAAAGGAAAAGCAGCACAGTGATGAGCTCATCTCTCTTTCACTCTGCTTTCTCCTCCTATCAGCATGCTTCCTGCCATGAACTTATGGTTCCTTGTACTGACACTTCCTCACACTCCAGCTCTGTATTATATGGAATGAAAGAGGGTGATACCAGGTAACATTTAGATACCTACACTGCTTTCATTTAACAAATACATTTAATGATGTATTAAAGCTGCATTAATTTGTGTCTTTTATATTTGCCTGGGGTTCACATTTAAAACCAGCCATGTAGCACTAACTATTCAGACATCCAATAAGTAATCATTTGTGAAGTGACCACCAAACATCTGCAGCTGTTTTCATTTATTCCTATAAAAAAAAAGTGTAATGTAAAGGCTGCTCCCTTTTTTTTTTTGTTTTTTTGTTAACCACTTGCTTACTGGGCACATATACCCCCTTCCTGCCCAAGCGAAATTTCAGCTTTCGGCACAGTCACGCTTTGAATGAAAATTGCGCGGTCGTGTGACGTGGCTCCCAAACAAAATTGACGACCTTTTTTTCCCCACAAATGGAGCTTTCATTTGGTGGTATTTGATCATCTCTGCGGTTTTTATTTTTTGCGCTATACACAAAAAAAAGTGAAAATTTTGAAAAAAACACAATATTTTTTACTTTTTGCTATAATAAATATCCCAATTTAAAAAAAACAAACTATTTTCTTTCTCAGTTTAGGCCGATACGTATTCTTCTACATATTTTTGGTAAAAAAAAAATCGCAATAAGCGTATATTGATTGGTTTGCACAAAAGTTATAGGGCCTACAAAATAGGGGATAGAATTATGACATTTTTTATTATTTTATTTTTACTAATAATGGCAGTTATCTGCAATTTTTGTCAGGACTGCGACATTATGGCGGACACATCGGACACTTTTGACACATTTTTGGGACCATTCACATTTATACAGCGATCAGAGCTATAAATATGCACTGATTACTGTATAAATGTGACTGGCAGGGAAGGGGTTAACACTAGGGGGCGAGGAAGGGGTTAAAGATGTTCCCTAGGAGTGATTCTTACTGTGGGGGAGAGGGGAGTGACTGGGGGAGGTGACCGATCTGTGTCCCTATGTACAAGGGACACAGCATCGGTCTCCTCTCCATGACAGGACATGGATCTGTGTGTTTACACACAGAGATCCACGTCCTTGTCTAACGGCCGATTGCGGGTATCTGGCGGACATCGCGGCCGCCAGGCATGCGCATCGGCACCTCAGTGACGCGGCGGGCACGCGCCCGCGCCCCCAGTGGCCAGAGGAGCCGAGGCCGTCAATAGACGGCCTCCCGGACCTGAAGAGCCACCTTGTGGCCGTCATTTGACAATGGCCCGGGCTCCAAGTAGTTAAACCCTGTGATAATTATCTCAATGTTCTACTGCCTGGACAGTAGAGAAAGTATCTACTCTGGAGATGTCAGGGGGAACCTGTCTAATGCTCACTTTTTTTTATAAATGTGTTCCTTGAATATAGCAAATAATATAGCACAGGGTGGAAAAATGTATGTCAAGACAAAATAAAAAACATACGCAGTACATCTCTGCAATGCAGATTTTTCCATGTTTTATCCTTTTAACCACTTCAATACAGGGTACTTGCACCCTCTTCCTGCCCAGGCCATTTTTCAGTTTTCAGCGCTGTCACACTTTGAATGAATGACAATTGCGCGGTCATGCTACGCTGTAACCATGTGAAATTTTTTATCATGTTCTTCACACAAATAGAGCTTTATTTTGGTATTTTAAATTTTTGAAACAAAATTATATATTTTTTTGTTTGTCAGTAAATTTTGTAAAGTAATTTTTTCTCCTTCACTGATGGGCGCTGAAGAGGCGGCACTGATGGGGTGGCACTTATAAGCACTGATGAGGTGGCACTGATAGGTGGCACTGATAGGTGGCACTGGTGGGCACAGATATGCGGCACAGTTAGGCGGCACTGATGGGCGTTGATGGATGGCTTTGATGGACAGCAGTGATTGGCATAACTGATAGCCAGCCCTAACTGGCATCACTAATGGCCACTAATTGCTGGCACTTGTGTGCACTGATTTCTCGCACATGTGGGCACTGACTGCTGGCACTTGTGGGCAAAGGTAGGCACTGATTGCTGGCACTGGTGGGGAGTGGGACACATTGCTGGCACTGGTGGGCACTTAATTGTAATCAGGGCACTGTCCGCTGCAATGTCACTTTCCCGCTAAAAACCGCTGATCATCGCCATTCCTAGTGAAAAATAATAATAAAAATGCCATAAATCTATCCCCTATTTTGTAGACGCTATAACTTTTGCACAAACCAATTAAGGTACGCTCATTGGGATTTTTTTAATATATTTTTTGGGGATATGCGTTATAGCAAAAAGTAAAAAATATATATATTTTTGTTCAAAGTGTAAAAAATAAAAACCGCAGAGGGGATCAAATACCGCCAAAAGAAAGCTCTATTTGTGGGGAAAAAAAGGACCTAAATTTTATTTGGGTACAGCATCACATGCCCGCGCAATTGTCGGTTAAAGTAACACAGTGCCGTATCGCAAAAAAATGGCCTGGTCATTAAGGGGGTAAATCCTTCCAGGGCTGAAGTGGTTAAGCAGGATTTACGTGGAACTTTTCCAGCATGTTGAAGAACTGGTTTTCTGTAAATTGCATTTGAAATGAGAACACAAACTGTAGGTCTTCCGCTAAGTTGAAATACAAGTACCAGGCTAACAGTGGTTTACAGTTCAAGGTAATCTCTTTGGTCAGAAAAAAAACAAAGCCGTTACTATATCTAAGCTGCCCAGTAGTATTATTTATGTAGTACCCTCTAGTGGTACTTGAATGTGTACAGAGTTTTTGTTAGTGCAGGTAAATTTCCAAGCCTGTGTGTGTTTTTCTTCTGGGTCAGGGTTTGAGTGACTCGGGGAGGGCTGGGTGACTCACAGGCAGCATCACTGAGACCTCCCACTTCTATTTAGAACATGCTGGAATCTCCTGAAAAGTAAGGAGGAGAGGAGAGGTGGAGCTGCCTTAAGTATTCTGAGGAGCCCTGACCAATTCCCAACCTGGAATGGCAGGGGGGGGACGGGACGACCTCAAATACTCAGGGCCAGCCCAGCTGAGGAGGAGTTGGTATCGGGTGGAAGATGGAGAGTTAGGCTGTCATGGCCTTTGAGGGAGCTCCCCAGTTTGGGGGGGTTGGGTTGACCTTTAGGGTGACCACATTTTTAAACTACCATTCAGGGACACCCCCCCCTTCCCAAAAATCAGCTTGTGCTGTAACGAATCACAGCACAGTGATTGGACACAAGAGGTGGGATTTATGATTTCTCCAATCACAAGCAGGGGGCAGGGATTGTGCTCCTCCAGGCATTCCTGGCCAGGACAAGTACTGTCAGTGAGTAAAGCGGTGATGTGGTGGCCTTTTTTGGGGGCATCAGATTGGCCTGGGGGGTGGCTGTGTCAGTTTCATTCCGAGACACTGTATTGTCCTGGAATGAAGGTGCCCGATACAGATCTGCAAAATGCGGGACTGTCCCAGGCAATCTGGGACACGTGGTCACCCTACACCTTGGGCCTGGGCTTGTGTGCGAACAGGACCCTCTTGCCACCCACAGAGGTGTCCTGACCAGGAAGCACAGAAGGAGCAAGATAGGACAGTGGGACACTTCCGGGCCAGTCTCCGGGAGTTCCACAGAGGCAGCCAAGAGGGCTTGTGAGTGAGACAGTCAGGGGGAATAGGAGGCACGCCTGAGAGGACTTGGGAGAGTGCAATCTGGGATAGGTGCCAAGCCAGTGGAGTGGACTGTGGTGGCACGGGCAGTGGAGAGAGGCAGCTACAGCCAGGAGGGCTGGCAGGGCCTGCAGATGTGGTGCTGGGATCAGTAGCCACATGGACAGCTAGCACTAGGACTACCTACATTTTTGCTATACCAAAGGGGCCTACAGTCCCTGACTGCAAAGGGCATTTGCAGAGCAAGTCTCAGGCCTAATCTAAAGTGCTAGCTGGTCCTAGAATTTAGGAATCAAGTGATGTGCTAGAGAGTGAGATCAGCAATGAAGTGATGTGCTGAAGAATGAGATCCGTAGTCAAGGGATGTGCTGGAGGAAGAGAAGAAGTTGTATATAGTTCTTAAGCCCCCGTACACACGGTCGGACTTTTGGCCAACAAACTTCATTTTGAGCAAGTTGGACCAACAATCCGACCGTGTGTACACTCCATTGGACAAACTTTTTTTGCTTTTTTCTTGTTTTCATCGGACAAAAGTTGGGTCTGCAAACGGACAAACTTTTGCCCAACAAAAGTCCGATGGAGCAAAGTCCGACCGTGTGTACAGAAAACCATCGGACTTTTGTCCGATGGACAAAACAACTAATGTTAAAATCAACCAACAATAGCAGAAGTTGACCAAAGGGTGGCAGTAAAGAGCAGAAAAGAACAGAAAAACCATGTGATGTTGCAAAAAGTTTTGGGAAAGTTTGCAGAAAAGTTTGAGCGTGTTTATGCTATGGGTGACCCGACCAACTCCTTTCGGACAAAAAACCACAGAAAAGTCCGATGGAAGTCCGACCGTGTGTATGGGGCTTATGTCCTCTTGAAATTTACTGGGCATCCCATAATTCCCAAATCCCCATCCAAGTTTAATTCCCCCAATAAAAACAACAAAAACAAAGTGCGTGGACTGTTTTCTGTCTGAGGAGTGACTGAAGATTGTGTGCCTGGCTGGGCAGGATGACAGACGAACCACAACTCTCAGCAGCCACTACGGGGGTAACGCTACATTTATTTAGTGGAAAATCCGTGATTTTTTCGTTTTTGTTTTGTATAGATAGTTTTGGCCTAGGCACCAGGGGTACATGCCCCGGATTTCTTCCTCTGTGCCCTGGGTCAACCTTGCCCAGGACTTTGCCACTATGTGGTCATTCCTGCACAGCTGCCGGTCTTCTCACTCCCAGATAGTTGCAAATTGCATTGTCAGACCTCAGATACTGAGAATGGACTCTCTTTGGTCCTGTTGTACGACACAGCCAAACAGAAGCCTGGAAAGATTTCCCCTCACTCTGCGCTTGGGGATTTATATGTGTTGGGGGAATTTTGATGAGGGGCGATTTTTGTTTGAAAGGAGTATGCTTTGTGCTAAGGAGAGGCTCTTTGCTTGGGGGGTGAAGGGGAGTTTGTTTATGTCTTTTTTTTGTTTTCCTGCAGAACCCTGCACTCCGTATGTTTCACATCCACAACCTCTGCACTCTGTGCACTACTAGGCTATACTGTTACATACTCCTAAACCCATGCTCTCTGTTCTTTACATACTCCTGACCCATGCTCTCAGTTCTTTACATACTGCTGACCCCACGAACACTGTGCGTTACATACACATGACCTCTGCACTTTGTGGGTTACATACTCCTGATCGCAGCACAGTGCCTGCTGGGCTGTACATTACATACTTCAGTCCCCTGCATTCTCTACACTGGGCTGTATGTTAGATAGTCCCGAATCCTGCACTCTGTACACTGGGCTGTATGTTAGATAGTCCTGAACCCTGCACTCTGTACACTGGGCTGTATGTTAGATAGTCCAGAATCCTGCACTCTGTACACTGGGCTGTATGTTAGATAGTTCCGAATCCTGCACCATATACACTGGGCTGTATGTTAGATAGTCCTGAACCCTGCACTCTGTACACTGGGCTGTATGTTAGATACTCATAACCCTGATGCCGTGTACACACGATCGGTTTTACCAATGAAAATAGCCCGATGGACTTTTCTCATCGGACAAACCGATCGTGTATGGGCCCCATCGGTCTTTTTTTCCTCGGTGAGAAAAAATAGAACATGTTTTAAATTTATCCGATGGGGGAAAAAAACGATAGCAAATTCCGATCATCTGTGTGGAACTCCATCGGACAAAAAACCCACGCATGCTCAGAATCAAGTCGACACATGCTCAGAAACATTGAACTGAGTGTTTTACGTCACGGCGTTTGGAACGGTCAGGATTTTTGAATGATGGTGTGTAGGCAAGACTGATGGAAGTCAGCTTCATCGGATTTCCGATGGAAAAATCCATCGGATTAGAATCCATAGGAAATCGGATCATGTGTACAGGGCTTAACACACCATTGCATTCTGTGCTACATCATTACTCTCCTCAGGGTGCCCCTGGCTATTTTATTTCATAATCTCATTAACAGCCCTAGTATAGGGGCAGTAGTTTGTGATGAAAACAGTTTTTTATAGTGTCAAGAGAACCGAAGTCCTGAATTGGTATAGTTTGCCGTCCACTACTATACATCATACAGCCGCTTCCCAATGTGAGGCCTCGTACACACGACCGATTTTCTCGGCAAGAAACTTGCTGGCAGAGAGGTCTTGCCGAGTAAATCGGTCGTGTGTACGCTGCTAGCGTGTTTCTCGTCGAGAAAACCGACAAGAAACCTCGACGAGAAAATAGAGAACCTGCTCTCTATTTTCTCGTCGAGATTCTCCTCGGCGTGTTTCTCGACGAGAAAAGTGAGTGTGTGTACACTTACCTGTCCGCCCGGAAGCCCGCGCATGTTCGAAATGAATTTGACGCATGCGCGGTAGCTTCCTAGGCATACGTAGGGTATACCAAGATGGCGGCGACGGCATCGAATGTGACGAGCGCATGCTCGACGTAGTCGATGACGTCACCGCGTACACTCCTTTCAAAGAACCGCGGGTTCTTTGAAACGAGCGTGTGAACACTCGGCCGGGACAAGTTTCTTGTCCAAGAATCTCGTCGAAAAAAACGACATGTTTTTCTCAACGAGAATCTCGGCCGTGTGTACGAGGCCTAACTTTTACCCGCTTCCCTGGCGAACTCTGCTTTTAGGCTTTACCATCCAAGCTCCCGAAATCTAGCCTACACTGATGCCTCTGATGGTGATGATAAGCTGGCCTGTTTTTAATTTCATGTTTGAAATCTACACTTGGATGGTTGTGCCCTCTTCTCTTCCTTTTTTATAACCTTCTTTATCTCCTTCATAGTGCCCTCTTCTCGGATCTCCTGTTCCCCATGCACTGTAAAAATATCCATAAAGTCCCTGTTGGCCATTGACCATTGTGGCCATTTTTGTGAGTGCCACCAGAGGCCTTTTTGGGTGGCTAAGTAATCGGGCAGTTAGAAAGTCTTAATATCCCTTTGATAAGCCATCTCTGCCATGCCCATTTTCTTCCTACCTGACCCTCCATTGTACTGCTGACTTTCAAGGTTGTGAGCGCTCTAAAGATGGATATTTCATAGGACTTCTTTTGTTGTACACACTGGATTTCAATGCTGATTACATGTGGGAACAAAATGATAAAAAATTTGTTTGGGCATGACCACACAATTGTCATTTAAAATGTGACAGCGTTAAAAGCTGAAAATTGGCCTGGGCAGGAAGGGGGGGAATAGTTTAGTGTATGTTGTCAAATAAAAAGGGAAAGAAGCTACTCCAAGGTTCTGATCATTCCCTGTGCTTGGCAATCATTAGTAGCAGGGTCACCGTCTATTCAACCATGTAGGGTTTTTTATTGTAGTATTCCAAGGAATAGTCTGAATAGTCCAGAATTAATGGCAGCACATCTGTCATTAGGCCCCTGGCTGTGCAGGAGATGGGTTCAAAGAGTCCTAGAGGTTTTATCTACAGTGTGCTGATCCCCTGGTTTCCCTTTATCAGGGACGGGCTCCGACATGATGGACAGTGGACCAAAGGAATGTGTGGAATCTGGGTGGGGGGGTCAGTGAAGGGAACTCTGTGTATTGCACTGTGATGTTTACAATAGACTTCATTGTAAATTCTGTACTACAATGGAGGCCCTTCACAGAAAGGTCTCTCCTACTGTATGATCATTCATTTGAAATAACCCTGAACATTAAATTATCAGAAACAATCTTCAGGTGCTTATGAAGATGGGATATTGGATATATTCTTTAAAGCAATGTACAATCTTTATATTTATGATATCAGCTTGAGGTAGATAATCTTATTAATACATGTCAATGTTATAAAAGCCTTCTTCCCATGTATTATTTGTAACTATATAGGAACATCGTGGCAGCCATATTCGTTCATTGCATATGCAGGTTTTGCTTCTTGCTCTGCAATGCTACACAATGGTTGCGCTCTACTGCTGCTTCGTAAACTGGCTACACGTTATACTTTTCTTTTTAGGCCCCTTTCACAGTGGGGTGGGAGGTGCAGCGGCGGTAAAGCGCCACTATTTTTATCGGCGCTTTTCCATCGGATTTGCAGCACGAGAAAGGGTTAAAAACCAACGCAAAGCGCCTCTGCAGAGGCGCTTTGCCGGAGGTATAGCCGCGGTGCCCCATTGATTTCAATGGGCAGGAGTGGTGGAGGAGCAGTATACACATCGCTCCTTCACAGCTCCAAAGATGCGGCTAGCAGGCTTTTTTTTACCGTCCTGCTAACGCAATGCTCCAGTGTGGATGCCCTCTGGGCTTTCACACTGGAAACACAGCAGCGGCTGTTTCAGGTCAGTTTGCAGGCGCTATTTTTAGCGCAATAGCGCCTGCAAAACGACCCAGTGTAAAAGGGGTCTTAGAGCTGGATAAAAAGGTGAATTTTGATGATTGTCACTGTGTCATGTGGAATAAAATCGATGGGAAATCCAAAATTTTTAGTTGCCGCCAGAACAAGAATAGAGGGGAATCTTTCAATGGGGACACGTTTCCTTGACAACTGTCTTCACATGTTTTTAACCGCATCCGATTTGCATAACATGGGAATCGGACTGGCTTTCAATGGAGCTGGTTCACACATGTCCGGGGAGGCCATGATCTGTTTCTAAAACGGGTCCTGTTCGATTTTGGGTTCGGTTCAGGTGCAAATTGAACCGAAAAATTTGCAACTGAATCGGTGAACAAAACTGCATGGGATTCCGGAATGCAAACCGCAGCCGGACATGTGTGAACCCAGCCTTAGAGGGGTTTTTCCTCATGTTATATTATAAAAATATGCTCTCACTTCCTGTTGCGTCAACAGGACAGAAGTGAAGGGAAATCTTCCTAATGGGACACAGCACAAAAGACACAAGCCTACCCCACCTCCACCTGAAAACTGTATGTCAACCACCTTCATCAGCTCATCCCCCACAGCTATTACGATTTGTACCACCTCCTCCTCCCTTTTGTATTGTAAGCTCCACCAGCAGGGCCCTTCTAATCCTTCTGTAACTGTACTGTCTCTTTATGGCCCCTTTCACACGTACGGACCGTATGTCTGCTTTTTCATCCATCCGTTTACGGATGAAAAAGGGACATACATTGGTCCCTATGAGATCGCGGGTGTCAGCAGATGAAACATTCGCTGACACCCGATCTCATCCGTGTCCGCAATGCTCAGTTTTTCTGGATAAAAAAATTCCTATTTTTCTATCCGTCTGCGGAGCGGATCGGATGAACATGGACAGACAGTCTGTGTTCATCCGATCCCCCCCAAAGGGGAGAGCGGAGATCTGACAGGGCGGTCCCTGCACAGTGTGCGGGGACCGCCCTGTCATCCGCCGGCTCAGTGGGGATCAACAGAGCGATCCCCGCTGAGCAAGCGGAGGTTCACGAGGCGGATCATCACGGATCCGTCCCGTGTGAAAGGAGCCTTAATTGTAATGTGCTGTGCAAACTCTTGGCACTATATAAATCCTGAATATTAATAACATGGCAAAAAAATAAACTGAGAGCGGCTTCAGCCCTCTCCTACTTTATCAAAAATGAACTTTAAAGGATATCTAAAGGTTCATTGGATTTTTTTTTTTAACAAGAAAAAAGGTTCATTGGATTTGATTGACAGCAGCGGGAGCCAATGGCTGCGCTGCTATCAATCTATCCAATCAGGCCCCGAGACACCAGCTGGAGCTGTCGTCCCCGTCGTTGGAAAAACCGGGTTCAGGTAAGTAAAAGGGGGGCTCTGGGGCGCTGCTGCATCACAGGAGGTCTTTCACCTTAATGCATTAAGGTGAAAAACCTCTAGGGTTTACAACCCCTTTAAGAACTCCTGCTCAGAATCTGACTAGGTACCTTTCACATGGCCATTCCGATCTAAAAAACTGACTGGCAGATCTGAATGGAAGCCCAATGTTAGTTTATGGGCAGGCTCATGTAAATGGACATATGTGTGATGTGTCTTTACCTCCAATTACCTCCACGTCCCTCTAGGTCTGAAGAAAACCCCAAAAGGTTTGAGTATTTTTTGGACCTACTGTAACTGTGAAGGATCGGAGGTAAAAGGATGTAAATGAATGCACATCCATTTACATCTGCCTGCCCATAGACTTACCACGGGTCTGTTAAGCTTCAGTATTTTCCTCCATTACAAGATGGAAAGAATTTTTTTTTTTTAATGGATATGGATTTTACAAAGTCATCCATTCCATTCCACTTCGATTCAGCAGGATATTTGTTAACGGATCCCCTGTTGATTGGAAAGGACACTGCCCATATGAAATTGGCTGACTATTCACTAATGTCTCAGGCCAACTTTATGTAGCTCTACCCCCGCAGGAGCCACTGGGTAATTTAGCTTCTCTGTTCTGCGTCTCGACTCCAAGAACATATTCAGCCCTCCTGACATACCGAGTTGAATGAAAGTTACTGTAAGCAATTAGAAGAATATGAGCATAGATGCCTTTAACTCGGCTCTCGAATTATCACCAGGAAATAGAGACAAGACTGTTTAGTGGTAAATGAACTCAATGTATTAGTATGGGTTAGAATAAAAGGTGGTTTGAGCTTAAACGAGCACACAGAAGGTAGGTTCAGACAGTCTAAAGGTTCTGTACTACTAGACTGAGATTATTGTTGAATTTGCTGATTCATGAGTTAAACAGAGCATATAAGCATTAACTGCAATGAGCATAATAATGCTATAACTAGCCTGGAACGCACTCGAGGAGAATGGCTAAGATATGGTGCATATGGCTCAATGTCCCCTGAAAGGCACCTCTTAGCATAAGCAATAAGTGAAGGTCTCTGTGTAGCTGTAAAGGAATAGTCTTCAGTCCTAACTTTTCAGCCGGCTAGTGTTGGGCCCAGTTGTACCATTGTTGCACATGAGAATAATCCCAGTCAAGCTTGCAGGAAGCATTAAGGCTACTAGATGGCTGCATGGTCACTTTCTAAAGGGCGCTGACTATCTAGCAGTAGATCATGGGTGCTGAACCTGTGGCCCTCCAGCTGTTGCAGAACTACAAGTCTTATCATGCCTCTGCCTTTGGGAGTCATGCTTTTAACTGTCAGCGGCGTGCAATGCCTCATGGGACTTGTAGTTCCTCAACAGCTGGAGGGCCACAGGTTGAGCATTCATGCAGTAGATAGTAAATCCCCACAGCAGCAGTTTACCAGTCCCAGCGATATTGCAGCTCACCATCTTGCCACACACAGCAATCAGTCTACTCTCTGCTTGCTCTGTACATAGGTGACTCTGGCTGTCAGCACATATGGACTCACATTTGCACCCTGGATACTGCTCAGGCTGCTATTATGCAGCAGTGGTGGTGCACAGCGACATGCACTCTCCGGTCTCCCTCATGGCAAGTAGAAGCTGTGTCCTGTACAGCCTGATAAAATGCAGCTCTTTCTCCTCCTCCTGGCAATCTCCCTCTGGGGAATGCAGTTCAAAAACTCTTGATTACAGTAGAATCCCTCTCCTCTGGACTACAGTTCCCACAGTGCAGTGCTGCCTGACTCAGTCTATGGAAGTCTTTCTGCTCAACAGCTCCCTCCTCTTCCTGATATAGCTGGTAACAAGTTCAGCAACGCAGGGCAGCAGCATTAGAGCACAGCTGCAGCCAGTGTTTCTCTCGCATTCTTATCCAAGCATCTGGCTACATTTTACCAGTGCATTTTAGTGGAAAACAATATTAAAAATCTTATAAAACAAAAAATAAATAAAAATCTGGAATTATCAATAGCAAAAATACTCTTTTACACTATTACTTATACTATTGTAGCGACCTCACCCCATCTCTTTCTTCTAGGGGTATCACACACGACAGGGTGAGATGCGCCATGGCCCATGTCCTCCCCATAGCTATGGGTGAGGTGAAGGCCAGTACCAGATATTTCCTCGGGCCTGTGTGCTTCTGTAAAGGATTAAGTCCTGCCGTGCCAACACTTCCCTTTGCTCCCATTAACCAGAGTTCCACACACCGATCACAGTCCAACTCTTGTTTTATTGCATATCTCACAATAAACAGTGCTTCAGTAGCCAACTGGTTGCGACTTGATAACAGTTTGATACAAGGGGATGAGCAGGTCGAGGCACTGTCCTGATTGTCAGCTAAACCTCTGCGATCTCGCCAGTGGTTACTATAGCCTTAGCTAGAATGGTCTTAGAACTTGAGAGTCTCTACCAGCGACTCAAGAGAACGTAGATAGGAGTACCTTCGCTGCGTTGTGGCCCCTGTCAGGGGAAGATGTCCCTCCAAGAGTTACCAGAGGCCTATCCGTCACTGGGTTGATGCTGCTCCAGACTCTCCGAATGGGTAACCTCCACGGCCTTCTCATCTCAGACATGGGCCCCATCCACTTCAGGGACCCTCGGACTTCTCCACCCTCGCGGGACCCAGTCGAAGTCACTGGGCCCCAGGCCTCCTGGTTTAGTACCTCACCCCAGGCTGAAGGTGCCTGGGATGGACTCCAACTCCATTCCGGTCAGGCCTAGGGCACCTGAGCCGGAATCCAGAACCGCCCACACCCAGGCCTAAGGTGCCTGAGTGCATGATGAAAAACCTCCAGAAGAGCAAGACCTCGTGACCAGGGCGTCTCCCCCTTTTTATCCCCTCCAATAACGCCACGGCAGGTTCCCCGCCCTTGCTGTACCATCTCCGAGAAGGGACAAAAAGGACAGCTCTGTGGCGGCGAATCTACCTTGAGCCTACGGGCACCTGCCACCCACAGGCTAAGGAGATTACACCGTCCAGTCCTCCACGAATACAAATGGTCCAATTACTCCCACACTTTACACACCTGGACTTCCACCCAGGTGTACCCCACCTAAATTTAGAGACCCTGCTACATACTCCCCCCTGTGATTTGACGCTGGTCCCCAGCGTCTGGTGCAAACCCATGTCTCCCAAAGATTGGTGACGTAAGCCTGACTCCAGAGGCCTTCCCTAAAAATTTGAACCTTAACCATACCAAGACCTGCTCAAAAAGGGAGGGGAACATAAAACAATAAACTTCTTTTTTTTTTTTTTTTTTTTTAAAAACCCTCTAAGCATGTACACATATACAATCCCTCCCTTTACTGTCTAAGAACCACCCCATACTCAGTAGTCTTGACAGGCGAATCTCCTGCAGAGGGAAAGAAAAAAAAAACACACAAGAAAAGCCACATCCTGACATTCTGTGTTAATTTGGAATGAACGGGTCTATCAGCCGAGAGACCCATTCGCTCCAATAAGTAAAGTGATGCAAATATACAAACAGCCGTTGCGCAACACCGCCACCTGGTGACGATGCCACGGTGATGACACTTGGTGAAATCTTCAGTCTTCCTGCATCCCTACTCTGATTCTACTCCCAAAGTCTCTGTCTTTAAATTGTGAAAGAAGAGAGAACAAACAAACAGCTCTCATTCCTCCAAAAGAGTAAAAAAAACAAAAACCCAAATAAAAAACTAGGGTACAGTTCGATGCTCCGGCAAGAACACTTCCAGAAAGTTGCCACGGGAAAAAAAAAAACAAGTGAGTCTCTTCTCACAAATAAATCTTCGGGTCAGGCAAGAACAAGGGCTTCAGATGTTTATCGAAAACCTCAATCGAATAGTCAGCGTCCTCTCCATCTTTCCTACAGATGCGCACCTTGTCTGCGTGGATATGGCGGCCCCACATCCAGTCTGCTCTGCAGTCTCTAAACTTTTTCGACACAGGTGGCGAACACGACAAGTATCGCCGGGCATGAGGCACTTTAAGTTTCTCCCAAACGAACTCATCGTACCACCGCTGCCGCAGAACTTCAACCTCAAACAGCAAGTCCCTGGGCAAGTAAGAATATTCCCATCCGTACTCGTGAGCGACCCTCTAAGAGAAGAGTCGTTGCAATCGGGCCAAAGGAGGCATTGTGGCCCGCTCACCTTCTCCTGGTTGAACGATGGCCTCCGGGTGCCGAGGTACTTTCACTACCTCTGATGGCTTTTCTCTCGGTGCCCGTAGTGATGCTCGCTGTTTCCCCGCCAACAAAACGGGTGATGCTGTGGATTGTGGAAGAGCAATTGGAGGACTAGGCTTCCTCGTAGACTCCAGGGCCTCCGCCCGGGGCGTGCTATCTCCTATGGACATAGGCGAATCTTGGGGTGCACGTAGCATAGGTAATGGGCGTTTGTCCCAGCCCTTCTGGTGAAACAGTTCATCGATCTCACCGTCATCTCCACAATCCGACAGTGACTCTAGGTCGGAGGTGTCATACATCTCCGCGGGAAGGTAGTCTCTAGTAGACGTGGAACTACCCTCCCTAGCGGTCTCCACCGACTGTGGACCCCCAACACCTCCAACCACCACCACAGTCCCAGCCCCTGGCTCACCTTGACCTTTTGTAGAACTGGGATGTCCAGGACTCTTCCAACCGGATCCATCCAGGCCAGGCAAGCGACGGGGTGAAGCTCTTCTACGACCATAGGAGGCCTGCACCAGGCCGACTTTTCTCTCCGGAGGTGGGAGCAGAGAATCTGTGGTGACCGAAGCAGCATCCTCGGATTTTTCTTTCTCAGGCCTCGTACACACGGCCGAGATTCTCGTTGAAAAAAACATATCGTTTTTTTCGACGAGATTCTTGGACAAGAAACTTGTCCCGGCCGAGTGTACAGACACTCGATTCAAAGAACTCGCGGTTCTTTGAATGGAGCGTACGCGGTGACGTCATCGACTACGACGAGCATGCGCTCGTCACATTCGATGCCGTCGCCGCCATCTTGGTATACCCTACGTATGCCTAGGAAGCTACCGCGCATGCGTCAAATTCATTTCAAACATGCGTGGGCTTCCGGGAGGACAGGTAAGTGTACACACACTCACTTTTCTCGTCGAGAAACATGCCGACAGAATCTCGACGAGAAAATAGAGAGCAGGATCTCTATTTTCTCGTCGAGATACTTGTCGCTTTTCTTGACGAGAAACCATACACACGAACGAATTTCTCGGCAAAAAATCTCTGCCAGCAAGTTTCTTGCTGGTTTTTGCAGAGAAACTCGTTCGTGTGTACGAGGCTTCAGTCTCTGATTGGGCAGTCACATCGGACTGGTCAGTGCGTACGGGAACCTCCGCAAAGGCCTGGATCTCCCCTTCCGGAGTAGCGGTACCTGTGAGGCTGTTGAGGCGAAGGGCCCGGGGCCTTACTGTGAATGGCTCCACCTCGAACAAGAACTCTTTGCATGCCTCGCAACGCCCGAATGGCTTCAGGTGGACCACCAGTCCCGAACATCCGGGACAGATCACGCCGAGGGCCTCCGTGTCTCTGCAGGTGTACAGAGCCAACTGTCCTCGGGGCCTGAGTCTTATCCCCGTGTCTGTAAGGGGAGCAGCAAACGTAGTTATCTTCGTAGGGTAGGGAACCGGAATCCACTGGGAGCTTGAGACCATCCCGACTGTCTGCTGCTCCATCACGCACTGACCACGCGCCGAAGTCTCCACGTGAGTTCCTCCACATGACCAGACTCCTCCCACGACTTGCACATTTTCACGGGCTTCCATCAAGCTCCGCCCACGAACTATGTAGTCACGGGGTGCCTCATGGCGCAGTGCAGTAAAAGCCCCCACATGTAGTATGTCACACGGCTGAACTTCTCCCTCTTCTCGCTCCTCCGCATGGGCCTTTCCCGTTTTAGGGTCATTTCCACGACTTTGAGCAGGGATGCACTTTGGCCGATCACATGGCCGACCTGCTCGGAACTCCTCCGGGCAGCAAAGTCCAGACACAGCCATTCTTACTTCCAAAGTCAAAACACACATCATCCCGGACTCACGAGCCCCCACGTGTAGCGACCTCACCCCATCTCTTTCTTCTAGGGGTATCACACACGACAGGGTGAGATGCGCCACGGCCCATGTCCTCCCCATAGCTATGGGTGAGGTGAAGGCCAGTACCAGATATTTCCTCGGGCCTGTGTGCTTCTGTAAATGATTAAGTCCTGCTGTGCCAACACTTGACTTTGCTCCCATTAACCAGAGTAACACACACCGATCACAGTCCAACTCTTGTTTTATTGCATATCTCACAATAAACAGTGCTTCAGTAGCCAAATGGTTGCGACTTGATAACAGTTTGATACAAGGGGATGAGCAGGTCGAGGCACTGTCCTGATTGTCAGCTAAACCTCTGCGATCTCGCCAGTGGTTACTATAGCCTTAGCTAGAATGGTCTTAGAACTTGAGAGTCTCTACCAGCGACTCAGGAGAACGTAGATAGGAGTACCTTCGCTGCGTTGTGGCCCCTGTCAGGGGAAGATGTCCCTCCAAGAGAGTTACCAGAGGCCCATCTGTCACTGGGTTGATGCTGCTCCAGACTCTCCGAATGGGTAACCTCCCCGGCCTTCTCATCTCAGACATGGGCCCCATCCACTTCAGGGACCCTTGGACTTCTCCACCCTCGCGGGACCCAGTCGAAGTCACTGGGCCCCAGGCCTCCTGGTTTAGTACCTCACCCCAGGCTGAAGGTGCCTGGGATGGACTCCAACTCCATTTCGGTCAGGCCTAGGGCACCTGAGCCGGAATCCAGAACCGCTCACACCCAGGCCTAAGGTGACTGAGTGCGTGATGAAAAACCTCCAGAAGAGCAAGACCTCGTGACCAGGGCGTCTCCCCCTTTTATCCCCTCCAATGACGCCACGGCAGGTTCCCCGCCCTCGCCGTACCATCTCCGAGAAGGGACAAAAAGGACAGCTCTGTGGCGGCGAATCTACCTTGAGCCTACGGGCACCTGCCACCCACAGGCCAAGGAGATTATTACACCGTCCAATCCTCCACGAATACAAATGGAGGATTACTCCCACACTTTACACACCTGGACTTCCACCCAGGTGTACCCCACCTAAATTTAGAGACCCCGCTACACTATTATAATTTGCTATTGTACAGTACACTTTATATTACAAGAAACAACTGAAATTAAAACTTTAGTGAGAAGTGGCTTTAAAGTTTGAGTTTACTTCTGGATAATTGCAACCAATTACCTGACTACAAACTCATTCCTTTACAACTGGCATCACTATATGGTGGACTGCGGTCAGGATCCTGACCGGATCACTGTCCCACTCGGACCGCCACCATTTAGGAGCTGCTTCTTTTCAACAGCCACCACTGTCCTTCTCCAGAGCAGAGCGCGGGAGGCAGGACAGCTCTGGACAGTGTGGAAGCGGAGCTGCCGGAGTTAAAGTGGAACTAAACCCTCCTATCCTTCTCAGCCAAGGAAGGAAGAGAGGAAGGATCCCTGGTGCTGCACATCCACGGTGTCCTGTGATGGTTATGCATACCTCCCAACTTTCAAAAGTCCCACCGCGGGGCATTCACAGATCTCCCCTCTCCCCTGCTAATCAAAGTTGTTGAGCGGGGGGGGGGCGCCGATCGCGAGGGGGGGGGGTCCGAGCACTGTTTTGAACACCAATCTGGGGGGGGGGCTTACCTGCTGGTTGATGTTTCCTCCTCTTCATGCTTCCTGCTGTGCGGGAGAGATGACACTCTCGCGGGACTGCGGGAAGGAGGAGCCTATGCGGGTAAAACCCGCAGAATCCGTGCCAGTTGGGAGGTATGGTTATGGAAGAGGCAATCTCAGCCTGGGCTCCCGTTAGGCCACGCCTCCAACACGTTGCACTCCGCCCCTCAAAGCTTAGCCATGGGGGTGAAGATCTTATGCGTGTGGGGAGCAATATAAGCCAAGGAAGCTGCCATCTTAGCCTCTGTGTAATCTGCAACTTTCATGGTTCTGCACGTGATAAGTTATGACACCAGCCATTTGATTAGTTTGACAATTTGGTTGACAGCACAAGCAAAAGTGACAGTTAGCATTCCCAGCATGCCAGGAATGCAACTGTTTTTTGAAACCGTTCTGTTTAATTCCACTTTAACTTTTTAAGTTAACCAGCAGGTGATTAATTGCTATGGTGAAGGGTGGTCCTAGCAACCGATCACCAGCTTGTTAGTATGAAAAGTTAACTCCTGCAGCTTCTGCTCCTGTCCTCTATCCAAAGCTGTCCTGCTCCCGCTCTCTGCTCTGTGTGTATCTGAGTAAGGTAGGAAAGTGGAGGGCAGCGGAGGACATGGTGGGAGGGGGTAATGTAAAGTGTCAGGGAAAGACATCGCTATGGGGGGGGGGGGGGGGTGTAATATGAAGGTGGCAGAGGAAATGGACAGATTGTATAATCATAATACAACATAGGTTGGACTTGATGGACTTGTGTCTTTTTTCAACCTCACCTGCTATGTAACATTTAAAGGGTAGAGGACATGGCTGTGGGGGTGATGTGAAAGAGGGCCAGGGGACAATGCTGTGAGGTTATGTGAAGGGGGGCAGTGGAAATCGCTGTGGGGGGGGGGGGGGTTGCTGTGAAGGGGGGCAGAAGACGACGCTGTGGGAGTGGAGTGATATGAATGGGGGCAGAGGACACTGATGTAGGTGGGAGGGGTGTTGATGTGATGTGGGGGCAGAGGACCCCAGGTGTGGGGGGGAGGTGATGTGAAATGGGTCAGAGGACACCTCTGTGGGGTGATGTGAAGGGGGGCAGAGGACACCGCTGTGGGTGGGAGGGGTGTTGATGTGAAGGGACAGAGGACCCCAGGTGTGGGGGGGGGGTGATGTGAAAGGGGTCAGAGGACACCTCTGGGGTGATGTGAAGGGGGGCAGAGGACACCGCTGTGGGTGGGAGGGGTGTTGATGTGAAGGGACAGAGGACCCCAGGTGTGTGGGGGGGTGATGTGAAAGGGGTCAGAGGACACCTCTGTGGGGTGATGTGAAGGGGGGCAGAGGACACCGCTGTGGGTGGGAGGGGTGTTGATGTGAAGGGACAGAGAACCCCAGGTGTGGGGGGGGGGGGGTGATGTGAAAGGGGTCAGAGGACACCTCTGTGGGGTGATGTAAAGGGGGGCAGAAGACACCGCTGTGGGTGGGAGGGGTGTTGATGTGAAGGGACAGAGGACCCCAGGTGTGGGGGGGGGGGGACGTAGGGTGACCACATTTCCAAACTACCATTCAGGGACACCCTCCCTTCCCAAAAATCTGCTTGTGCTGTTACGAATCACAGCACAGTGATTGGACACAAGAGGCATGATTTATGATTTCTCCAATCACAAGCAGGGGGTGGGGATTGTGCTCCTCCAGGCATTCCCGGCCAGGACAAGTACTGTCAGTGAGTAAAGCAGTGATGTGGTGGCCTTTTTTGGGGGCATGGGATTGGCCCGGGGGGTGGCTGTGTCAGTTTCATTCCAGGACACTGTATTGTCCTGGAATGAAGGTGCCCGGGACAGACCTGCAAAATGCGGGACTGTCCCGGGCAATCCGGGACACGTGGTCACCCTAGGGGGACGTGATGTAAAAGAGGTCAGAGGACACCTCTGTGGGGTGATGTGAAGGGGGGCAGAGGACACCGCTGTGGGTGAGAGGGGTGTTGATGTGAAGGGGCAGAGGACCCCAGATGTAGGGGGGAGGTGATGTGAAAGGGGTCAGAGGACACTGCTGTGAAGGGGAAGCTGTGACGTGTAGTTGGGGACTGTGATTTAAAGGAGGGGGGGGGTGCAGTTGCGATATGCAGTGGGGCCTGAGAACACTTATGTGAAAACCGGATTGTTATATACGAGGAGGTGGGCTTTGATATGAAGGGTCGCAAAAAATATGTAATTCGGACCTTGGCTAGAAGAAAACAATACTGATTGAACCTCTGTAAAAATAAATAAATAGTACCTCTGCTTTACAACTAGCAGCGATAACAAAAAAATATATATATTTTGCAGTTCATACTTTATAGTATTTACCTTGTACTGCACTCTCGCTCTTCCTTTATTGACTCCATTTGACAACTGGACTGCACAGCTATTTGTAAAACTGTTTGACACATGGAAGCTATAGAAAAAGTTAAGCACCACTGTGACAGATCTCCCCCTACTGACAGCTGAGCATAATATCCAGCAGAGGACGACAGAGTCCGCAAACTGATAATGGATGTGTATGCACACAGTCTGACTGATATAAAAAGTTCAAGCAAATGTTTAACACATCAGTATATATATTTTAAAAAAAAAGCGAACTTAGGGCACTGTATACAATAGTGAAAATATAAAGATTGTAAAAGAAATAAAAAAAAAAAAAATACAGCTTTTAATTATTTATAAAAAGACAAATGATTTCAAATAGACCACACAAAGTGTTTTTGAAAAGAATACGCTCTGTATGGTCTTTCTGGCATTAGATTTTTTTTAACGATGAATAATTAAAACTAATGCCGCGTACACACGACCGTTTTTCTCGACGAGAAAAACGAAATTTTTCCCATTCGACGAGAAAAACGACATTTTTCCCATTCGACGAGAAAAACGATAGTCTGTGGGCTTTCTGTCGTTTTTTTCGACAAGAAAAACGGCATTAAAAACGACGAGAAAAATTAGAACATGTTCTAATTTTTCTCGTCGTTTTTTTCGACATGTTTTCCGCGGCAGTGTTTCCCATAGGGAAACACTGCCGCGGAGCCCACACACGGTCGTTTTTTTCGACCAAAAAAAAAAATTACATTTAAAACGGCCGTGTGTGAGGGGAACAAGCTGTTCCTCGTTTTTAACGTGTGTACGCGGCATTATAGTTTTAGTTCTTTTTTTAAAACAATAGAAAAGGGCGACAGGTAAGTATGACTTAAAAAACATCAATTTATTCCAGGTCCACTTACATGTAAGTGTGAATAAATTGATGTTTTTAAACTCATACTTACCTGGCGCCCTTTTCTATTGTTTTGTATGTCTATAAGGGACTCCCAACCCACGAGGAGCTGCTGGTGGTTGTATGTTTCCTTTGCCCACCAGTGATCTACTCACCCTACTATCTTTACCACTGCTCATCAAGTATGGTTTTCATGGGCTCATTATGTTCATTTTCATGTCAGTAAAGTGCTGACCCACTTGCTATTTTATAGTTTGTGTTGTTTTGGCTTAGTTCTTTTTTAACCTTTGCTATTTTCCCTATTGTGTACTATGTCCCAAGTTCTCTTTTTTTCTGTATACTGATGTGTGTTTTCACAAGTTGGTATAACGTTAATTACCCCAAGGTGGAGGACAACTTCTATACCGTCACAGCTAATTTTACTAAAGGAAAATGGAATATAAAATGTGGGTTTACAATTCATAAAATGTTCTTTCTGAAATACTTTACGAACGACAATAAAAACCTATACTATTAAAGTTTAACTCCAGGAAATCTGAAAATCCTCCCTTGCAGTGGGGCTGCGTCCATACTGCAAGTGTTATGCCGCGTACACACAATCGATTTTCTCGACGGTGAAAACACCGTCGAGAAAATCGACAGGAAAAACGAGGGAACGGCTTGGTTCCCTACACACGTCCGTTTTTCCCGACCATTTTTTTTTGGTCGAGAAAAACGACCGTGTGTGGGCTCCGTGGCAGTGTTCTAATTTTTCTCGTCGTGATTAATGTCGTTTTTCCCATCGGGAAAAATGACAAAAAGCCCACAGACGTTTTTCTTGTTAAAAAAAAAAAAATTAATTTTTCCCGACGGGAAAAATGATCGTGTGTACGCAGCATTAAAGAAATACTAAAGGGTAATTTTTTATTTTATTTTATAAATAACAAATGTGTTATACTGACCTGCTCTGTGCAATTGTTTTGCACAGAGCAGCCCTGATCCTCTACTTTTTGGATCCCCCGGAGGTGGTTCTGGCTCCTCCTCCTTTGCCGAGTGCCCCCAAAAGCAAGCCACTTCCCATGGGGGCACTTGAGCAGGCTCACTCCCGAGCCGTGCTTCTGTAAATGTCCATTCACACACTGAACACGGTTTAGCCCTGCCCCTGCCCTCTCCTTATTGGCTTACTGGCTGTGATTGACAGCACCAGGAGACAATGGCTCCTGCTGCTGTGTGAGCCAATGAGGAGAGATAACTGGTGCTCTTTTGTACATCACTGGATGGGGATGGGGCTCAGGTAAGTTTAAGGGGGAGGGGCTACTCTCAGGAGGTTCTTTACCTTAATGCATATAATACATTAAGGTACAAAAAACCTTCTGCCTTTAAAACCACTTAAACTGCTCATTTAGTAAAATAAAGTAAAAAAAGTAGAAGAAAGTAAAATAACTGTATTTTATTCTATTGCATACTGCCATGTAATGATCTGGCAGTCGTTCTCTGTCCCGCCCACCCCCTGCCCCTTTTTCCCTCTCCTGACTCTCATATAAAACCCTTCCCCTTGCATTACTCGATTGGTTTGAAGGAGTGACTGGGCATGCTCCGAAACATGTCCCGCCCACTCCGAAGTCACTTCCGGTTGCCTGCGTTCCATGCTGGCCCTGGCAGCACGGCTCTCCCTCCTGGATTAGAGACACAGTGTTTTCCACTGCTGGCTGGCTGGAATTTCCACCTGCAGCTGTCTTTACTCCCAGGAGACATCCCGCTGGATGTCTGTTTTTCACTTCCATCTTGTAAGTGTTTTTAACCCTTCCTTGTCATTAAAATGTTTTATTACTGCATTCAGATGTGCCTTCTTCTCTTTGTTTTTCCTATATAGTGTGCTTCCCTCTTCTGAAGTCCTGCTGTGGGGCATTAATCACATTTCAAGAGCCAGTCTTGTACTGTTTGTTAAAGTCTCCTCGTTATCTAGAGCGTCCTATTATCCACCCTCCTAGAAGCAACAGGCTGATCCTCTAGTTTCAAGCCTCGTACACACGACCGAGTTTCTCGGCAAGAACCAGCAAGAAACTTGCTGGCAGAGCTTTCTTGCCGAGTAAATCGGTCGTGTGTACGCGGTTATCATGTTTCTCGTCAAGAAAAGCGACAAGAATCTCGACGAGAAAAATAGAGAACCTGCTCTCTTTTTTCTCGTCGAGATTCTTGTCAGCAGGTTTCTCGACGAGAAAAGTGAGTGTGTGTACACTTACCTGTCCTCCCGGGAAGCCCGCGCATGCTCAAAATGACTTTGACGCATGCGCGGTAGCTTCCTAGGCATAGGTAGGGTGTAGCAAGATGGTGGCGACGGCATCGAATGTGACGAGCGCACGCTCGTCGTAGTCGATTACGTCACCGCGTTCGCTCCATTCAAAGAACCGCGGGTTCTTTGAATGGATCGTGTGTACACTCGGCCAGGACAAGTTTCTTGTCCAAGAATCTCGTCAAGAAAAACGACGTGTTTTTTTCTTGACAAGATTTTCGGCCGTGTGTACGAGGCTTCAGAGTTCAACACATCAATTAGAGTCAAAACAGTCTCTTTTCATTTGGGAGTTATGGCAGAAAACTGCGACTCCTGGAAAGTTCACCTGGTAAGGACTGGAGCAATCAGACAGAGCTTCAGTGGCTGAAGGTTCAGAGGCTGCTAAGGTCTCAAGCATATATACAATCTGCAGGGGAAGGTGCAGGAGTGTGCTTGTGGCCTCTGCGGTCAGTCAGCAACTGAATGGGTGACTGTAGTAAAGACCTCAGCCAAGAAGGCAGTGTTGCTGGTCACACCTGATGGAGCTAAGAGACTCCATAGGTTAAAGTAATTGTAAAGCTTTACGATCATTAAAATAACAAAGAAGTTATACTTACATGCTCTTCGCAATGGTTTTGCATAAAGCAGCCCCAGTTCTCCTCTTTTGGGGTCCCCCACCGGCACTCCTGGCTCCTCCACTTCGGCGAGTGCCCCATAGAAAGCTGCTTTCTATGAGGGCACTTGTGCATGCTCCATTTCTAGTCTATTGACACAGACAGCGGGACTCAGTCACACCCCCCCCCTCTATGCTCACAGCTTTAACTGACAGCAGCAGGAGCCGATGGCTCCTGTTGCTCTCAGCGAAGCCTATGAGACAGGGGAGAAAAGCTGCTGCAGACATGCACAGCCCTGGACAGAGATCTGGCTCAGGTGAGTTTTAGGGGGGATAGGCACTATTAAAAGGTTTTTACCTTAAGGTAGAGAATGCATTAGGGTAAAAAATGTTTTACTTTTATAACCACTTTAAATAGATGATAGGGCCACATGATTCCATGCTGCAGATGTTGACCGCATCAGAGGGCACTCTGCAAGCAGCACTGGAGACTGGTTGAGTGTGAGCTGAGGGCATCAATTACAGAGGGACTGTCCCCCTATGTCTAGAATAAGATATGTTGCAACCACATGACAGTTAACCAATGTAGGAGTGTACCAGTCAAGATCTCAGGTACTCGCAGAACCTAAACAAGCTTGTAGCAGGTGAAGGCTGGAAGTAACCACAGTCGCTGTAGATGGGCAGCAGGAACAAACCAAAAACCAGAGTTCCACATGGCTCTTTACAGTGCAGTTAGCAGTAGAGAGATGCTTCCTGAATGGCAGAAAAGAGCACTCCACCCAATTGATAAGGGCAGTGGTCCGTCCTTCAGTGTCTTCCATCTAAGAAACCAACAGGAAGCAAGAAATTTAAAAGAAAACAAGCAATTCAAACCAGTGAGGTAACTCCCAGTTCTTAGCCTGACTGGTTTACTCACAGAATGAGTCTTCAGAGACAGTTCAGTGCCAAAGACTGAGGCAATGCCAATGGCTCTGGACCTGAAAAAACGAAGTCTAGAAAGCACTTTGCTTAAAACCTATTACACAAAGGTCACTTCTGCACTAACCCCGCAACACCCAGTCCAGCAGGATTCGGTTGTGGCACTTCAAAAGTCAAGCTGAGGAATGGCCACGCTGGATAGCTACAATCTAAGAAACCAGCTCTAGAAGAGATGTAGATAGAGAAGAGTCTTGATTAACAAAAAAAGTTGAAGAAAAACTAGCAGAGCTAAAGATAAAATCTTTGTCCTCCTAGGACACTAGCAAAAATGTAGGCATGCTGGTAGTAGGAGGGGTTCACCTGGGCTGGCCTACAGGTTTTTGTTTGCCAGTGTCCAATTTTCCTGTAGGTGACAGTATAACCATAAGATAAAAGACTTCAAGGGTCCCTCAATGGATGCCAATATTTCCTCCTGTACACAGAACCAAGATCCATGCCATTAAAATGTGTGACTAAAACTGTGCACACACTTTGGTAACTGGAATTAATGATGCATTCAGAATTTCCAAATTACCCAATTTTCTACACTTTTCCTGCTTCTCTTTCAGTTTTAAAGTTGTATCATTACTAGACATTATCCTGTGTAGTCTCTCACTCAGCTTTCCACTTTCCCCCCAGAGTTTGCCCACCCAGTAACAGCTAATTGAGATTTTTCCATCAATTGGCTGGGATTACAATAAGGCACATGTATTTAATTGAAGTGTTCTGGAAACAGTAGAAAGTAGAATAAGCAGAATAACACTATCATCTGCTCTCACACCCTAATCATGTCCACAACGGACTGATTTCCCGTCAGCTAAACAAGATGGAACATTGACAAAAATGAAATGGGGTTGTGGGATCTGAGATGCAAAACACACAAGTATTTTTGGGTAGCAGAACCTGGCCAAAGTGATTTGTGCTCTGGAATCTGATTTTGAAAAAAACATTGTCATTTATTTTCTGAAAATGGATGTCAATATAATTCCAGGAGTAAATAGGAAGCTACAGAGAAAACCTCACACAATATCTTGGCTATAGAAAATTTGAACAAAGTGTTTTTCAGATAGTATCTTACACCAGTCTGGTTGCATTTGCCCCCTGTACCCTCCCGCTTGTTTCTGGGTGTGTGGTCAGGAAGGCACCATGTTACATATTTGGTGGGCTTGCCAAAAAGTATATAGGTTATGGATCTGTACATATAGCTTAATCTTTACTGTTTTGGGCTGTAACCTGTAAAGACCCAATAGAAGTGCTACTGAACAAACCCGTTGAGGATGTTTCACACCCAGTCGTGAAACTTATCTCTTATTTTTGCTGCCACAAAGCAGATGATAGCTAATTTTTGTAAGTCTCCAGTACTAAATATTTCTGTCCAATCACAGTTGAACGGGACCATGATTAATGAGAAACTATTAGCCATTTCTTCAGATACCTATGAGATGTTCTGGAGAATATAGAGGTTTTGGATTCCTTTTTATCCAACCGAACATATATGCCCTTACCTCTTTATCACTGGTCATTCCCTCAAGACCAATGGGTGTCCCCTCCCTTACCTCCCCACCACCCGGTTCCCCATCCTCTCAATCCTCTTCTTGTTTGCCTCTTTTTCTTACTCTTGTCCTTTACTGTTCTTTCCTTCTTTTTATCCTTATTTCTAATTGTGCCACTGTCTTACAATCCAACAAAACTGATTACTGATCATTTATAGCTTCACAAGCATTATTTTTTTCCCCTTTATGCTCTATTTTTTTCCAAGGTAACTATTATTTTACCATAAACAAGTTTTCCACATTTTAATAATGAAATGAGACGATAAGAGGCACAGTGTTCCAGATCTTTACCTGGCTTAGGTACCACAACTATCACTGCTTCAGACATAGTCAAAAGAAGCGTATCCTCCCGTAAAAAGTGTACAAGCATAGCATGAAAACGGGGTGCTTGGTCGTCCGCATAGGCCTTATAGAACTCCACGGGAAAACTGTCTGGTCCTGAAGTTTTCCCAGGTTGTAAGGAAGAGATAGCTATTTGAAATTCTTTTAGAGTTATAGGGTAATCCAGTCTATCTCTCATCCGTCAGCACCGGGAAGCCAACCTCTGCCAGGTATGCGAATAATTCAGTTGGGGTATAGCTAACCTTCGAGGTATACAGTCCCGCATAGTAGGTGGCGAACCAGTCTGTAATGGGGCGTGATTCTGTAGAGAGCTCCCCTGAGGGTGACACTATCCTAGGGGACACTCATGGCTGGAGACTGTTCCTGGGCAAATTAAAAAAAAATTGTTTTCTTTAAAAAAAAATGTAGTTGATTTTCCATTTTGTTTCCATAAGTCATCTGCTGTGTTGTCAAATGGATCTTTTTCTTTGCTCGGCTTGCATGTGGCGCTTGTTAACATTTTTTGTATTCTGTATTATAACACTTTTGGTGTTTATTCCACCTTTTTTCTCTATTATCCGAAATGGTCAATGAAAACAATTGAACAAGAATAGCGTCTGGGCTAACTCGCTACTAAAGTCTATTCAAACGTCCTAAATCGGCTATGGTGCAGCCAGTATACTGGGAATACCTGCGGCTTGATTACAGGTGTTCCAAACAGCCTCAGCTGTTCACCTTGTGTAGCTTAATGACAGACTGAAAGGAACCAGGGTTGTCCAAAGCTGTAGGTGTGTTTTGACATGTATTCACAAATCCAACGATTACCTATGGATAGGGACAGATAACAGGTTGCTTGTGTCCAGGATCGGACATCTGTCTTTAAACACACGGAACCACTGGATGTGCAAATACATGCAGATACGTGCTTACAGCCTGGGCCAAGTCCTTTTAGCCTGTCATTGAGTTGTACTGGCTAAGTAGCTGCTACTGATCAGAACAACTGTCTTCCTGGATGAAAGCATCCACATTATACTTGTAGGCAGGAGTTTTCCTGTGGCCATTTGGAGGCAGGTGCTTAAAATGCTAATTGGGCTTCTCCAATAAACCGCTAATGGCTCAGTAGGAGTTAAATATTCAGTGACCTCAAGGTCAGGAATGAAGCGTATATTACATTTAACCTTTGAGGTTATGGAGTGAGGAGTAACAGGAAGGAGGAGTAACCAGCTTGGGAACGGGAGCGGTGGTGACTGGTGACAAGGGTTCCATAGGAAGGGTTGGCGTGGTACTTAGGGACTCTACCACTTGGTGGCGTGTGCCATCTTAGGGCCCGTTGTGAAACAGAACCATCCTAGGGACTTTGCTTGGAACCATGTCTATTCAAGGCCTTGCAAATTAAGTGCAGTGGCTTCTATTTCTCCCTTCAGGCTGAACATGGTACAGTGTTGTGAAGAGCTGGTGGAGAATAATCAGTGCTCTGCACTATTTCCCTAAAAAGTGTCTTCATAGTCAGTGCCGGGACAGGTGTCACTGGCAGGGGGGAAAACGTGACCTTTCTGTTTGTGGCGCCAGGCAAAGTAAATTGGCCTTCGGCCATGTGATGGCACTAACACACAAGTAGTAATACAAAATAATTAGCATGCAATTCCCCCATGCTAATTCACTCCCCTCTATAGATGTGACATCAGTTTTGTTCCTTTAAATTGGTAGGGGGGGGCAATCCGTGTGCGGAAGCCAGTCCTAGTCTGTACCATGTGAAGTGTTGGCCTACAAGCAAAGTGCTCCGAGCAGTAATGTTGAGGGGGACTGTTAAGGACAATGACCAGAATGATGTGACAGTAGAGTATCAGACCAACATCTTGGCTATGAGGCTCTTTTGGTAGGTGGGGCCTAGTTACATTCACTGGCCATGTGCAGGGAACTGAGGTCAAAATTAGTAATAAGACAAGACACAAAACCTTTTCTTACTATCCAAAAGCCCTTTGTTCCATGAAGGTCTAAAAACTGAAAAATAATTTGGCTGCCATTGCTAACTTCTTTTTGAAAATCCTATTTGCCTAGTTGTCAAGCTGAATTTACCACTTTCTTAGTCAGCCAGTGAGGGTATGGCGACAGGGTGGTCGTCACATCCTCCATGTTCCCCTCCTTGTTGGGCACCAAGCAAGGGTCACATGATAGGCCTACCCCAGGGTGGGTTCTTCTGGGCACACGGGGTACCTTTTACTCTTGTGCTGTTTTTATCAATGCCTTGGGACAAGGATGAGACTGCCATGGGGGAATACTCAATCTTAAGGCGGGCCTCTGTCTATCGAGACACACCATGTATGTTTTCACTGTAATTGTTCTCCAGTTATTTCTCGGTCTCTGTGACAATATGCACCTTCTCTGTAGCCTGCATTTAGGAGGGATATGCTGAGCCTTGTCCACATCCACCTGTCCAGGGTTTTCCTATACCACTCCCCAATAGTGGAGTGGGCCCCGCCGTGCACCTTGTGCGGGCTTCACACGTGCACTTAGCTTGACTCTTGAACTTCCATACTCCTGTACAGGATGAGAACCTCTGTGGGGCAGATCCACTCCCATTGCTCGGGGAGACAGACTGCTGGTAAAAGGAGTACCGACAACATCTCCCTTGCTGCTAGAGACTATTCCACCTGCAGCAGGTAAACGCTACTGACAGGCTGCTTGTTAGAGATCCAATACCCTATGTAACCACTTGTGTCTTCACACTGTACTACTCTCGTATTGATGTCTTCATACCCCAAAGTACCTTAGTGACCTGAACCATGGGATGGTGCTGGTTACTTGCAATACACCCCTTGAGAAACTTCAGACCAGGTGGGAACAAGGTTTCAAAACTTTACTTGAAAAGTGCAAAAGGCATTACAAAGTCCAACATTCAGGGACATATCCCTAACTCTAACAAGCTGTGTGCTGCCCTGGCATACCTGCAAATGTAGCATCCATGTGATTTAAAGAGTCCATGAGAGGCATTCTCCAGCAGCTGGTATCTTCAGGGAGAAGCCCAAGTTCTGATGACTTTACATCCAGGTAGTAGTGAGTGGCTATCTTCTGCTCCTTGCGGGTGGTGTTCTCCATCTCTTTCCCTTGCGAGCACTGGGTCTCATTGGGGACACTCATAGCTATCTCTCTCTCTCTCTCTGGCCTCTCATGGGCCCAAGGTCTCCCACTCTGGACCACTGTCCCTCTTTTATATCACAAGATCAGTGGGTCAGACCCTGAGAAAAACCCTCCAAAAGACCAAAGAACTGGAAAAGCCTTAACTCCTACCCTTCTATTTGGGACAACGCCTAACTGGCTATTTCTTCAGCTCTTGTTTTTTGGTCAGTGATTGAAAAATGACTAAGTACAGAGGATAGGCATGATTGCCAGGCAACTAGCATTTTCAGAAGGAGGTCAGCAACGGCATTTCCACATATTTCTCCCATGACAGGTTTACTTTAAATTGGGGAATATCCTAAAAGTCTTGAGCGTGGATCATCCCTTGTATAACAGAAGCAGCTCCAATACTTTTCTACAGTTGGCTGCACTTTGTGCGAAACACATGAATTTAATTGAACTCTATAAAAAGTGGACACTAAACGGAAAACAGATTAATCCCTCAGTGTATTCTCACACCCTGCAAGTTTCCAGCCTTTAAATATATCCTGGAAGACACCAACAGAATGTAAAAATACTCTGCACTAACTGGGCTGAATATGGCTACAAGGCTGTCATTATAGTTATAAAGTCAATCATAATGATTTTGTGTTGGTTTTTTTATTTTAATTTCTTTTTAAGCTTATATATTTTTTCAAACTGTTTTTTTTATAGACAGTCTTTGTCTAGTTTTAGTTTTTGGAAAGGGTTGTTTTATTAGTGTCTTTGTCCCCATTGGAAAGACTAAAGTGGTACTAAAGACACCATTATTTCTTTAAATAACAAACATGTTATACTTACCTGCTCTGTGCAATTGGTTTTGCACAGAGCAGCCCTGATCTTCTTTTTCTCAGGTCCCCGCCAGCGCTCCTGGCTCCTCCCCACTGCTGAGTGGCCCCATAGCAAGCCGTATACTGAAGGTTGAATACTGAATGCCTTCAGCCTTAACAACCACTTTAAGCCTCTCTGTTTCCTGGTGACCAGTTACTGGGACTGAATGTGATGGGAAAATCTAGTTTTGAGTTGTCACCAGAACAGAAATGGAAGTGGAATCTTCCAGTGTTCCAGTGACAACTGTCTATGAGAGAATTTCTTTATTTAGTTGAGATTTCCTTTAACTTTCCTTTGTGTCTGCAGGACAGGTATTGAAGGTAATTCTCCCCAATGGAACAGAGATAGGAGGATTAACCATTCCCTACTCTGCTCTAAACTAAGGTGACCAGATTTTTAAAATTAAATCCGGGGACATATTTTTTTTTACTAGTAATGGTGGCAATCAGCGACTCTCTGCCCGTCACCGCCGCCGCCCGCCTCACAGCCTGTCAAGTCTTACTCTCCGGGCCCCGGCTACTACTGGGTGGGGACCGGAGGAAGATCACTCTGCCAGGGAAGGCAAGGAGATAAGCAGGTAGGCGGCTGGCCGGGACTTGAGCCAAGGCAGAAGAACATGCACCTGAAACTGAAAAAATAATTCCCTCCGCTCCGACCAGCACATGATCATCAGAAAGGGGCACAGATAATGGAACAAAATACATCCCCCTAAGCTAGTAGGAGCGGGGGGGTGTAATTCAGATTTTTTTTACATTTTTATTCTGTTTTTGAAATTGCCCCAGCCCCTGTTCAGATCCAATCAGGGAACAAATCCGGGGACAGACTTGGTCCGGGGACAAGTGTCCTCAATCCGGGGACTGTCCCCGGAAACCGGGGATGTCTGGTCACCCTACTCTAAACTAAAATATATATTTAAATATGCTTTACTAAATGGCAGGAGAATTCCCAGTGCACTAGGGATTTCTAAGAGACAGTGAAGTAGAAGCATTTGGCATTTAGCTGGACCTGATTTATACTTCTTTCTCCTCTAGGCTGTCTTGTTACACCCCACTCCTACCCCTGTGACTGGCTAAATGTCATAGCCACACAAGTCATGCTAAGAGTGGCTTAGAGACAATATATCTTCTATGTATCGGTACACACCAAACCAGCTTAAAGAGTTGGGTAAATTGTTGCTGTTTTCTGCTAGCAATTTGGTTCTAGGTGGTGTTCTATGTGATTTTTGGGTGGCTGTGTGCTGCACTGGGCCATGTACTGTGTTGGTTATGAAGAAAAACCAGTCCTTGAGGCAGGATTTGTCCAATCCAAAGCTTGTACCCAGCTGTCCAATAAGAAACAAGCCTCTGGGATGAGTCATTCACTTGTTTATGTAAATTTCACCTTGAGCTATTGAGTTTGATAAACAATAGGCTTTTTACTACAGGCTATAAAGAAATTAAATACAATATGTGAAAAGTAGCTGAGAGCTTCACCTTTACCAAATAGTCATATGCAAAATTTTATATTTACCTGATCAAAAAAAAAAAAAAAAAAAAAAAAGAATTTGCTATATATTTTACTGTCAAAGGGACATAGAAGAGTGACAACAGAAAAAAGGTGGTCCACTGAGTCTTCCCTTTTTTTTAACCTTTTTATTTGAGAATAGATCTATGTTTCTCCAAAGTGTGTGTCCACAGACAGGAGTCCATTCCCACAAGGGGCAGGAGTTGGTTATAGCACCTGGGACCAGGCAGTGGTCTTGCCCATGGGCAAGACACAGAGTTCTACTGGAGTCTTAGAGGGGCAAAGAGTCACACTGCAACAAGATATACAGTAGGCTGGAGTGCATGGAGTCACAGGAGCAGGATACAGTAAACTGGAGTGCATGGGGTCACACTGGAACAGAATATATGGAAACATTGTGGATCAATGGAGGCAAACAGGAGTGGGCCAGAACGCTGTAGGCAAGAGACACTAGGAATCTTTGGGAAAACACTGAAGCCAGTACAGAGACACTGGGAATCACAGAGGAGATGCTCAGAAGCAAGGAGGCCCAGCTTCTAGGGTGAGGACATGTTGCTTGAATGGCGAGTAACTATGCTATGTTCATGCTAGTTATTGAAAACAGTGCCCAGTGTTGTTGGCTACAGTGCCAGTGGCACCTGAAAGTCAGCCACCACTTTCTCTTACTCCTGTGTGCCCCCACTGATCCACAATGTTCCCAGAATTATTCCATTTGTAACCTGTTCCAGTGTGACCCCAGTGCACTCCAGTATCCTGCTCCTGTGAGTCCATGCACTCCAGACGGTATCTTGCTGAAGTGTAACCCTACCTTTGCTGGAAATCTCCAGCACCAAGTACTCTTTAAAGCGGAACTTCACCCAAAAAGGGAAGTTCCACTCTTCCTCTTCTTCCCTCCCTCCTCCTTCACATTTGGCACTTTTTTTTGGGGGGGGGGGGAGAGAAGGGGTACCTGGTTTTGACAGCCATTGCTATCTGAGTGGAGGTTCACCCCCTCCTCCTTCCCTCAGTCTTCTGGGACACATCACAGGTCCCAGAAGGCTGCGGAACCATTCAACATTACTGCTGTTTTCCCATACTTAATATGCCTGCGCCTGGACCCGAAGTCGATTCAAGAATTAGCTTGGTTGAGGACAGCGCTGGATCCATAGACAGGTAAGTGTCTGTACAGTAAAAGTCAGCAGTTATAGTATTTGTAGCTGCTGACTTTACATTTTTTTGGGGAAACCGGAGCTCCTTTTTAAGTAAAATATTACTTTCTGAGGTAAGTTTTGAACTATCCTCCTGCTAATTTGAGGTCATGTCCCAGTATTCTTGACCTTAGCTTAATATTGAAAATTCTGCCCTCCTGAACCTGATAATCGCCTTTCTTTTCTATATTAAGTTCCGGCAGTCTCTTCGGATATGTTTTTTCCACCAGACCTTTCACCATTTTTATATCTATCGTTGAGCAGTGTTCTTTTTTTCTGCTGGCCCCCTACTTCACTACAGGACAAAGTTTGCAATGGGGGTTGCAGGCATCTGACACTCCCAGAAGTGTCAAGCGTGAAGGTTCTTCAGGTCATTCTAGCTCTTGAACAGAGCTCTTGCTGTTCCTGCTTAGCTATGTCAGTGTTTAGCTTCAGTGTTGCATAAATCCAGGTCAGTTTTTATAACCCTATAAATAATTAAAATTTTTACTTAAAGCGGAGCTCCGCCGAAAGAAAATAATTAAAATCCATCAGCTACAAACACTGCAGCTGCTGACTTTTAATATTAGGACACTTGCCTGTCCTGGAGTCCAGCGACGTCGGCAGCAGAAGATGAGCAATCGCTCGTCACTCTGCTGCCCCCACCGCCATCCTCGGTGAGGGAACCAGGAAGTGAATCATTGCGGCTTCACTTCCCAGTTCCCTACTGCACATGCGCGAGCAGCGCTGCACGTCTTTCAATGGTCCCCGCTATGTTCTGGGAGCCGTGGTTTTCCCAGAACACAACGAGGGGGACCGGGAAGTGACGTACTACCCGCAGTCTACACGCAGTGTGGACTCCCGGAAGTGGGTGCAAATACCTGTCTTAGACCGGTATCTGCACCCCCTCCCCCCTGAAAGGTGCCAATTGTGGCACCGGAGGGGGGGGAGGAATCCGATCAGCGGAAGTTCCACTTTAGGGTGGAGCTCCGCTTTAATATATGTTCACGGGCAGGTAATTATAAATGGGGCTACTGTACTTAGAAACCGATGGAGTTGCAATGTATAGTAGGTACCAGCAGATGTCGTCTGCTAACATGTTTCGTTCGTTTTGTTGCATGTGACTCTTTCCAGTGATCCATCGTGCAATTTCAGCTCATGACATGTTTTTCAATATGTGTTTGTCATTGAAACCTCAGCCCTGGCAGCTGCACTTGTTTATTACATTTCATCTCCTGGCAAGATAGTTGGAACTCATTCACATCAGTATTAGGATACATTCTAAGATAATTTGCTCAGAGACCGCCTACCTGCTGACCTGTCTATGAAGATATTAGTGATAGGACAGTGTGGAGTGATCACATGTGGAGTATGGGTCTAACCAGTTTTAAAACAGTAGCCTTGAACTCTTGTCTGTTGTAAAATCTTAAAGCATAAAATATAAATCCAACCAAAGTTAAAAATAAGACATCAGTGGAGTATTGAGGGCTAAGACCGAATAGTTACATTGGTCTAGCTTGGGTGTATGTATGAGCCATACCTGTGGGATCCTCATGGAAGCTGGAAATCACCATAAAAGGCACCACAGTGATTGCTGCTAGCTTCTGGGTCCTATGCTGGGTGTGTGCACTTCTGCTTACTGAACACAAGAGGTCGCTCTCTCAGCACGGTCACCATTCATAGACCACATTATATTTTCTCAAAGAATGCAAAGTGCTCTGATTGGATTAGATGGAGATCATGACACGACCATCCTGCCTCTCCACTTTTTTCAATCAAGAAATGCTTTACATTCTTTGAGAAAATGCAAAGTGTTCCCTGAACGGCGCCTTTGCCAAGCGAGAGAACTTCTGTGTTCACAATACAACAGTGCAGTCGCTCGGCATGGGACCCAGAAGATAGTGGAGATCACTGGAGTAGCTACTACAGGGATTTTCAGCTTCCACGGGGATCTCACAAGTATGGCATATACATTATATTGGTCGAAGCTGGACCAATGTATATAAAAATTACCTAAACTTCATCTGTAAAATAATGCTAAACCAAATCACATCATTTCAAAAATCTATTTTAGTCTTTTTAACTGCTGGCCCCCCCAGCCCCCCGGCTGCTGTGTCCACTGAACACAGTGGATTGCAGCTCCTGGTAGCTGGCCGCTTTGAGCGGCCAGGGTATCGCATAATCGCTACACAATCTCACGATCACAATGTAAACACAGCTGTTATGAAAGGGTTCCATTCACAACAGCTGTGCTTAGCATTGGAATGGTGTGATTGGCCCAAAGCTATCACATGGTACCTGGGCCAATCACAGCACCCTATACCATGTGATAGCTGTGGGGCCAATCACAACACAGCTGTTATAATAGTAACCCATTTATGACAGTCTGTTACAGTGATCATCACATTTTCAAACCGCCCCAAAGATGCTGCTTGCAGGACTTTTTAGATGTCCCGCAAGCTCCAGAGAATGTCTAAATGGAGGAGACTGGGGTGTCCAGTTTTCTCTGGGTTTAGTAATCCAGGATCAGGGTCCAGGGGCTGAAGACTTCAAAGTCTTGGGTGGGATGAAGTCTTCAATACTGGGTTCAGGTCTTATCTGAGACTTGCAGGCTGTCTGAGTTTGCACACTCATTATAAGCAAGGACCTGGCCAAAGCTCAGTGCTCCATCCAGAAGACAGTTTTACTCACATTAACCACTTGTCCTCCGGAAGATTTTACCCCCTTCATGACCAGGCCATTTTTTGCTATTTAGCACTGCGCTACTTTAACTGGTAATTGCGTGGGCATGCAATGCTGCACCCAAACAAAATGTATATCTTTTTTTTTTTTTTTTTTTACACAAATAGATTTCTTTTGATGGTATTTAATCACCACTGTGTTTTTTCTTTTTTTGCGATATATATAAACAAAAAAAAAAAAAAAAAGAAACTTTTGAAAAAAACAAACAATATTTTGTGCTACAAAACATATCCAATAAAAAGAAAAATAAATAAATAAAAATAAGTGTATACTGATTGGTTTGTGTGAAAGTTATAGCGCCTACAAACTATGGGAATTTTATTTTTAATACCACTAATGGCAGTGGCATAATCGGTGACTTATAATGGGACTGCAATAGTGCAGCGGGCAATCTGAGACTAACTGACGCTGGGGGGAACTGACTAACAGCCACTGACGTCACCAGTGACATTAACCACTTAAGCCCCGGACCAATTTGTAGCTAAAGGACCAGGCCCCTTTTTGCGATTCGGCACTGCGTCCCTTTAACTGACAATTGCGTGGTCGTGCGACGTGGCTCCCAAACAAAATTGACGTTCTTTTTTTCCCACAAATAGAGCTTTCTTTTGGTGGTATTTGATCACCTCTGCAGTTTTTATTTTTTGTGCTATAAACAAAAATAGAGCAACAATTTTGAAAAAAATTAAATATGTTTTACTTTTTTGCTATAAATATCCCCCAAAAATATATAAAAAAACGTTTTTTTTCCTCAGTTTAGACCGATACGTATTCTTCTACATATTTTTGGTAAAAAAATTGCAATAAGCGTTTATTGATTGGTTTGCGCAAAAGTTTATAGCGTCTACAAAATAGGGGATAGTTTTATGGCATTTTTATTAAATTTTTTTTTTTACTAGTAATGGCGCGATCAGCAATTTTTATCGTGACTGCGACATTATGGCGGACACATCAGACACTTTTGACACCATTTTGGGACCATTGTCATTTTTACAGCGATCAGTGCTATAAAAATGCACTGATTACTGTGAAAATGACACTGGCAGTGAATGGGTTAACCTGTAGGGGGCGCTGAATGGGTTAAGTGTGACCTAATGAGTGATTCTTACTGTGTGGGGGAGTGGCTTGGCGTGTGACATTACTGATGACAGGGAACAGACGATCAGTGACGCTCTCACTAGGAAGAACGGGGAAAGATATGTTTACACTTACCTCTCCCCGTTCTTCAGCTCTGTTACCCGATTGCGGGACACCGGCGGCGATCGGGTCCGCAGGTCCCGCAGTCACGGAGCTTCAGGCCGGGTTGCGAGCGCGCGCGACCCACGGCTGGGCATCTTAAAGGGGACGTACCTGTACGTGCTTATGCCCAGCCGTGCCATTCTGCCGACATATATCGGCGTTAGGCGGTCCTTAAGCGGTTAAGGACTATATTTGATGCCTATTATTTTTGCCTTGGAGCCTGTCTGTTTGCTAGTGCATCTGCCCAAGGGTGACCTGGCCCTAACTCTCTCTCCACTAGTTTTGTTTAAGAGACAATAAATCTTTTTTTCATACATTTAAAAAGTGACTGGCGCCTATGTTACCAACTTGCATTACACCCACCATGCCTAATAACCCACACTTCGAGGAAGGATGTCAGCTCTCCCTGTATCTGGAGGTCACCATTAGGCCTTTAGGGGTCGGGACACCCCTACATAAATATCTGAAAAGTATAGCGTGCAGTGTATTCAGCCCCCCTGAGTCAATACTTTGTAGAACGATCCTTGATGTTAACACCTTCCTAGCCAGTGTCCTTAGTACAGTGACAGTGCATATTTTTTAGCACGGATCACTGTGTTAGTGTGACTGGTTCCCAAAAAAGTGTCAAAAATGTCTGATCAATATATGCTCATTGGAATTTTCTTACCAAAAATATGTAGCAGAATACATATTTGCCTAAATTGATGAAGAAATTAGATTTCTAGACTGTAAGCTCTAACGAGCAGGGCCCTCTGATCCCTCCTGTATTGAATTGTATTGTGATTGTACTGTCTTCCCTGATGTTGTAAAGTGCTGCGCAAACTGTTGGCGCTATATAAATCCTGTATAATAATAATAAATAATAATAATAATAATAATAAAAAAAATGTTTTATTGGATATGTGTCATAGCAGAAAGTAAAAAAAAAATATTTTATTTTTTTCAAAATTGTCGGTCTGTTTTTGTTTATAGCGCAAAAAATAAAAACCGAGGTCCCCCATTCGCACCAAACAAACTATTTCTCAGGATGAATAGCTCAGTGTTTTTAGTCCCTTTTGTTTTCATCAGTGTCAGACAGGGATTAATATTCTGGTGGTTGTACATGTGGAGGTTTTTGGTTTGATTCCGAGCAGGGCCTTTAACATGTATAATTCAACTTGTCTTTCTGAGTTTACACATGGCTCTCCAGTTTTCTGGCACGGTCCACAAAAACATGCCATTAGGTTAATTGGATTAGGAGTAATTTGCCACTAGTTTGTGTGTTTGTGTGACAGTGATGGGGACATTAGATGATTAGTTCCCCAGAAGCAGACATGTGAATGGTTCAGTGCGATGTGTCAAGAACGGAAAAATGCATTGGCACTGTTACAATAAAAGATGAGAATTTAATGTTTACAGTTTCTAGAAGGAAAACACATTTGATTACTGTACAATAGTGACAGACTGTAATTAAAATTCATAAATAGGAATTATAGGAAAAGTAATAAATAGCAAAAACATTACAACACATAACTCAGCAATTGAAGGGCATTCTTTAGGTAAATATTCATCCTCTTAGAGTAGACCCGTGGTGTACAATTAACTAAATTGGTTGTATGACTAAGGCAGCCATCATATAGGTAGTCACACATAGAACTGCTTACAAATAATTTTGCAGAATGTTCACTGAATATACAGGTGTTGTGAAGACTTCTTCTGACACAGAATCAACATAGATCCCAGTTAGAGCCGGTTCATACCAGGGCGGCGCAACGCGGCACGACTTGTGGGGGCGACCTCGGCGGCGCGATCTCAAGACGACTTGAGACGCCCGCCGAGGCGATTTGCATAAGACTTCTGTATAGAAGTCAATGCAGGTCGCCTTGGGTCGCCCCCAAAAGTAGTACAGGAACCTTTTTCTAAGTCGGAGCGACCTGAGTCGCTCTTACTTAGAACGGTTCCATTGAAAAGCGTGGGACGCGACTTGTCAGGTGACTGAGTCGCCTGACGAGTCGCCCTGGTGTGAACCGGCACTTACTGGCTTTGACAGATTGGGGGAGATTTGGTACAGCTGTGCATAGTAACCAATCAGCTTCCAGGTTTAAGGCCGGGTTCACACTTGTATGACAAATGCTCTGACATTGGGAGCTCATGTCGCATGACGTGTGAAAATCAATGTTTCCCTATGAAAGCCATCTTAAATGGTCCGACTTTGAAAATGCTCCCTGCACTACTTTAGTCCGACTTTGAAAATGCTCCCTGCACTACTTTAGTCCGACTTTGAAAATGCTCCCTGCACTACTTTAGTCCGACTTTGGTCCTACTTCAGCCCATTGAATGTCACTGAAGTCGGATCGCGGTCTTAACTGATCCGACTTTGGTATGCGACTTGTGCTCTGATGATCTTTAAGGGGAACCCCACGCCAAAATACAAGAATAAAAACGGCATGGGTTCCCCTGCCAAGAACATACCAGGCCCTTTGGTCTGGCACGCAGCCCGGCAGGTCAGGCCGAAAGAATGAAACAAAAGAATACAGTACAATACAATACGACGCATTACACCACTTCCGAAGTTCTATTCTGTCGTATGAGAATTTTTGTAACTTTAGTAACCTCTTAATTTTCCATATAAGACTAGCGTGCATAAAAAATGGACGATCATTCGTCTGATATTCTAATCGTATGAGGCTTAACCACTTGAGACCCGCGCTATAGACAAAAGAGTTCTGCAGCGTGGCTCTCAAGTGCTGAGTGGACGTCCATGGACGTCCTGCCTGTTACACTCCCCCTGCGCGCCGTCGAGGGCGCGCGGCGGGGAACAGCTGTGCCCACTGTGGTCACGTGATGCCGATGGGCGTGCCTGGCGGCCGCGATGTCCGCCAGGTACATGCGATCGGCTGTTACAGAGGCAGGACGTGGATCTCTGTGTGTAAACACAGAGATTCACGTCCTGTCAGGGAGAGAGGAGACCGATGCTGTGTCCCTTGTACATAGGGACACAGATCGGTCTCCTCCCCCAGTCAGTCCCCTCCCCCACACAGTAAGAATCACTAATAGGGGACATATTTAACCCCTTGATCGCCCCCTAGTGTTAACCCCTTCACTGGCAGTCACATTTATACAGTAATCAGTGCATATTTATAGCACTGTTCGCTGTATAAATGTGAATGGTCCCAAAATAGTGTCAAAAGTGTCCGCCGCAATATTGCAGGCCTGACAAAAATCGCAGATCGCCGCCATTACTAGTAAAAAAAAAAAAAATTATAATAAAAATGTCATAATTCTATCCCCTATTTTGTAGGCGCTATAACTTTTTCGCAAACCAATCACTATACGCTTATTGCAATTTTTTTTTTACCAAAAATATATAGAAGAATACGTATCGGCCTAAACTGAGAAAAAAAATAGTTTTTAAAAAAAAATTGGGATATTATTATAGCAAAAAGTTAAAAAAATTGTGTTTTTTTTTTTCAAAATTTTCGGTCTTTTTTTGTTTATAGCGCAAAAAATTAAAACCGCAGAGGTGATCAACTACCCCCCAAAGAAAGCTCTATTTGTGGGAAAAAAATTATAAAAATATCATTTGGGTACAGCGTTGTATGACCGCGCAATTGTCATTCAAAGTGCGTCAGCGCTGAAAGCTGAAAATTGGTCTGGGTACGAAGGGGGTTTAAGTGCCCAGTTGTCAAGTGGTTAAAAATGTCTAAAAAATTCATAGGGGCATTCTGTCTAAGTTTAATAAAAATTTGGACAGATGGTTAGCCCACAGCTTCGCCTGTGATAATCCCAAATAGTTGTCTCTATCCTTCCTACATACAGCAGAGCTAATGCCAAACTCACACAGCTTCCATGCTAATTTACTCTACCAGTATTAAAGTATGCAATCTGTCAAAAACATTAAAATAGCAGTCCTTTTCTTTCAGAGTCCCCCAGTAATGTAGTTGGATTACTTGTTGGTCCTTCCAGTAAGTTTTGTTATTTTGTAACTTCCTTTTACAGACTAAGCTGTTCACCAAAAGTAGCAGTGGTGTCAAACTCAATTTCATTACGGGCCACATCACCATTATGGTTGCAAGACAAAGGCATAATGAGCTAGTATGCATCGCACACTAGCTCATAATGAAATACTTACCTCAGAACGATACCCTGAATTGGCGTTGGCACTCTGAGTATACGGCCGACATCTTCCACAGGAGTTACTCTTGGGTTTACGGCTCCGGTGCTCTAATTGGCTAAAGCCGCGATGCGCGTGGGAGCAGCCGTTTACGGCACGGCTACTGGAGAAACGGCACCAGCGGCCCGTTTCTTCATTGCGCATGCGCCGATGACGTCAGCAGCAGCGCATATACTGAATATCTCCTAAACTGTGCAAGTTTAGGAGATATTCAGGGAACCTACAGGTAAGCCTTGTTATAGGCTTACCTGTAGGTAAAAGTGGTGTAACAGAGTTTACAACCACTTTAAGGGTCTGGAGGAGGACCACAGGCTGGAGTCAGCTGCCGGAATTTGCTCAATGCTGAGACCAGAAGCGGTGGAGACGAGTGGGTGCTGCTGCTACACAGAGAGGCACAGGATCTGTAGGAGGAGTTCTGTCCTCCTCTCTGCTGCCGACTCCTTAAACGGGTGAGGAGGTTGGCAGAGACGAGCCTCTCTCTGGCTGCGTGGAGAAGTGCAGAATCTGGTGAAGGAGTCCTGTCCTGCTCTTTACTGCTGACTGCTGAGACAAGTTGGGGATGGAGACGAGAGGAGGTCGCAGGTGCAGGACATATGTGAGGGCCTCATGAAATGGCCTGGCAGGCCAGATTCAGTCTGCAGGCCTTGTGTTTGTCACATGTGAGTTAGAGGGTCAATACAACCCATTTACCACTGACAAGGGTGCTTATATATTTAAAGCCAAAACTTATTTTTTTTTGCATGGAGTAGGGAATAGTTTAAACCCTTTATTTTTGCAACCATCTGTGTTCCATTCAAAAGATTTCCTTCACTTTCTGTCATGTAGACACAGTGGAGGTCTTCAGGGCATCTTTGTGCGTGTATGGGGGGGAGGAAATCTTGAAAAGACACCCTATACCCCAGACACTCACCTGATTGGCAATGGTGTAGCTAAGCCTCAGATGTTGGGTCAGTCTGTATCCAAAATTTAAAACAGTTTGGTCTATATATATATATAATGTAGCGGGACCCCCAAAAATGGGGTCACTATGCTGTAAATTTAGGGGCAGTCTGGGCAATAGTATGGCTCAGATTCTACAATTCTGTTTAATACGGACTCTGCTCTGCCATGTTGTTGCCTGGTGTTTAGTTCCCCTGGGCCTGAGGTGGCGCTGTTGCCCAGGTCTCGGGTTGAACCGCAGGTGGCGTTGTGGTATGATTTGGTGTCCTCTCTCGGTTACCGTGTGGTGGGCAAGTTCTGCCTGCTGTGCATGCCGGGAGAGGGTACATAAAGGGCAGACGCCAGAAGAGAGGGAGAGTGTGCCCCATGGGGGTGGTGTGCCAGGGGAATTCCAAGGACCCCTGGTGGCGAAGTCGCGCCCTATGGCCTTGCTGGCCGGGGGGTGCGTGAACTGGTCGAGGAGTCTCGGGCACCTTTAGATCGAGGCTACAAAGTTCCAGGTAGGCCCAGTACCTTCAACTGGGTCTACAACCAACACACTGAAGTCCCAGGGAACCCGTGTGAGGGTGGCCCGCTCTGAGGGAGAGGAAAGCGGGGGAGGACCTGTCCGATGGATCAGTGAAGGAATTCATGGTGAAGGAGAGGCCTGGTTACCTTTTTAAAGGGAAGGATTGGTGAGTTGCAGTATAGCTCCTGTAGCGTGTCCCATTGACACCTATGGTCTCTATTAATCTATGGGAGTTTCAAAGTTCTAACTCAGTAACCAAAGGATTCTGTGGCAGAGAATTACTTAGACTTGTCCGTGAAGGGGACTAACTTAAAGGAACTGTTTGTGTTTCACTCCGGCTGCTAGAACTGTGAGAGGGATCTATCCGGCTGAGCAATTCATACTCAGGCTTGAGTAAAGAATAGAGTAGTTGGGTGTCGCGTGCCTGAACCTGTCCCTCTACCTATTTTGTCTCTATCTTCAACCTATTCCCAAATCTGTTTCAGGCTGGGTTCACACTAGTGCGACACGACATCTGTCCTACTTTGGATCCGACTTTGCCCTGCGACATGAAGCCGACATATGTCCGACTTTCAATGAACGGGGATCCGACTTGGATCCCCGCAAATAGCAGGCACTGTGTTTGGTATGAATCTTGAGGGGGAACTCCACGCCAATTTTTAAATAAAAAACCGGCATGGGTTCCCCCTCCAGGAGCATACCAAGCCCTTGGGTCTGGTCTGGATTTGAAGGGGAACCCCCTACGCCGAAAAAACGGCGTGGGGGTCCCCCCAAAGTCCAAACCAGACCCTTATCCGAGCACGCAACCTGGCAGGCCGCAGGGGAAGAGGGGGGGACGAGAGAGCGGCCCCCCCTCCCTCCTGAACCGTACCAGGCCACATGCCCTCAACATGGAGGGTTTGGTGCTCTGGGGCAGGGGGGCAACCTGCGGCCCCCCCACCCCAGAGCACCCTGCCCCCATGTTGATGAGGACAGGGCCTATTCCCGACAACCCTGGCCGTTGGTTGTCGGGGTCTGCGGGCGGGGGGCTTATCGGAATCCGGGAGCCCCCTTTAATAAAGGGGTCCCCGGATCCCGGCCCCCCCACCCTATGTGAATGAGTATGGGGTACATCGTACCCCTACCCATTCACCTGGTGGAAAAAAATTGCAATAAAAAAAACCACACAGCTTTTTAAAGTATTTTATTGCACAGCTCCGGGGGTCTCCGCGCTCTCCGGTTCTTTCTTCTACCGGGCCTCCGCTAACTTCTTTAGCTCTTTTGCTAGCGGAGGCCCGGTCTTCTCCGTCGCCTTCTTCTTCTCCCGCTATCCGGTTCTTCTCCTGCTCTCCGGTTCTTTCTTCCGCCGGGCCTCCGCTAACTTCTTTAGTTCTTTTGCTAGCGGAGGCCCGGTCTTCTCCGTCCCCTTCTTCTTCTCCGGTTCTTTCTTCCGCCGGCCCCTCCACTAACTTCTTTAGCTCTTTTGCTAGTGGAGGGGCCGGTCTTCCCGTCGTCGTCTTCTTCTCTCTTCTCCTCCTCGATGTTGACGCGTCGCTTCCTCCCGCTGTAATACTGGCTGTCCGCTCCGTTCCGCCTTGATATAGGCTTCTCATGACATCACAGTCACATGCTCCGGGTGGCCCTGGAACATGTGACTCTGACGTCATGGGAGCATGTGACTGTGACGTCATGAGAAGCCTATATCAAGGCGGAGCGGAGCGGACAGCCAGTATTACAGCGGGAGGAAGCGACGCGTCAACATCGAGGAGGAGAAGAGAGAAGAAGACGGCGATGACGACGGGAAGACCGGCCCCTCCACTAGCAAAAGAGCTAAAGAAGTTAGTGGAGGGGCCGGCGGAAGAAAGAACTGGATAGCGGGAGAAGAAGAAGGCGACGGAGAAGACCGGGCCTCCGCTAGCAAAAGAGCTAAAGAAGTTAGCGGAGGCCCGGCAGAAGAAAGAAACGGAGAGCGCGGAGACCCCCGGAGCTGTGCAATAAAATACTTTAAAAAGCTGTGTGGTTTTTTTTATTGCAATTTTTTTCCACCAGGTGAATGGGTAGGGGTACGATGTACCCCATACTCATTCACATAGGGTGGGGGGGCCAGGATCCGGGGGCCCCTTTATTAAAGGGGGCTCCCGGATTCCGATAAGCCCCCCGCCCGCAGACCCCGACAACCAACGGCCAGGGTTGTCGGGAAGAGGCCCTGTCCTCATCAACATGGGGGCAGGGTGCTCTGGGGTGGGGGGCCGCAGGTCGCCCCCCTGCCCCAGAGCACCAAACCCCCCATGTTGAGGGCATGCGGCCTGGTACGGTTCAGGAGGGAGGGGGGGCCGCTCTCTCGTCCCCCCCTCTTCCCCTGCGGCCTGCCAGGTTGCGTGCTCGGATAAGGGTCTGGTTTGGATCTTGGGGGGACCCCCACGCCGTTTTTTCGGCATAGGGGTTCCCCTTCAAATCCAGACCAGACCCAAGGGCCTGGTATGCTCCTGGAGGGGGAACCCACGCCGGTTTTTTATTTAAAATTTGGCCTGGAGTTCCCCCTCAAGAGCAGTACAGCACAAGTCGCATGCCAAAGTCGGATCATGCAAGACTGCGGTCCGACTTTGATCCGACTTCAATGATAGTCAATGGGCTGAAGTCAGATCAAAGTCGGACCAAAGTAGTACAGGGAGCATTCTCTAAGTCGGACCGACATGTGTCGGACCAGTTAAGACGGCTCTCATAGGGAAACATTGATTTTCACACGTCATGCGACATGAGCTCCCAATGTCGAAGCGTTTTTCGCCCCAGTGTGAACCAGGCCTTAAGCAAGATAAAATAAACTCGTCTGTTTGGAGTTTAACCACTTCCATACTGGGCACTTATACACCTTCCTGCCCAAACCAATTTTCAACTTTCTGCGCTGTTGCACTTTGAATGACAATTGCGCGGTCATGCTACACTGTACCCAAACTAAATTTTTATTATTTTGTTCCCACAAATAGAGCTTTCTTTTTGATCACCTCTGCGATTTTTTATTTTCTGCTGAAAAATAAATAAAAAAAAGACAGATTTTTTAAAAAAAAAAACGTTTTTTTTTTTGTTTCAGTTACAAAACTTTGTAAATAAGTAAGTTTTCTCCTTCACTGATGGGGCTGCACTGATAAGGTGGCACGGATGGGCTCTGATGAGGCGGCACGGATGGGCACCGATAGGCGGCAAGGATGGGCACTGGTAGGCGGCATGGATGGGCACAGATAGGCGGCATGGATGGGCACAGATAGGCGGCACGGATGGGCACAGATAGGCGGCATGAAGCGACACGGATGGGCACTGATAGGCGGCATGGATGGGCACTGATAGGTGGCATGGATGGGCACTGATAGGTGGCACTGTACTGTAATGTATTGTCCTAATGGATGCCAATCAGTGCCAAACAATAATGCCTGCCAATCAGTGGTGCCCATTGTGGGCACTGATTGGCATCCATTGTGGGCACTGATTGGCATCCATTAGCCATTTCTAATTTGCATCCCTGGTGGTCTAGGGTGGCATACCTTAAGCTGGGCATCCCTGGTGGTCTGGTGGCATCCTTGATGGATCAGCACAAACCCCCCCCTGTCAGAGGAGCAGCCGATCGGCTCTCCTCTACTCGCGTCTGACAGACGCGAGTGAGGAAAAGCCGATGACCGGCTTTTCCTGTTTACATAGTGATCAGCCGTGATTGGACACGGCTGATCACGTGGTAAAGAGTCTCTGTTACCTAGATCGGTGTTGTGGGGTGTCAGACTGACATCCCGCAACAACAATCGCCGCGATGCACGCCCCCGAAGGGCGCGCAGCGGCTCAATATCCTGCTGGACGTCATATGACGTCCAGTCAGGATATTAAAACCACTTTGCCGCCGTCAATCTGCTATAGGGCGGGCGGCAAGTGGTTAAACACTGTTTGGACATTGGCTTTCTTTGGTAGGAAGAACACAGACTTCTCCCTATACTCTAGGGACGAGAACCAATGGAGGGAGGTAACTCGCTGCAGGACCCAAAATTGAAAAAGAACACCGCTCAACCTCTTAAACCAGGAGGATCCGGGCATGTGGCACGGTGTGCCTTTATCCCTGCAAGGAGAAGGTAGGCAGGAGAAAAGGGTCCGTGCGCTACACATGGGGGCTCGAGTCAGGGATTATTTGCAGCTACCCCCTGGAAATTGGACTGTTTTTTTTTTCTCTCCGTGTGTGTGCTGTGAAAATCGGCCATTTGGAGAATTTGAACTGCGTCATTCCTGTGCAAAATGGAGATAAAAGCCTGTACTGGACTTTGCTAACTGCGTAGTTTGTGGGCGTGCCTCAAACATAGAAAAGCCCGCGAGCTACGTCCAGAAAGAGTAAAAGGGGAGGAGCCCCCGCCAACTTGTGTGTTGCACGTGGCGCATTGGCGCCAAAGGGACAGTACGAGCTGGATCTTTGGAGGAGAAGCAATATGGCTGCCGCCCCATGGATTTCTGCTACATCGGGACCACGGATGTTCCAACCCATCTCAACCATGGACATTGCTCCTCTCACTGCCCTCCTGACGGATACAGGGATCCGGCTAAAGCCTAGGGGTCGTTTTGCTCTCTACGTCTGCCGAGATGCGGAGGCCCTGGGTATGCTCTGTCCCAGATGCCAAAGACTAGCCTTGCAACTGCGGCCCTTTGGAAGGTGTGCGTCCTGTGGAGAGTTTCTCTTCGAGGTAGACCAGTCCACGAGAAACTCAGAGTCTACCAAGTCAACTACCTTACGGGTATCGTTAGTTCTGAGGAGGAAACTTGTACTCCCGCAGTTGAGCCCCTGCGCACTGCATCAACTGCCACGGATGTGGCCAACGAGGCATCGGCGGGTAGAGGAGTGGATTCTGCTTCCGCCACCACCGAAACCTCCATTCCGCCTGCCAAGCGAAGGTTGGGCTATGTAAAGGCCTCCCGCAGCCACGGTCGAAGCCAGCCCCAGCGCCTGCCTGAACCGGATCTTCAAGTTCGAGGGACCTCCAGGATTTCCACGTCAGGGGACGGTAAGAAGGCTGCGGGAACTGTGACATTGTGTTTGCCGGGAAAGGGAAGGAAGCCCATACCCCACACTACTGGGGATGCGTGGACCACCAGACAGTCTCGGGCACCTTTAGCTCGAGGCTACAAAGTTCCAGGTAAGCCCAGTACCTTCAACTGGGTCTACAACCAACACACTGGAGTCCCAGGGAACCCGTGTGAGGGTGGCCCGCTCTGAGGGAGAGGAAACCGGGGGGAGGACCTGTCCGATGGATCAGTGAAGGAATTCATGGTGAAGGAGAGGCCTGGTTACCTATCAGAGGGAAGGATTCGTGAGTTGCAGTATAGCTCCTGTAGCGTGTCCCATTGACACCTATGGTCTCTATTAATCTATGGGAGTTTCAAAGTTCTAACTCAGTAACCAAAGGATTCTGTGGCAGAGAATTACTTAGACTTGTCTGTGAAGGGGACTAACTTAAAGGAACTGTTCGTGTTTCACTCCGGCTGCTAGAACTGTGAGAGGGATCTATCCGGGTGAGCAATTCATACTCAGGCTTGAGTGAAGAATAGGGTAACTGGGTGCCGCGTGTCTGAACCTGTCCCTCTACCTATTTTGTCTCTATCTTCAACCTATTCCCAAATCTGTTTCAAGCAAGAAAAAAAAACTCGTCTGTTTGGAGTTTAAACTCTGTTTGGACATTGGCTTTCTTTGGGAGGAAGAACACAGACTTTTCCCTATACTCTAGGGACGAGAACCAATGGAGGGAGGTAACTCGCTGCAGGACCCAAAATTGTAAGAACACCACTCAACCTCTTAAACCAGGAGGATCCGGGCATGTGGCACGGTGTGCCTTTATCCCTGCAAGGAGAAGGTAGGGAGGAGAAAAGGGTCCGTGTGCTACATACACACACATATATATATATATATATATATATACACACTTTTATTTTGTAGCTCAGCTGCCTCCCGCTGTCCTCGTGCCCCATTTCCTGCAGATGCCCATGACCGTTCCTATCCTGCAACAGAAATTTCCAGGGCACTAATGCCTCTACTGCTGTAGATACTTCTAATAGTACAGATGCTCATAGTCTAAAAGCCTTTATGACTTGAAACTTTAAGGAAAAACAGCAGTAAGAAAATTTGAAGTCTTGGCAGCACTTACATGGTTGTAATACAGAGGAAACATCAATATTAAAGAGGCCCTGTTCTCTTGGGACCATGTTGTTGTTGTGGCCTCTGTAATGGAAAAAAGCTATGTATGCAAGCCTATTGACAACAGGAGTGATCCCATTGATTCCTGGTGCTATATATGTGCTATGCTTTTTCCCCGGGAGGTCTCCAGGCCATATACTAGAACAATTGGCCTAGGAGGCAGCATAGCCTTCTTAAATTCCATATCAACTTCCAGTTGTGTCTTCTAAAGGACAAATCCTCTGCATTTCCTGCTCTACATGCTGGAACGAAGCCCAGGAAGACACCTGATTACCGGTTACACCACGTGTGACTGTTTGCAGAAACAGGGCTGTCATTTCAGTCCTCACACCTTCTCAGCTGCTAACATGACGCAACTAGATTTAATCATGAATATGCTACTTACAACTCACCTGGAAAACAGGTTACTGAATGTGCTGAGTAGGGAGAGCCTGGCTGGAATTCTTTGACTGCTTTCAGACTACACATCTCTCCATTCTGCTGCCTGGTCCGGGGGATTCTGGGAGTACCATTGCTGAAAGACTTGAAGTGCCAAAGGTTTGCTTCTTCGAAGGTGTAAAGTTTAGAGGCTCAATGAGCAGAATTATACAAACCAACTGTGAGTTTACAAGTCCTTATGTGAACTTGTTTTGGCTGTCGTCATTTGTTGTCTGATGCTAGAAAATGTCTTTTGTTGGTTTTGGATGCAGATGAAATGTGACCACTTTCGACATGAACACCAATTTGGTGATAAGACCTCTTCGTAGATCAACGAATATGTCTTGTCAGACCGTATACTGTATTTTATCTGTGTGCATGTGTTTATTATCTAAATGTCACTGGCTCAAAGATTATCACAGGTTAAGGTAATGTTTTTTTACACCTTTGTTCTGTTTGTAGTATTTTAAGAGAATGAATAATGCTTTGTATATACAGTATATACTATATATATATATATATTGGTATAACTATGTATTATTATTATAATACATATAGTAATTATAATGATGTAATTATATATAAATGTTTCTAAAGTATCCTTATAATCTTCATATTTATTTATATATATATATATATATATATATATAATCCTTTATATTCCAGCAAGCAAGTGGATCTCTGGGCTCCTTTTTTTTTTTTTTTAGTTTACTTGTCTATTCATGGCTGCTCTGTTACAAAAAAGCCTGTAAGCGGGTGTAGGGTGTAGCCGTTTCACAGAGGGAATCATACGTACTGACTTTATAAACCAGGCAACATTTATTACCGGAGAGACGGTAGTAGAAAGAGTATTTACAGCAGTAATGCGAGTAGTTTCACTCCAAGCATGGAGGCACAGATACACAGCACAGTCACTTCTGATGTAAGCGGTAGTTGTATTCATCACCAGCACTATAGGCACTTTCCACTGACTGACACAGTATAAACCCAAGCACACAATGCGTATCTGTAGAGGCTGATATTTACACACGTTACCCGGTACAGCGGTCTTCCTTCAGCAGATGGATATAGGCATCTGATACACTTGTCCCTCCCTCACAGCGAGGACACCAGTTTTATTATCCACAACAGGGAGTCTTTCATCCGACCAGGATTGCTGATATCGGACTCTGTAGGAACCCTGAGCTATCCCTCACAGGCTGGAACACTCTCTCTACCTTCTCCTAACTCTCCCTCACAAGCAGGGTCTCTGTCCCTGTCTATACACACACTTGTTCTGTCCTAAACGTGCCTGGGCTTTCCTCTGAAACACAGGTGTCAAACACAAGGCCCGTGGGCCGAATCCGGCCCTCCAGGCCAATTCATGTGGCCCTCCCACCTCTCCTGCACCTGCAGGAGAGCTCCAGCCCTCCTCTTGTCCTTCTCCAGACCCTGTACTTTCTGCTTTCAAGCAATGCATCCAGCTTCTTCCCAGCAACAGCATAGGTAAGGGGGGTGCACTGTAATGTAAGGGAGGGTGGGGGACTCAACTTCTGATGGTGGGGTGGCTCTTGACATCTAATGTAAGGGAAGGGGATGCGTTGGACATCTAATCTTACAGATACAACTGGCCCCTTTGAGGGCAATCATAATGCTGATGCGGCCCACGATAAAATTGAGTTTGACACCCCTGCAAGGTATCCACCCAAAAATGGCCGACCAAATCTCCCGAGATTTGCTTGTCCTATCAGGACACCAGGCTTCTCCAAAATGGTGATGGAGACAATTATAGTGGCCAAACAGCTCTGAACATATGTACACATAAACATGTCAAATTGGCTGAAAAGTGAGTATATACACTTGCTAACCCACTTCCTCTTGCAGCCAGCTAGGCTGCCCTGCACTACAGCTGCCTACAAGCCTGTTGCTTACAGAGCTCAATAGCTCTGAAATATACACACGCAAGTAAATGCTCCTTTTGCAGACTGAAATGGAGAAAGACAATATGAAAGCAAATAGCCTTTTCTGTGAGCTTCTCACTATGCTTTTGGGAGAACACATAATTGGTTAAATAAATTGTTTATACAAATAGTATAAATGTAGTTTAAATTCAAAACCTAAAAAATACAATTAGCCCCAAACCATTATAATTTCTACGTTATGATATGTATTGGGCATGGCTTTATTCCTAATTGGCCATTGAACATGCTGTACTTTATGCTACAGATCGACTTCTGTACAACCGCCCTGTGGGATTTTTGCTGTTCAATCATCACCACCAGCATAGCTCCCAACTGTCCCTGATTTTGAGGGACTGTCCCTGATTTGGAGCAATGTCCCTCATTCCTCCTCATTTGTCCCTCATTTTGGTCTGATCCATATAGTTGTGTATAAAATGCACTTTTTATCTTCAAAACGTGTTTCCCAGGGGGTGTGTCTTATGCCTACATACATTTTCTAGTAGGTGTCCCTCATTCCTATCTCAAAATGTTGGGAGGTATGCCACCAGCTATAGCTGTATCAGTGTATTCTAACGGTGAGTAAGTCTCTCCACTGTCAGAATACAAAGGCATAGTAAGAGGATTCTCCCATCTACCTTGAATGTGTGGACAGGTATCAAGTAATTTTTTTTTTGTTTTACCCACTACCATGTTTCCCCGAAAATAAGCCAGGGTCTTATATTAATTTTGGCAACAAAAGACACAGTAGGGCTTATTTTCAGAGTAGGTCTTACCATGTAATGTGCTGTCTTCTCTCCCCCTGGCTGACAGGAATCCCCAGTGTGAACTGAGTTATTAGGCCCCATGCACACGAGACGCTGTTATTTGCTGTTGAACGCGCGTTCAGAGGCAGTTGGACGCTTTTTTCAACTGCCCCTGAACCCATTCAATGTTATCCTATGTGTCCATGCACACACTCTCGTTTTTTGGCGTTTACAAGCAGTTGCGTTTAACCTCGTTTTTCCAGAAGCAAAAAAATGGGTTCAGACGCAAAAGTTTTCCACGTTTCAGACGCTAAACGCGGCTAAACGCGGTACCGGCGTTTTGCCGCGTTTGCGTTTTTAAAGGTGACCTATTTTTTAACATTAGAAATCTCAAAAATGATGGCAAATGATGAAAAACTATTAAAAAATATAAAAGAAAACTGTAATTGCTTGCATTGCATTGTGGACAATCCACAACTTGTGGCAGGTAACGTGGCAAGTGGACAATCAACAACTTGTGTCAGGTGATGTGGCCAGGTGACGTGGCCAGTGGACAATCCACAGATTGTGGCAGGTGACGTGGCCAGGTGACGTGGCCAGGTGACGTGGCAAGTGGACAATCCACAATTTGTGGCAGGTGACGTGGCCAGGTGACGTGGCAGGTGATGTGGCAAGTGGACAATTCACAACTTGTGGCAGGTGACGTGGCACGTGATGTGGCCAGGTGACGTGGAAAGTGGACAATCCACAACTTGTGGCAGGTGACGTGGCTAGATGACGTGGCAGGTAATGTGGGCAGGTAACATGGCTAGGTGACGTGGCAGGTGACGTGGCAAGTGGACAATCCACAGCTTGTGGCAGGTGATGTGGCAGGTGACGTGGCAGGTGACGTGGCAGGTAACGTGGCCAGGTGACGTGGCCAGGTGACGTGGCAAGTGGACAATCCACAACTTGTGGCAGGTGACGTGGCCAGGTGACGTGGCAAGTGATGTGGCAAGTGGACAATTCACAACTTGTGGCAGGTGACGTGGCACGTGATGTGGCCAGGTGACGTGGAAAGTGGACAATCCACAACTTGTGGCAGGTGACGTGGCTAGATGACGTGGCAGGTAATGTGGGCAGGTAACGTGGCTAGGTGACGTGGCAAGTGGACAATTCACAACTTGTGGCAGGTGACGTGGCCAGGTGACGTGGCACGTGATGTGGCCAGGTGACATGGCAAGTGGACAATCCACAACTTGTGGCAGGTGACGTGGCCAGGTGACGTGGCACGTGATGTGGCCAGGTGACATGGCAAGTGGACAATCCACAACTTGTGGCAGGTGACGTGGCCAGGTGACGTGGCCAGGTGACGTGGCCAGGTGACGTGGCAGGTGACATGGCAAGTGACGTGGCAAGTGGACAATCCACAACTTGTGGCAGGTGACGTGGCCAGCTGACGTGGCAGGTGACGTGGCAAGTGGACAATCCACAACTTGTGGCAGGTGACGTGGCACGTGATGTGGCCAGGTGACGTGGCAAGTGGACAATCCACAACTTGTGGCAGGTGATGTGGCCAGGTGACGTGGCAGGTGACGTGGCAAGTGGACAATCCACAACTTGTGGCAGATGATGTGGCAAGTGATACGCTAAATACAAGTACACTGCTGCTCTCTCAGCTGCTGCTACTCACTCTGGTCTCACAAACTGGCTGAAATGGTTAAAATTTACTGTTTTTTGAGCTTAGGGAGGGTCTATGATGAAACGCTTATAAACGCAAACGCGGTTAAACGCCGCTAAACGCGGCCGCAAACGCGGCAAAACGCGCGTTTATAAACGCCGGTTTCAACGTTTAAAAACGTGTGTTCAGCAGAGTTTGCACCTGCGTCTCGTGTGCATGGGGCCTTAAAATGCTTGTAAAATCCTATAATCCACTTTATTACAGTAGTATATAATGTACAATGTGTGTGTTTCTGTAATATAGTTGTGCCAAATACCTTCGTTATAGAGCCGCTCTGCGCTTCTGTGACCCGCCGGAGCTCTCTTCCCTTCAATTATATTACAGAAACACACACATTGTACATTATATTCTACTGTAATATAGTGGATTATAGGCTTTTACAAGCATTTTAAACTAGGGCTTATTTTCTGGGTAGGGCTTATATTGCAACCCTCCTGGAAAATAACGCTAGGTCTTATTTTTGGGGTCGGTCTTATTCTCGGGGAAACAGGTAGTTGAATGAAAAAAAAAAAAATCTATGGGCTGCATAAGAACACTAACAAATAAACTGTTGAGTTAAGTACTCCCAGAAAAATGGGCAGCACTCTCCCACAGAATGGGAAAACAGGAAAAGTTAGTGTTTAGGAGGCCTTTTTCACTATGGTTGTTGGTCTCGGTGTCCCCAACAATCCCACAAAGGTCCCCCTCTTGAGCTGGCATCCAGCAGCAGTGGTAGATTTTTCCTTTGCCTGAAGGTCAGGAATCGGCTGCCGCTTCTTGCAAGGTCAAATCTGAATACGGCAGCTGGTACCTGGGTTCCCAACACACGCTCTCAGCAGCCAGGTCCTCCCTTGGTAGCAGCAGTTTCTCAGCAGCTTTTCACAATGGCTCTGAGTTCACAGCAGTTCAGTATAGATCAGCAAAGGCAGCCACCCTTGCACACAAAGTCCAAACACAGGCTACAGCCACAGCATCATATGGACTCTCAGCAGAACAGGTCACAGCAGCAGCCAAGCATTCCCAAGCAGCCACAGCCTGTGCACCCTCTCTGCAGAACACTCCAGTCAGTCCTGTCACTTTTGTCTTGTGGTGTACCTTGTGACTACCCCTTGATCGCGGCTCTCTCCCCTTTTCCTTCTTGCAGCACAGCCCTCCATCTCTCTTCCAGGGTCTACACTCACCAGCAATCCCCTGCCAAACCAAGATTAGTGGGCAGGGCTTAGTGCAGGCTGCAGCGGTGGCAGCCAGTTACTCTCCTCCTCTCTCTCCACACACAGCTATACAGTCCTATTGTGACAGGAAACAGTGAAGTACTCCAGTAACATGAGTGGCCTCTTACAGTATGTAAGTGTAGCCCCCATGTCCTAAACAGAGGCTACTATGTCAGTTTAGTTTTTAGCTGTAGTAAGCTCAGACTGATTGTGTAGTTTTTTCACCTGGTTTTTCTGTAAGCTTAAGTTGGCTTTTCAATTTCTCACTGTTGCCAGTAGATATTAACTAGTATCGCTGGTCATAGTGTGAGATTTCACAAACAAAACTAAGTTAGAATATTTATATTTTCTTCAGCCAATTCGGTAGGAGGTTTATGCCACTGGTGCATGCTGGGGGAGGATATAAATATCTGGTACAAGACATGTGCTCTCTCTCTTGCCTCAGGCTGAGGCCTGAGGCGGTGCTGCTGGATGGAGCTCTACTGTTAGGCCCAATAGCCTGTTTGGGGCCCAATGTTTGCTGAAGTGGTCCTAAATCTATCCTACCTGGTGTGAAGGAAGCTGTGCCAAGGAGGAAACCCAGGGGAGGCCCCTTGCTGGAGAGAGCCAAAAGGAAGGCTGGTCTCTCAGAAGTGCTTGGTGATTCACTTGAAATTTAAGAACATGCTTACAGTGTTGCTGGGTAGGCTTAATGGGTCTGACACTGTGAAGCTGGACATTGATAGGGATCTAGAGATGTCTATAAATGACCTGCTATGTTATCTGGGACTCCTAACCCCCACCTCCTCAAAGTAGGGAGTATAGCCAAAGCTTTTTTGGCTATATTTCTCCTATGAATCACAGGACTGATAAAGCCAGCTGTCAGCCAATGTCACAGACCCAATCACCATATGGTCGGGAACTGCCCAGAAGCCTGGACCGGCAGCTGAGCTACTGAGAGCCTGAGCCAGCTGCTCCCACCCCTCCACAGCTCAGTGAGCACTGGAGGGGCAGAGAAGAGAGCCGGTGACTGACAGTGACCAGCTTTCTGAAGACTGAAAGCTGAGCGATCAGCTGTGTTTGATCACTCAGTTCTCGGTCTTAGAGACGGCGGGGGACAGCTGTAGCTGGGATCAGTGCTGCAGCCATCTGGCTAATTAATATTGTTTTTTTTTTATAATTCCATACTTCTCTTTTAACCGTTCTGCAACAAAACTTTAAAAAGATAAGTGGCACCCAATATCTTTTCTCTGTCCCCCTATTTTAGCAATGCTAGCCTCTGGAGGTGCTACCCCTGGCCTCTGGAGGTGCTATTCTGCCTTTGTCAGAGTGGTGCTACATAAGGGAGGTTAATACCAAGTCAAAGTCAGATACTTACACTAGTTTCATTAATTTTTTTTAATAATGAACATAGAGCTGCATTGATGTGTCTTCTTTCTTTCTCGTACATCACGGGACACAGAGCAACATAGTCATTACTAATGGGTTATATAGATACCTTCAGGTGCTGGCACTGGCAACTTCCAAAACCGGAAGTACCCTCCCCTATATAAGCCCCTCCCATCCGGGAGCACCTCAGTTTTTTTGCCAGTGTCTAAGGTGTTGGCCAAGAAGTAACATGTGTTTTTCACTGAGCTTGCGTACAGGTTCTTTTGGGCCTCAGTAAGCTATTCCGGATCCGACCAAAAAAGCTTCATAGCTAAATGGTCGGTACCCGGGCCTTGCAAGAGAAGAGCAAGGTTTTGCCTGTAATGCCTCTCTTAGGAGGGCTGGACCCTGGGATCCAGAGCTCTGGTCATACCCACGACCAAGATGTTTTCTGTGCAGGGTGCTATACAGGTCCAGGGGAGTGGAATCCTTGGGAACCCGGTCCCTGAAGGTTTGATTACAATGCCTGCCGTGATAGGTGAAGTTTGGGCTTTTGTGGACCAAACAGAGTCCTGCGGCGAGGAAAAGGTAAGTGGGGGCCCTCGGGAACTTGGTTCTATTGAGGGACCCCCAAGCCTATTTTGTCTTTCTGCCTGTTACCTAAGGTATTCCCGCTATATTCTGTGTATGCCTGTTACTACTGAGAAAATGTAACAATTTTAATAGTAGGCAAGAGAAAAAAAAAAAAAAAATGTAAGACCGCGGTACCTGTGTTAGACACTAGAGGCCGCTATGGTTCTTTTTCTTGTAATGTGGATTTTTTTCTTCCAAAATCAAATCCAGGCAGTTGGTATGTTCTCTGCTGGGAAGCTGTCTCCTCTGCCCTGTTGCTGCGCTCATCCATCCCCGGGCCCTGCGGCAGGGACCCTGGCTCCCATCTAGCTCCTTATTTTTTTCAAAAAAGGCGCCGAAGGCGCACGTTCCCACGCGCGTGCACGCGCCTCTATATATAGAGGCGATCTGGAAAAAGGGGCGGAGCGGGTGGATGACGCTCAGGTGTGCGCCGCAGCGCTACTGCGCATGTGCGGGCGTCCAGCGTGTTTTAAAGCACATCATAGCTGGCTATTGAAGTGCACAGACAGAGCTAGCAACAGTATAAAGGCACACAGAGGCGGTTGATGCAGGCATCCCCTAGAAAGGCACTTTAGTAGACACCAACTGTTATATAGCAGCAATTGTGCTAGACTATTCTCAGTAAAAGTGGTGTATTACGGCTGGAATACCTCAGCTTTAGGCTTAGGAATATGCCGTCCAGAAGCTCCGGAACTAAATCTTCCAGGAAGCGAAGGGGGTCTCCATCGGGCTCTGAGGATCTTGAGCATGCTTCTGCTGCACCAGTCTCCCCTGAAGTTCAGAGGTAAGTGACCGTAGAGACCCCGCAGGGGTACTTGGTACTGTGGCTGTCCTCAGTTCACCTGCTCCTGTGTATGTAACAGAGGAGGTTTTTTCCTCAGCTCTGGGAGGATTAGAGAGAGATTGTCAACATTGATCGCTGCCTCCCTGTCAGGGAAAGCACGCCCGATCTCCGTCTCCTCCTTCAAAGTGCCTGTTAGCAGAGCAACAGTCCCATACAGGGATCGACCTGCCTGAAGGGGATCAGGATGAGGTTGATTCTGTTATAGAGGAATCAACAGTGGGGGAACCTTTTCTCAGCATCTCAAGCTGAAAGATTATGGGTTCAGTCTCTGACTAACATGGTCCGATCAGCATTTAAAAATGCACCTTGTGGAACCATCAACCACTACTGTATCCTCGTTGGGGTCGCTAGAAGCCCCCAGACTGTCTGTTCTTTTCCACTTCACCCTTTACTGAAAGGGCTCATTTACCAGGATTGGGAACGTCCTGAGAAAATATTTATTCCCCCAAGAGATTTCCGGTGGTCTATCCCATGGAGGATAAGTTCATCAAAAAATGGAAGGTCCCTACAGTGGACGCAGCCATCTCTTGTATGTATAAATCACTGACATGTCCAGTGGATAATGTCCAAATGTTCAAGAACCCAATAGATAAAAGATTGGAGTCCTTATGAAAGTCTGCTTCTTTCTACAGCAAGCTTGGTGACACAACCAGCAGTGGGGTCTGCTAAGCAGTGAAGGATCAGTTGAAACAGGTCTTGAGGGACTTGACAGATCAGCAGGCCTTGCCCTAGCTGATCTACCTAGAGCCTTAGGCTCTGCGGTTGACGCCATAAAGGATTCAGTCCATCAGGCCTCCCGCCTTACGCTGTCTATAGTACATATGCGTAGGCTTCTATGGCTCAAAAACTGGTCTGCTGAAGCTCCCTGTAAAGAATGGCTGGCTGGTTAGCGTCCCATTTCATGGTGAACGCTTATTCAGGGAAAACCTGGACAAATATATCCAGAAAATTTCCAGCGGTAAAAATACACTCTTGCCGGTTAAAAACAGAGTTAGAGGTCCCTCTTTAAGAGGCCTGCTTCTCCAGTCCCTGGGGCATCGGCTGTGTAACAGTTCCGACGGCCTCCTCGGTCAATTCCCGGGGGTAAAAAACAGGGACAATAGCAGGGTAATGAGAAACCCTGGGTCAGGGGAGGTACAAAACCTCCCCCAAAGTTAAATTCATTGAAGGGTTGCCCCCACTCAGTCGGGTGGGGGGAGGACTCCAGTTGTTCACTGGCGGGACACGATCAAAACAGATAGGTGCTCTCCGCAGTATGTTTAGGATACAGTTTGGAGTTAAAAGACTCTCCTCCTTCCCATTTTTGAGGTCAAACGTGCCAAGGGATCCCCGGAAGAGAGAGTCCCTCCTGTTGGCACTAGAACAACTATTGCTCCAAGGAGTAATTATGGAGGTTCCCCTGGAAGAATGAGGGTTCGGGTTTTACTCAAACCTCTTTACAGTCCCGAAGCAAACGGGGGCGGGAGGCCCATATTAATTCTAAAAGGGCTAAACAAATTCCTGTATATCAGGACTTTCCGATGGAGTCGATCCGATCGGTGGCCACTGCCCTACAAGGGGAGGATTGGTTAGCCGCGATCGACATCAAAGATGCTTATTTGCACATTCCCATCTTTCCAGTCCACCAAAAATTTCTACGCTTTGCAGTAGAAGGGCGCCATTTTCAGTTCAGAGCCTTACCCTTCGGTCTGGCCACAGCACCACGAGTGTTTACAAAAATTCTGGCCCTTTATTGGCCAATCTAAGAACACAAGGTGTAATGATGGCATATCTAGATGACTTGTTGCTGATAGACCACTCAGTGAAAAAACTAGACGTGGTCGTTCACAAGACAATCAAGTATCTGAAATCTCACAGTTGGATTATCAACCGAGACAAGTCAGCCCTAAAAACCAGTCAAAAGTCTGGAATACGGGCTAAGGTTGGATTCAGGCCAGAGGAAAATATTCTTGCCACGAGGAAAGGTGTTGTCTTTGAAAGAGTTGATCCACTTAGTGGGTACAAAAAAGACAGCCGTCCATACGCCTGTGCATGAGGCTGCTGGGAAAAATGGTGGCATCATTCGAAGCAGTACCCTACGGTCAATTCTATTCAAGGAATTTGCAAGGGGCCATACTGTCAGCCTGGAACAAAAAAGTTCAGGCCCTAGACTTACAATATCCTTGTCCCCTTCCGTTCGCAAGAGCCTCCGTTGGTGGTTGGTTCCCCAGAATCTGGAAAAAGGGAAATCCTTCAGTCCGATTTCTTGGAAGGTGGTCACTACAGATGCCAGCCTTATAGGCTGGGGAGCAGTACTGGAGCAATGGTCTCTCCAGGGCAGATGGTCGGATGCAGAAAAGGCCCTGCCCATCAATCTCTTAGAGATACGAGCAGCCCGGTATGCCCTAGTAGCATGGACATCCAAACTCCAAGGGTCCCCTGTCAGAATTCAATCAGACAATGCCACAGCAGTGGCATATATCAATCATCAGGGGGGCACCAGGAGTCGTGCAGCCCAGAGGGAAGTAAATTACATCCTGAAATGGGCAGAAAGATATGTCCCAGCCATAGCTGCCGTATTCATTCCAGGAGTGGAGAATTGGAAGGCGGACTTTCTAAGTCGCCAGCAATTATGCCCAGAGGAATGGTCCCTTCACCCCAAGGTTTTTCTGGACAATATGTCAGCGGTGGGGAACACCGGATGTAGATCTTCTAGCATCCAGATTCAACGCAAAGGTGGACAGGTTTGTCTCTCGGACAAGGGATCCCCTAGCTTGCGGCTCGGATGCCCTAGTGTTCCCTTGGGATCAGTTCAAGCTGATATATGCATTCCCACCGCCACAATTGTTACCTCGAGTACTCCGCAGAATCAGGGTAGAAAAGAAACCAGTGATTCTGGTGGCTCCAGCGTGGCCCCGAAGAGCATGGTACGCGGAGATTGTAAAGATGTCTGTGGGGAGTCCTTGGACCCTCCCACATCGTCCTGACCTGCTTTCGCAAGGACCGATATACCACCCTTCCTTACCAGCCCTAGGTTTGACGGCCTGGCTATTGAAGCCCACATTCTAAAAAAGAGAGGGCTCTCTAATTCTGTGGTATCTACCATGATCAATGCCAGGAAGCCGGTATCCAGGCAGATCTACTATAGAATCTGGAAGGCGTACATCGCCTGGTGTGAGGCCAAGAAATGGCATCCACGTAAATACGTAATAGGTAGGATTCTGGACTTCCTACAATGGGCTGTAGATAGGAAGCTTGCCTTGAGTACTATCAGGGGTCAGATTTCGGCCTTGTCAATATTTTTTCAAAGGCCCTTGGCTTCGCATTCACTAGTCAAAGCCTTTATACAAGGAGTGATGCGTATTAGTCCTCCGGTTAATATTCCCATATGTCCATGGGATCTAAACCTGGTTCTGTCGGTTCTACAGAAACAACCATTTGAACCATTACAGCATATTTCTTTGGTTCTTCTCACCAGGAAATTGATTTTTCTAGTAGCCATTTGTTTGGCTAAAAGAGTGTCGGAATTAGCAGCTATGTCCTGTAAGGAGCCATATCTGGTTATCCATAAAGACAGAGTAGTGTTACGTCCTCATCCAGCCTTTCTTCCTAAGGTGGTATCGAGGTTTCATTTGAACCAAGATGTGGTTCTTCCTTCTTTTTTCCCCAAACCTACTTCGGTAGAGGAAAAGTTATTGCATTCTTTGGATGTAGTAAGAGCAGTTAAAGCTTATCTAAAAGCCACTGCTCAGATTCGCAGAACGGATACTTTGTTTATTCTGCCGGAAGGCCCCAGAAAGGGTCAGGCAGCATCAAAATCTACTTTAGCCAAGTGGATTCGACAGGTCATAATGCAAGCCTATGGCTTGAGAAGGAGACCGACTCCGTTCAAAGTTAGGGCGCACTCCATGAGAGCAGTTGGAACTTCATGGGCAGCGCATCACCAGGCCTCCCTGGCTCAAATCTGTAAGGCCGCAACATGGTCTTCAGTACACACGTTTACTAGGTTCTACCAGGTGGACGTTAGAAGTCAGGAGGATGTCGCCTTTGGGCGCAGTGTGTTGCAGGCCGCAAAAGATCCTCATGTCTGATAGCGCTCAGCTTATGTATGGTGTATCCCCCCCCCTCGTTGGGCATTGCTTTAGGACATCCCATTAGTAATGACTATGTCGCTCTGTGTCCCGTGATGTACGAGAAAGAAAATAGGATTTTTATAACAGCTTACCTGTAAAATCCTTTTCTTGGAGTACATCATGGGACACAGAGCTCCCACCCCTCTTTAGGGACACTTATTGCTTTGCTACAAAACTGAGGTGCTCCCGGATGGGAGGGGCTTATATAGGGGAGGGTACTTCCGGTTTTGGAAGTTGCCAGTGCCAGCACCTGAAGGTATCTATATAACCCATTAGTAATGACTATGTCGCTCTGTGTCCCGTGATGTACTCCAAGAAAAGGATTTTACAGGTAAGCTGTTATAAAAATCCTATTATATCTGCCTGAAGTTTTGCTTTAACGGCCTATTCACACCAGCCAGATCAGCCAGATCAGTTGCGGTATGTTACGTCACACATTGCAGTGCACTGCATTAACGCATGCTGCCTAACACACTAAAATGGACCAAAAATCAGAGCTGTGACATTTTTGCTAGCACACTGTAATTCAACACACAGTAGTGCATTACCATGCATTGCTGTGTGCTGAAGCACAGGTGTCTCGGATTGCCATTCACAATGAATAGCACCATAGTGAACCAACACATGTAAAGAACACTTTACCGCAGTGACGTGGTGTGAATGAGCCCTAATTTTAATTTTTTTGTTGTTAAAGCAGTTCTTTCATTTACTGTTCAGTATGCATGGTTTTACTGAATTGTTTTCTATTAGAATAAACACCTGCAGACAACTAACAGGAACAAAGTATGGTTAAGGCTTCATGTACATGGGATGTTTTTACAACCTCTCCTGAACGATTTAACTTGACAGATAGTAACCCATGTTTAAAACGTCCGTTTTGCCGCGTTTACATGCCGCGTTTAGCAGCGTTTTGCCACGTTTTTCTGGCAAATTATTATTATTTTCTTAAATGCCCAAAAACAAAAAACGCCTATAAACAAATTGCGGCTAAACGCGGGTTACCACGTTTAGCCACATTTGGTCTCTGAAACGTCGGAAACGTTGGCGTCTGAACTCATTTTTTTGCCTTCAAAAAAAGGCCTATAAACGCAACTGCCTAAAAACGACAGTAAACGAAACCTGTGTACATGTACACATAAGATAACATTGAATGAGTTCAGTAGCAGTTGAAAAAAGCGTCCAACTGCCTCTGAATGTCCGTTTTAGCAGCAGCAGTGTACATGGGGCCTAAGTGTGTAATTGTTTAGAAAATGTCTGGCACTGCACACCTCTTGTCTTTTTACTAGCAAGCTCTGCTTAGTAATGTACCTGCTTTTTATCATCATGGCTGTGGCCTTCTGCCTAATATTCAGTGGTTTGGAAGACAAAGTCTGCAGACCACATGAGGTTTTAAATCACATAGACAATCCAAAGAAGATTGTCTACACTGCCTGCTGAAATGAGAGAGAAGGCAGAGAACTGGAGTGAGTCCAAAGCTCTGACAGCAGTCCCATTGAAGGGCATTGCAGTCTTCATACTAAAGTTATTGTATATCAAATAGTTCACTAATGCTTCCAAGGACTGGCTGTACAGGATAATAATTTTTATTTTTTTAGAACTACAGTAGCCATATGGCATATACCATTGAAAGGAAACCCATACTTTAAGATACTTGTATTATATGCAGGCTGCCACTGCTGACCTCCTTCTGCAAATGCTGCTACTTGCAGTGGCGGCTGGTGAAGTTTTAGGATGGGGGGGCGCCAGACCCTGCCCTTCCTTTTTGACCCCTCCCACTTGGTGTAAATGGGCGTGGTTTCAGCAAAATGGTGGGTGTAGCTCTAAGGTGGTGTGGTTAGCATCTGAGATGAATGAGGGAGAAGGAGAGAGAGAGGGGGACAGCAGGCCCAGATCCTACACTACAATAGAAATATGTGTATTCTAGAAAGTTTAACAATCAGCAGATAAAGATACTTCAATCATCCCGGCACCATGGTTGTTATGGTGTCTTGATGATTGAAGCACATTATTTCTATTATTACATTGTAATATAAAATTAAATCATTCAACTCACCATAATGCAGAATCAGTGGGAGCCCTGAGCATGTCGCCTGCCACCAGATGCCATCAGGTGTCACCAGTGGAGTCCCTCCTTACATCAGGTGCCCACAGCGGAGTCCCTCCTTACATGCAGCCCTGTGTCACATCAAATGCAGCCCTGTGTCACATCGATTGCAGCCTCTGTCCCATCGATTGCAGCCTCTTTCCCATCGATTGCAGCCTCTTTCCCATCGATTGCAGCCTCTTTCCCATCGATTGCAGCCTCTTTCCCATCGATTGCAGCCTCTGTCCCATCAATTGCAGCCTCTGTCCCATCAAATGCAGCCTCTGTCCCATCCAGGGCCGCCATAATGAATTTTGGGGACCCCTTACACAGCTTCAATGAAGGGGCCCCCCCTGGAGCAGAGAAGCGGGGGGGGGGCGCCAAAATTCTGAAAATGACATAATTCGCAATAAATAACACAGTGAAGTTGCACCGGGAACTGGGGAAATGACATTTACATTAAAGTTAATCAGCATGGGGGGGGGGGGGGTGCCGCCGAATGACAAGAAATAGATCACACAGCGGGAGCACAGCGGGCCTTACCTTTTTGTGTGGTATCCTCCCCTTGTGTCTTCTTCCACTGGCAGCGGCCATGGAGGAGTCCGCTCCTCAAAATTCTGTTTTTCTCTCTCTCGGGCGCAATGAGAGAGAGAAAACAGGAAGTGACATCATGATCTAACAGATGTCAATCAAACTGCCTGGCCGTAGTAATAGATACTACGAGCGCCGGGCAGAAGCTGTGGCGCATCGGAAAGCGGGACAAAAGCCAGCAAATGAAGCGCCGCATCTGCAATCTCGTGATTTCATTGACGTGGCGCTTTCCATAATGCACGTGCATTATGGGAATTTTCTTCTTATAGGAGCATTATTAATTTTTTTTATTTTTTTGGTGACTACAGGAGGGGGCCCCCTATGGACGGGCCGCCACTGGCTACTTGGTTGTTTTCAGAATTTCTTTACTTAAGCCTAGTAAACACTAGAAGTTTTTTTCGTTCAACCCAGCAGGGCTGAACGAAAAAAAAACCTGTCCACTCGGGAGGAGCCGTTGTACTAACAATCAATCCGACATCAGTACAGCAATACTCTTATTACAATTATTAAAATAACTAATTATTCAGGTAGTTTTGTGTCATTTACGTTATGTCTGATTTTATGTGTGGTATAGTGTATACGTTTCCCTTCTCTTTGCAGTAGGCTATAACCTGACGTTTCATGAACCCCTTTCTCTTCAGAGGATGAACTACGTGGGGCAGCTGGCAGGCTCTGTACTGGGCCGTGTACGGGACTTGTATAAAGGAGTCAACCCAGCCACGTTGTCTGGCTCCATTGATGTGATAGTGATCCGACAGCCTGATGGCTCTTTTCAATCGTCCCCATTCCATGTGCGGTTCGGGAAACTGGGCATACTGAGATCAGCCGAAATGGCGGTAAGTCAATAAAAGACCACGCAGACCCCACTAATGTATTTGAGGTCCCTTTTTATAAGTAGGCTGCCATATTATAACCAGTAGGCTCTAGTCTAAAAAAACAAGCAAGCCGCACTCCAATGACATCAGCCTTCACAGAGCTTTATTGTTCCAGGACAAGATCACAGATTGGTCTGGTTGGTCTGGACAACCTCTTCTGTGATCTTGTCCTGGCACAAGAAAGCTTTGTGAAGGCTGATGTCATTGGAGTGCATACCTCCCAACATTTTGAAATGGGAATGAGGGACACCTACCACCAAACGTATGTAGGCATAGGACATGCCCCCTGACACACCCCTTAAAGGGGACATAACCCCCCCCCCAAAAAAAAAGGTTAATTAAATACACAAGTGCTTTTTTTTCACCACTAATATTCCTTTATATTGGCTTTAAAAATGACAAAGGCAGCAATTTAGAATGTGGATGAAAGGTTTAGCACTGGGAAACACTTTTTGAAAGATAAAAAGTGCATTTTATATACAACTATATAGATCAGACCACAATGAGGGACAAATGAGGAGGAAAGAGGGACAGTGGGACAATGCTCCAAATCAGAGACAGTCCCTCAAAATCCGGGACAGTTGGGAGCTATGGAAGTGTGGCGGGCTTGTTTGCTTGCTCCATGTGAGAGTATTGATGAGCTCCATCGGCTGGCACCTGAAGTCACAAAGATGTGTGGATTTTAGGCTTCGAGGGGAGACTACATTTGGTATCATGAGTCTATAGATGGCCAGATCTCATTGATTTTGGCTGCTTAGTAATTGGCTGTGGTGGCTGTTAGGTATTGGAGTCTAGACGTATTTATCCTATACATGTGGGCACTATGTTAACACCTCTTGAAACTAAAGTTGTAGGTGCTATAGGCCCCATGCACACGAGACGCTGTTATTTGCTGTTGAACGCGCGTTCAGAGGCAGTTGGACGCTTTTTTCAACTGCTCCTGAACCTATTCAATGTTATCCTATGTGTCCATGCACACACTCTCGTTTTTTGGCGTTTACAAGCAGTTGCGTTTAACCTCGTTTTTCCAGAAGCAAAAAAATGGGTTCAGACGCAAAAGTTTTCCACGTTTCAGACGCTAAACGCGGCTAAACGCGGTACCGGCGTTTTGCCGCGTTTGCGTTTATAAGCGTTTTTAAAGGTGACCTATTTTTTAACATTAGAAATCTCAAAAATGATGGCAAATGATGAAAAACTATTAAAAAATATAAAAGAAAACTGTAATTGCTTGCATTGCATTGTGGACAATCCACAACTTGTGGCAGGTAACGTGGCAAGTGGACAATCAACAACTTGTGTCAGGTGATGTGGCCAGGTGACGTGGCCAGGTGACGTGGCAAGTGGACAATCCACAGCTTGTGGCAGGTGACGTGGCCAGGTGACGTGGCAGGTAACATGGCCAGGTGACGTGGCAGGTGATGTGGCAAGTGGACAATTCACAACTTGTGGCAGGTGACGTGGCACGTGATGTGGCCAGGTGACGTGGAAAGTGGACAATCCACAACTTGTGGCAGGTGACGTGGCTAGATGACGTGGCAGGTAATGTGGGCAGGTAACATGGCTAGGTGACGTGGCAGGTGACGTGGCAAGTGGACAATTCACAACTTGTGGCCAGGTGACGTGGCCAGGTGACGTGGCAGGTGACGTGGCCAGGTGACGTGGCAGGTAACATGGCTAGGTGACGTGGCAGGTGACGTGGCAAGTGGACAATTCACAACTTGTGGCAGGTGACGTGGCCAGGTGACGTGGCAGGTAACATGGCTAGGTGACGTGGCAGGTGACGTGGCAAGTGGACAATTCACAACTTGTGGCCAGGTGACGTGGCACGTGATGTGGCCAGGTGACATGGCAAGTGGACAATCCACAACTTGTGGCAGGTGACGTGGCCAGGTGACGTGGCAGGTGACGTGGCAAGTGGACAATCCACAACTTGTGGCAGGTGACGTGGCCAGCTGACGTGGCAGGTAACGTGGCCAGGTGACGTGGCAGGTAACATGGCCAGGTGACGTGGCCAGGTAACGTGGCAAGTGGACAATCCACAACTTGTGGCAGGTGACGTGGCACGTGATGTGGCCAGGTGACGTGGCAAGTGGACAATCCACAACTTGTGGCAGGTGACGTGGCCAGGTGACGTGGCAGGTGACGTGGCAAGTGGACAATCCACAACTTGTGGCAGGTGACGTGGCCAGCTGACGTGGCAGGTAACGTGGCCAGGTGACGTGGCAGGTAACATGGCCAGGTGACGTGGCCAGGTAACGTGGCAAGTGGACAATCCACAACTTGTGGCAGGTGACGTGGCACGTGATGTGGCCAGGTGACGTGGCAAGTGGACAATCCACAACTTGTGGCAGGTGACGTGGCCAGGTGACGTGGCAGGTGACGTGGCAAGTGGACAATCCACAACTTGTGGCAGGTGACGTGGCCAGCTGACGTGGCAGGTAACGTGGCCAGGTGACGTGGCAGGTAACATGGCCAGGTGACGTGGCCAGGTAACGTGGCAAGTGGACAATCCACAACTTGTGGCAGGTGACGTGGCACGTGATGTGGCCAGGTGACGTGGCAAGTGGACAATCCACAACTTGTGGCAGGTGACGTGGCCAGGTGACGTGGCCAGGTGACGTGGCAAGTGGACAATCCACAACTTGTGGCAGATGATGTGGCAAGTGATACGCTAAATACAAGTACACTGCGGCTCTCTCAGCTGCTGCTACTCACTCTGGTCTCACAAACTGGCTGAAATGGTTAAAATTTACTCTTTTTTGAGCTTAGGGAGGGTCTATGATGAAACGCTTATAAACGCAAACGCGGTTAAACGCCGCTAAACGCGGCCGCAAACGCGGCAAAACGCGCGTTTATAAACGCCGGTTTCAGCGTTTAAAAACGTGTGTTCAGCAGAGTTTGCACCGGCGTCTCATGTGCATGGGGCCTAAGGCATTATGTATCAACACGTTTCTTACTAAGGGCTGGAGTTATTTTCTCACAACTACCAATATAATGCAACCCTTGAGGGCAGGTCTGATGCTGATTGGTGGCTAAGAAGTAACTATAGTTCTTAGCAAGAACACATTGATACATAAAGGGGAACTAAGCACCTGGGTGCCTCAAGAGCTGTTGCCATAATGTACAAGTTGCATCATTTCAGTTCTGGCAGGTCTGCCCTTCCCACTGCCACACATTTTACTGTTACTGCCAAAATTCTGCTTTTTCCAACCCCATGTCCATTCTATTTGGCTACTGGGCAGATACTAATGATGCAACTCCTGACATGCATGGTGGAGTCACATTATCGTGGCGTCTGGTTGAACCTTTGGCATTTTTGGGAGTGAAAACTGCATTGAGCATACATTTCATCCAGTGTACAATTTTCAAAATATTATTGCTAGCAGACAGGTAAGGGCCTGTGTCGATAGGCTTTGGGCTTATGTCAGTGACATCACTTTGAGATGCCTCTGAGATAATTCAGACATAATTGACCTGTACATTTGGCCTGCAGTTGATCTTCTTCTCATCTGCATTTGACCTGCTTCAGGTAGGTTTTGAATTACCATAGACATTTATAGGTATTCAGAACCAGTCGGGTGCAAACAAAAGTCCATTGACACAAGCCTAATGCCCCATACACACGATCGTTTTTCATGCTGTTAAAAATGCAATTTTTTAAAATGGCCATTAAAACCGATCGTGTGTATGCTCCAGAGCATTTTTAACGGCGTGAAAAAGGCCATTAAAAATTTCGAACATGCTCTCTTTTTTCACGTCGTTTTTCATGTAATTTTTTTTTAACGACGTGAAAAACGATAGTGTGTATGCTTTTACGAGGGGAAAAAAAACGTGCATGCTCAGAATCAAGTATGAGACGGGAGCACTCGTTCTGGTAAAACTAGCGTTCGTAATGGAGATAGCACATTCGTCACGCTGTAACGGACTGAAAAGCACGAGGCTGAAAAGCGCAAATCGCCGCTCAACAAAGTTTACTAACATGAAGGGTGGTGCCATTCGAATGGAACTTCCCCTTTATAGTGCCGTCGTACGTGTTGTACGTCACTGCGCTTTGCTCAAGCGTTTTTTTTAATGATCGTGTGGATGCAAGACAGGCTTGAGAGGAAACATGAAAAAAAACGACGAGAAAAACGTTGGTTAAAAAAATGGCATGAAAAACGATCGTGTGTATGGGGCATTAGAAGAGTTTTAAGGTAAGGGAATCATAAATTCTGTTAAATTCTACTTTAAGCCCCTGATCACACCAAATCCAATTTTGACTTGACTTGAAATCGCACAACTTCAAAGCCGCATATCAGTGCAACTTCCGGTGCAACTTGGCTGACATATGTGCGATTTCATGCACAGATGTCTGTGCAAGTCTCCCCTGAAATCAGCAAAAAAATAGTGCAGGAACTTCTTTTTCAAATCAGTGTTGCCGACAATAGGGTGCGACTTGTCATGCGATTTGACAAGCCCACCGGTGTGTCCGGGGGCTAAGGTCCTTAGAAGATAATCAAGTGCATCTTGCTCATTGAACTTAAATTATTATGTATTTTTATTTTAGGTTGATATAGAAGTAAATGGAGAACCTGTAGATCTGCAAATGCGACTTGGGGAAAATGGAGAAGCTTTCTTCATTCGAGAGATGGAAGAAAATGAGGTAAATGAGTGATGGGATTGATTAAGGCAGGCCATAGATGCGGTGGTTGCAGGAAAAAAAATCGCTCGATTCCCTCATCAACACTGAATGTGTTGATGGGGGAATCCATCCCGTGGAGCTATTGTTTTCTTCTTATGGGGGGGGGGGGCGTCCCTGCTGGGAGAACACAGTGATTATTGCTAGCGGCTAATGCCGCTGGCAATAATCGCATGAAAGAATCCGACATGCTGATTGTACCCAAGTTGATCAATGGATCGACTTGTGTACAATCAGCCTGCCCATAGATCAGTGGTTCTCAACCTTTTTAGTGCTGTGACCCCTTGATAAAATTTCCCAAGTTGTGGGGACCCCTAACAATAAAATTATTTTCGTAGTGTGGGTTGTCAGCACCTAAGGCAAGACAAGTAATTTGCGTCCCATACCCATGGAAATTTAGCGCTCCCTGAGTCCCCTCCACTCGTAGAGTATTAAAACTCCTTATGGTACATTTAAGGATGTACCACTCTTTGTTCTCCTGTCTTTCCCTTTTATCTCTCTCTATTCTAATTTCTTGTTTTTTTTCCCCCCATCTCCCTCTCTATCCATCTTTCTTGTTCTTTCTCCTATTCTTTCTCTCCCTTTTTCTTTCTTCCTCCCCCTCTTTTCCTCTCCCTTCCATTTATTCTCTATTTTTATTCCTTCTCTTACTCCTTGGTGGGGGGAATGGGATGAGTGGCAATGCTGGGGGGAGTTCTGATCAGCCAACTTAGGTGCTTTTAATCAAGGTCATCTGCTGATCTGAGAACTGTAGTGGGGACTTTTAATGGCAACTATAATCACAGGTAGTGTTACTCACTGTGTCTCTGACTTTGTATTGTTAAGTAGCAAGTGACACCTATGCTGAAATCAGGAGATAGGGTCTCCTCCAGCCCCTCCCACTTCACATTCCTCACCAGTCAGTGAACCTCTAGTCTCTGCACCCCAGCCATGCCGTGAACTGCATGGGCGGCTGTGAAGAAGCTGAGTGGGCGGACGTGGGCTTCAGGAACAGCCCAGCTAGACGGCCACAGGCTCCAGGGACAACCCTGCTGGGCAGCCGCAAAAAGGCTGGAAGAGTGGTGTGGGCTTCAGGAACAGCCCAGGATTTGGTGACCCCTGGCAAATCATCATTTGGCCCCCGAGGGGGTCCCGACCCCCAGGTTGAGAACCACTGCCATAGATGGTTAGAATCTTGGCCAATACTTTTATGTTCCTAAACAAAGAAAATAATCTGCACTAAGTGTCCAAAATCAGTGATTAATGATTAGTAAAACAGCTGTACTCACTGTATTGCACATCCCAATACTAAAATTGTGTTGAGGTTGTGAATATACTCAAAGAAACGTATTCAAATAATCAAAATCATTTAGTGCTCATACACTGATGAGAATAAAGTGCTATAAGCGCAAAAAATGAAATTGAGCCATATATACATGTAAAGCTGTAAACATGTGCATTCATAAACAATATTATTCAATAAAGTGCCAAATAAGGTATACAGATTGAATATTTTCAATTAAAGTGCCAATTATTCTGTGCAAAGCGTAAAAAAAACTTCAAATAATGTTCTTTCAAACTGCCAAATCTTTAAATGTGGCATCAAATCGGCCAATTATCTAGACCGAGAAATCCCAATTCCAAATACTGGTGGTGACACAGGTGCTCCACATGTGCTTAATTACAGTCCAAAAGTGCTCCAAGTGATCCCTTGTCCGTGCTCCACCATATATACAGTAATAATGAATGGACGCTTACCAGATGAGGAGACCCCAAACGAGGTCTAGCCACGCATTAGTGGGCAACACCCCCCCACTGTCTGTGTGCAGGTAACACTCCCTTCATAGGACCCGTATGTTAGATGTGTCATCAAAAAGATCACCCGATAATGCGGCTGGTTAGTTGTCGTCATTCATTAACCAGGCATGTGTAAAAAAAGGGGAACCCAATCGCTCATTGTGCAATTTCCCAGCATAAAAATTTTATTAAAAGAACAGTATTCTACTCACAAGTAAAATGAATACATCAGGCATTTAGAAATTATCGCCCTGCACCCCAGTGGGCTTGCTGACATCACCGCTATGTCCTCCAACTCGACGTACGTTTCGTCTCAATAGACGTTGTCACAGGGGCAATGAAGATCTGTATCTCCATTGCCTCTGTGACGACATCTATTGAGATTAAACGTACATCAGTTGGAGGACATAAAACTATGTTCCCTGTTATAAATATTTGATGCATGTCACATTTACTGCTTTTTAAACACTGTATACAATATGGTGCTGTGAAATTTTCAACGCAAGGAAATTGATGCAGGTGTTAATATTCAGATCTCCACTGTCATGGCTTCTCTATCCAAAAGTTAAGCCGGCCACAGATGGATTGACATCAGAACAACCAGCCTGTTTTTTTTAATTATGGGATCACTTCCGGCGGCTATAGCTACCATTGTGTCATTGTGTTTTGCTGACAGGGAAGGCTCCTTGCTGGAAAAACACACTAGCACTGCGGGAGGGATTCCTTTATCAACATTGAATCAAACAATTTGCATAATCTATGGGCTGCTTTAGGTGGAGTTCTAATTGTGACTCTGCCAGAATTATAACACATGGTATGTTTTATGTTATCGTACATCACATGAAGGCAGCCTTTTCAAAATAAATGGGGTGCCTGCATACCCTAACATGCCTGAGATTGCAAGCCAGTAAGCATTGCCATGTGTTGCAGCATGCTACAACGTGGATGCATTGTCTAAGTGCGTTGCAAAAGTGTGAATCAAATCTAAGTTAAATTCCAAGAAGATAACTGGGATCTCTTTGTAAAGGATATGTAGGGTGGACAGTGCTGAGTATTTAGGTCTCTAAGGCAGGCTGTGCAATTTTCTTTCCTTCAACTCGCTGACCGCGTTGATGGGTGAATCCCTCCTGCATAGCTTTTGTGAATACAATCATTAGTGTTGCTGGCTTATAGCCAGTAGAACTAATCATTCAGGGAAAACCCAACAGGTTGGTTGTACATAAGTCTGTTTTTTATTTTTGACACAGTTTTTTTATGGGTGAATGGGTAGGTGTATAATTTACCCCATACTCATTCACATAGGGTGGGGGGGGGATCTGGGGGCCAGGGTTGTCAGGAAGAGGCCCTTGTCCCCATCAACATGGGGACAAGGTGCTTTAGGGTGGGGTTTCGCAGGGCCCCCCCTGCCCTAAAGCACCCCCCCCCATGTTGAGGGCATGTGGTCTGGTATGGTCCAAAAGGGGAGAGGCTGCTCACTCGTGTTCCCCCCCCTTTTCCTGGCCTGCTGGGCTGCATGCTCAGATGGGGGCTGGTATGGATTTTGTGGGAGACCCCATGCTAATTTTAAAACCCTTCCCCTTTCGATCTGGTATGCTCTTGGGGGGGGGGGGGGGGGAGAACCCCACGCCAGTTTTTTTTTTTTCCATTTTGGCGGGGGTTTCCCTTCAAGATCCTCAGCGCACAAGTCGCACCGCAAGTGGGATCATCATGATCCGACTTGTGGTGCGACTTCTATTCAAATCAATAGGTTCTCATAGGGAACCATTGATTTTGACAAAAAAAAAAAAAAGAAAAGCTGTTACCAGCGGCAGACGTTTTTACAGCTCTAACGCGCTGCCCTGTTTTTCTTTTTTACAGCTTGAAAACGCCTATGCCACTTACAGCTCCTAAAAGCCTGTGTGTGCATGGACACATAGAATAACATGGAGAGGCGTTTTTAAGCTGCAAAGAAAAAAACGTCTGACGCTGCTAAAAGCAGCTGTAAAAACGCTGTGTGGCCTAACACTGAAATATTGGGTGGAGTTATTATTTAACATCCACTGTTTTTGTTCACTTTAAAGGAATACAACCCATCCATCAGCCCTGTTCTCCATTCCCTGGATATGTTATATACTCATGACAATAACGATATACGGGAGGCCCCCCCAGCTCCAGATTCCCCTCTGTTTGCACTGGACACACCCGCCAGGAGGCAACGTTGGAGCAACAGAAGAAAGAGGAGTAGAGGGGATGAGACTTCGGGAGCTCAGAATAAAGATGGAATTGCTGTGCTACCTTCATGGTGAGTAATGATGGATTGTCCTGTATTTTTGATTCTGTGTCATGATTGGATGTGTGACACCACTTGGCACATGGGTGGCCACTGACAAACTTCTCCATGGCAAGCATCCAGTGCTGAGTGACATTACATTAATGAGCCTCAGTGCTGACACAATCCAAAGTCAGACTCAATATGCTGCATAGCAACTGCGTGTTGTTGACGTACACTGCCAGTGTTATAGTGCTCTTTACCGTAGGTGATAATCCTCCTCCTGCCTGCGGACCGAGCTATATTTACTTACATCTTTCTTTAGAAAGTTTTTTTTTTTTTTTATTATTAAATGTTTGAAAGTGGAACGGTTGCTGCAAGATTAGCGCTGACCTTGTGCTACCAATTAGAGCAATGATACACAGACATTGTCCCAGGCACTAAGTGCAATACTCCTAAGGGGACATAAATTATACAGCGATGCTCACTTTTGTCTTCCTAAATCCAAAGTGTAATCTGTTAATATTTTTTCTGCTTTCATTCCATAACTTATTTTACCACTTCAGGCCCGGAAGGATTTACCCACTTCCTGACCAGGACATTTTTTGCGATACGGCACTGAGTCGCTTTAAATGACAATTGTGCGGTCGTGAGACGTTGTACCCAAATTAAATTGATGTCCTTTTTTTCCCACAAATAGAGCTTTCTTTTGGTGGTATTTGATCACCTCTGCGTTTTTTTTGCGCTATAAACAAAAAAAAAAAAACGTAAATTTTGAAAAAAATGTTTTTACTTTTTGCTATTATAAATATCCCAAAAATGTCTTCTCAATTTAGGCCAATATGTATTCTTCTACATATTTTTGGTAAAAAAAAATCCCAATTAGCGTACATTGATTATCGCGTCTACAAAATAGGGGATAAATTTTTGGCATTTTTATTACAATTTTTTTTTTTACTAATAATGGCGGTGATCTGCGATTTTTAGCGGGATTGCGGCAGACAGATCGGAAACTTTGGACACATTTTTGGGACCAGTGACCTTTAAACAGCTATCAGTGCTATAAAAATGCACTGATTACTGTGTAAATGACACTGGCAGGGAAGGGGTTAACACTGGGGGGCGATCAAAGGGATAAATGTTCCCTAAGGAGGTGCTTTCTAACTGTGGGAGGGAGGGGACTGACAGGGAGTAGAGAGAGATCACTGTTCCTAATCACTAGGAACAGACAATCTCACTCTACTCCCCTGACAGAACAGGGATCTGTTTGTTTACACTGGCGGATCCCTGTTCTGTCTCTGAGTTGCTCCCCCCGCTAGCGAATGGGCACGCGCGCACACCCACAGATCGCAGTGTACGCGCCCGACGTACAATGACAGCAATTCGCGCAGGAGAGCCAACCTGCTGCAGTAGAACTGTGGCAGCTAGTCGGAAAGTTGTTAAACCCAGTGATATCATCACTGGGTCTCTGTCCTTCTCTATGTAATGCAGGCATATGATGACTAATGGGAGGGGCCAGCAGGATGCTGTACATAGCTTTCTGGAAAATTGTCACAGCACCCCCTCATTAGTACTTCTCCTAAGAGCCCTGATGCAAGCAGTGGGCTGGCTCTTGCGAGGAGTCATGCAAATATCAAAATGCCTTGATAGGTGGATGCCAGTGTAGAAGAGTGGGTGTTTCTAGGTAGGATATATTTGCACGGTCATATGCTCCTCCATTACGCTTACTTTGCCCTTAATGGTGACATTGTCTCTTTACCCTCCTGTGCACATTAGCTCTTTAATTTAAAGCATAACACCACTTTTGATAAAAAAAAACAAAAAAAAAAACATTCTCCTCTTGGTGATCTATGTACATTACAAGGATTTTAACAAACTTTGTTGCAGATTCCTACCTTTTGTTATTCTGAAGAAATCCCTGTGTGTTTGTCTGTGTCCATGTGGAAAATGTATTCTAATGGGTGGTTTCATAACTATCAATCAGCTGCTTCACCTGCAGGGCTCTAATGAGGAAAGCTTCTGGGCCTGCATCCCTTTAGACGTGATTTCCTATTGGGAGTATCTCACCAAAAATAACATTTTTGTTGCAGGGGATGCCTAAAATCTGACTTGCATCTTAGTGCAGACTTCTGGAAAAATCAGTGAGCCAATCACACAAGCAGGAAATCACATATCTGGGGGACATTTTGTACACCTTCTGGGTACAGAACACCTCCAGATTGGCATATCGCATTGCATTTTACAGAAAATTACAGAGGCTGCAGATTAAAAAGGAAAGGAAAATTTTTAAGGACATTCTACTACAATATGACTTGTGTCGCAATTGTATACACTATATTATTTTTTCTTTATTTGCTATTTATTTCCCCACGAAAGTGGACTTACCCTTTAATACCAGGACCATAGTGCAGCTGCAGCCATGAGTTACAGTACCTTGGGAGATGCTACACTATACCCCAGCCGATACTTTAGAGTGCACTCTAATCCAGCTGTAGTATTGCTACCTACATTATTATTATACAGGATTTATATAGCACCAACAGTTTGTGCAGCGCTTTACAAAATGAAGGCAGACATTACAGTTACAATACAATCTGGTACAAGAGGGAACACAGTGCACTAAAGGGGTTACCCTTTATCGCCCCCTAGTGTTAACCCCTTCCCTGCCAATGTCATTTATACATTGATCAGTGCATTTTTTTAGCACTGATCACTGTAACAATATCACTGGTCCCCAAAAAGTGTCACTTAGGGTCAGATTTGTCCGCTGCAATGTTGCAGTCCTGCTAAAAATCACAGATCGCCGCCATTACCAGTAAAAACTATGAAAAAAAATAAAAGTCCATAAATCTATCCCCTATTTTGTAGACGCTGTAACTTTTGCGCAAACCAATCAATATACGCCTATTGCGTTTTTTTACCAAAAATATGTAGAAGAATACATATTGGCCTAAATTGATGAAGAAATTTGTTTTTTTATATATTTTTGGGGATATGTGTTATAGCAGAAATTAAAAAATATATATATATTTTTTCAAAATTGTCATACTTTTTTTGTTTATAGAGCAAAAAATAAAAACCGCATAGGTGATCAAATACCACCAAAAGAAAGTTCTATTTGTGGAAAAAAAAGGACATCAATTTTGTTTAGGTACAGCGTCGCACGACCGCGCAATTATCAGTTAAAGCAACGCAGTGCTGTATCGCAAAAAATGGCCTGTTTATTAAGGGGGTGAATCCTTTCCGGGGCTAAAGTGGTTAAAGGAATTTATACTTGTATCTTATATGTGCTTGCAGTGAGTTTATATTCAACCAACTGTGTGAGCCAGGCCTTTTCGTCCAACATCAGTGCCCGACCTCACAAATGCACTTCTGGAAGAATGGTCAAACATTCCCATAGACACGCTTCTAAACCTTGTGGACAGCCTTCCCAGAAGAGTTGAAGCTGTTATAGCTGCAAAGGGTGGGCCAACTCAATATTAAACTTTACGGAATAAGACTAGGAGGCCATTAAAGTTCCTGTGCGTGTAAAGGCAGGTGTCCCAATACTTTTGACAATATAGTGATGACCATGAAGCTCCAGAACCAGTAGGTTTTTTTTTTTTAGCAGTAGTCAATTTTTGAAAAGTTGTGCATGCTTGTTCTAATATCCGTGTGCCTCCTGTGTGGCTAAATGGTATTGTATTTACATGTGTACATGTGGAAGTAATCTCCTATTTGCTTCTTTCAGTGTAATACAACTCCATTCCTACAAAAACATGCAAAAAAACTTTCAAACATGTCCAAAATGCAATGCAACACATGGCAAAACGTACAACAACAAAATATAAATTATGCTTATTTTAAACATGTTTGAATGAGGCTCTAAAGGCTCCTGGCACACATAATACCATAACATAGGAGGGGATCCTCAGTCTAAATAGATATTGATGGGCCATATGGTGTTATAATTAGTATGGGAGATAAACATTGTCCTTAGAGTGGAGAACTCATGTTCCTGTAGAGAAGAAGATGACATCACTGTGTACTGCTCATGAATCTCTCATTCTAGTAAAGGCCAAGTAAGGCACAAGGTAGCCAAAGTTACACACATACAAACATTTTTAAACATCATTAGCAATATAATGGCCATTAAATGTAATCAGTGATCTTTAATAGACTGTAGGTAAATAAAACATTGGTATTAGTTGCACCATCATTTCCTGGCCCAAAAATGCCCGTAACTGAATTTCATTTGATATCCACTCCAGACAAATATATCAATAAAAATGAATAGCCAATTAGAAGATAAAATATAAAAATAAGTGTAGCACCCTCTGGTGTGTGCTAGAGTTATGCCCCATACACACGATCGTTTTTCATGCCATTTTTAAAACTGACGTTTTTCTCGTCATTTTTTTTCTTGTTTCCTCTCAAGCCTGTCTTGCGTACACACCATCATTTTAAAAAATGTTCAAGCAAAGCGCAGTGACGTACAACACGTACGACGGCACTATAAAGGGGAAGTTCCATTCTAATGACGCCACCCTTCATGTTAGTAAAGTTTGTTGAGCGACGATTCGCACTTTTCAGCCTCGTGCTTTTCAGTCCGTTACAGCGTGACGAATGTGCTATCTCCATTACGAACGCTAGTTTTACCAGAACGAGCGCTCCCGTCTCATACTTGATTCTGAGCATGCGCGTTTTTTTTCACGTCGTTAAAGCCTACACACTATCGTTTTTCACGTCGTTAAAAAAAACGACATGAAAAACGACGTGAAAAAAGAAAGCATGTTCGAAATTTTTAATGGCCGTTTTTCACGTCGTTAAAAATGCTCTGGAGCATACACACGATCAGTTTTAATGGCCATTTTTAAAAATGGCATTTTTAATGGCATGAAAAACGATCGTGTGTATGGGGCATTAGTGTAGGTTTTCTTAGTGAAGGTAAGCTCAGGGCTAAGCCTGAGCTGTTAAATCTGGGCCAGGGTTCAGTGAGTCAGGGCATTCTGACAGCTCCTCTGGTGCTCCCCCCTGTTTCTGGGACATTGGAGAATGTTCTAGAGCTAGTGGGCAGCTCTAGGCCACCAGGGGCTACAAATCCCTGCCTGTAAAGGGACATTGCTAAAAATCTGACTGAGAGCCTGTCGGATCAACGAACAGTGAATCAGCTGGAGTCTTCAAGCAGGTGAAGTGCAGGAGGAGAGTAAAGGAGACTGTATCTAGAATGTATATAGGAAGATGTCCCTGTTGTTGCCAAAGTTTTGTTGCTGAAGTCAAGTGGGCATCCCATAACCTCCAATTCCAATCCTAGTTATTAACCCACAATAAATAACAAAAACAAAGTCACGGACTGTTCTCTGACTCTGGAATGCCTGTGAAAATGTTGTGTGCCTGGCTGTGAAGGAGTGATGGATCCAGTTCATCTGCGGCTCCTTAGGGGTGCACTACGTAAGCTATTCTGCAATTTTCACCTTCAGTCCTGAGAATTCCCAAGGCAAGTACTTTTCTTATGTTGCTTAAAGCGGAATTCCACCCAAAAGTAGAACTTCCGCTCATGTGATTTCCCCCCCCCCCTCCGGTGCCACATTTGGCACCTTTTGGGAGGGAGGGGGGAGAGGATACTTGTCTTTCACAGGTATCCTGTCCCCACTTCCAGGAGCCAGCGCCACGGCCCTTGACGTCACCGCTCGGCTCCCTCCTCCTTCCCCCGCCGCCGGGCCAATAGGAGAGAGAAGCAGAGCCTCGCGCATGCGCAGTAGGGTTTCCGGCGTGAAGCCGTAAGGCTACACTGCCGGGTTCCCTTACCCGCAATGGGGGCGAAAGCTCCCGACAGCTGATGGAAACATCAGCTGTGGGTGCCAACATCGCTGGACTCCAGGACAGGTAAATGTCCTATAATTAAAAGTCAGCAGCTGCTGTCTTTTAATTTTTGAAGTGGTGGGCGGACCACCGATTTAAGAACCTCTATCTGAGGACTGGCATAATTTATTTTTATTTTTTATTTTTTTTATGTAATCTTTATTTATTGTAAGCATAGAAATCCAAATAAAAAGCAATATCAATGTAACAGGTATAGACAGTGTTCTACAAGTTTCAACACGTTTCAAAATAAGCTTCAAAAGTCAGCCGTATGACATACCTGAGAATATATAAAGGAAAACATGCATAACAGCTTTTTGTATTAGGGTGTGCACCCCAAATGTATTAAAAACATGGATGGCATTAGTAGGGCAGTGGACGGTGTCAGTAGAGCAGTGGACTTGTCAGTAGGGCATCGGTTGGTGTCTGTAGTTTTTATTTGTATTATTTTTTTTAAAGATTTTTAGGAGCCCCGTTGGGGGGCTTTGGTGAAATATCAGCAGGGGGAATCTGCACCGCACGGGGTGATTAGGCTGTTCCCAGGCACACCCGGCACACCCCCTGCGCACGCCCATGATTACAGAATATAACATGAGAACAATGGTCAAAGCCTATATACCCCTTAACACTGTAACTGTAACCCACTCTAGGGGAGATCTAAAAACAGCATTGTCCAAGGCAATCATATGGATCAGCAGTGGCGGTCCATCCATGCAGGGCACAGGGGCGTCACCCCCCTAATCCATGCGCCCGGCCCCTAATCTACATGCAGGATGCCAGACGCATGGATTCCAATGTTTTTATTTTATTTTTTATAAGCACATGATTAGAGCCTGAAACTCTAATTGGCTTCAAAAAAAGGTGGGCTTGGGGCGCAGAGCATTACGTCCTGAGCTCACCCACTTGTGTGACAATAGCAAATTAATATTCGCTATTGTGTTCCTGATTCTCCTCCCAGCCAATCAGGAAGCGGGACCTGATTGGCCGAGAGGAGAAGCACTCGTATTGGAGGAGAAGAGGTAGAGGAGGAGGAGACGCAGGGGAAGGAACTGTGAAGCCAAGTAGGCGAAGACGCCGGGTGAAGCAGCTGATCCAACTGACTGACGGTTGGGGTCGGTGAGCACCAGCCGCCACTGTGGATCAGATGCCCCTCCAACAGAGAGAGAGGGACAAACTGATCATAACAAGGTTTGGGAGGCAATTGATGGGCTGCACAGCATGAACACCACACGGGAGGGTTGCCCTGGCACCCTCCATACGGTCCACTGAGTGGCTGGCATCATTTAACCCAATTCCTCTGAGCCCAGGTCATCCCAGACCTGCCCCATTCTGTCGCTAGCTAGTGAAAGGAGAAGCAGCACAGTAATGAACTTGTCTCTCTGTCACTCTGCTTTCACCTTCTATCAGCATATTTCTTGTTGGCACTTGAACTTTTTGGCTCCTTGACTTCTCTCTCTTACACCTCAGCTCTGCTATACCGAGGATGATAAAAGATCAAATTCAGGTGCTTACACTGCTTCTACTTAAAAAATACACTTACTGAAATAATAATGATTACAGAGTTACATTAATTTGTCTCTTTTACATCTGATGACACGTGAAACCAAATGCTATCCAGTAACCATTGCAGCTAAGCTACAAAGCTTGCTTAGTTTACCTTGATCTAATGCCTAGTACATACAATGAGAAAATCGTCCGCAATCGTCCGATAATTTGATTGTTAGTACACGGCTTTCGAGAGCTGATCATGACAATTCATGCGAAATTATAGGGACAAGCAGGAAAATTATTATTATTTGCTGCCTACTCAAGTTCCTCCATACCAAACTTATTAACAACTTCCTTACCGCGCTATAGCCAAAAGACAACTACAGCACGGCTCTCTAGTTCGGAACGTGCATCCATGGACGTCCTCCTGGAACCAAGCCCCTTGCATGACCCCTGGGGTGCGCATTCGGTGTGCTCTGTGATCGGACACAGTCAATCACAGATTGTGGTAAAGCACCAATCATATGATCAGTTTTGTCCAATCACAAGTGTAAACAGAATTGCCAGCTATTGGCAGTACTTTCCTCATGCACTGTCGCTGTGAGCCGGTAACCGGCAATCCTGACAGGAGACATGTACACAGATAATCAGTGCCCTGATCATCAGTGCCCTGTTTATCAGTGCAGCCCCATTAGTGCCAAACAGTGACATCAATGCTGCCCATCAGTGCTGCCCATCAGTGCCTACTTATTAGTGCCGCCTATCAGTGCCCATCGGTGCCGCCCATCAGTGCAGCCTATCAGGGCAGCCTTATAGGTGCACATCAGTGAAGGAGAAAAATTACTTCTTTGTAAAATTTGCAACAGAAACTAAGCAATTATTATACTTTTTTTCAAAATTTACCGTCTTTCTTCGGTTGTTTAGCAAAAAATCAGCGGTGATTAAATATCACCAAAACAAAGCTCTATCTGTCCCAAAAAAAATGTCATATGGGTACAGTGTTGCATGACAGTCAGTCAAAGTGTGACAGCGCTGAAAGCTGAAAATTGACCTGGGGAAGGAGGGGGTGAAAGTGCCCAGTAAACAAGTGGGTAAACCATGTTTTTACAGAGCTGGCTTTGCGCACAGGGATGCAGTCATGCTGGAACAGAAAAGCGCCTTCCACAGACTGTTGCCACATGGTTGAAATCCCACTATTGCCCAAAATGTCCTTGTAGGCTGTAGCATCAACCATACCCTTCTCTAGAATCATCTGAACTCAATAATTTGTTGAGTTGTTCATATAATTTTGCCCATATAGCAAGTGTGATGGGATTAGATGTCTACAAATGTTTGACCATATAGTGTATCTGGATGATACTGTAGCTGAACCACTTCGTATGTAGGGTCTGGTCTGGTCTACATCTCAAAGTTTGGTTTTTAATCTTGATTTGAATTTATTCTCGTTATTGGGTATGTTATGTGGTATGTGCTGTAGATGTCACTGTTGCAATGGTTGGTATTTTCCCTATGACCTAGAATTATTTTATATATATATATATATATATATATATATATATATATATATATATATATAAAACATACTTAGACCTTGCTCTGCAAACAGAAAACAATCTAGAAAGCCTGCTCTTAAATGGTTTCTGATGAAATTATGTAGAAGAAATGCTAACCAATGTTAAGTAGTTGTTTTTATGTGTCTATTGTTATTATCTGGTATACAAAATACGTATTCCTTTACATCCTTTATTCGAAAGATTTCAAGGATATTTTATACGTAATATTATTTCTTCTGCTATTGTACTAATACTCAGTTTTGTTGTTGTGACTGTATGTTTTATATGATGATTGGCCATTGGGGTAGAGTTGGAATTGTCAGCCTACAATGTACTATGCATTTATTTTGTAATTGTTAAAGAATATTGTCAGTGCACACAAAACAGACATTTTAGTTTTTGGTAGATGCTGGAAGGTTTACCCATCTGACAGTTTTTTTATATCTGTGTTGTTGAGAGCTGTGTACTTGGGTTTCTGGGTCTGTACGCCTTCTGTGGCCATATTGGGGGTTGTGTTGGTTTTTCTATTCCTTTTATATCATAGAGAATGCAACACTGAAATACAGTGCATCCGGAAAGTATTCACATCGCTTTACTTTTTCAAAATTTTGTTATGTTACAGCCTTATTCCAAAATGGATTAAATTCATTATTTTCCTCAAAATTCTACAAACAATACCCCATAATGACAACGTGAAAGAAGTTTTTTTGCAAATTTCTTAAAAATAAACATAAATAATCACAGCCACTATGCTCATTGGGACCTTCAATGCTGCAGACATTTTTCTGTACCCTTCCGAAGATATGTGCCTCGACACAATCCTGTCTACAGAGAATTCCTTGAACTTAATGGCTTGGTTTGTGCTCTGACATGCACTGTTAGCTGTGGGACCTTGTATAAACAGGTGTGTGCCTTTCCAAATCATGTCAAATTAACTGAATTAACCACTTTGTGCTAGGCATGACTAAAATCGGGCACCTCCCACCATCTAAATTTGTCCCATCCCAGCCGATTTAAAATTGTGAACGCCCGTGCAACGACGACAAACTATGTAAATTTTACTATCCATAGCCTTTACAGGTTGCCACTTTACATTTACAGATGAGGTCTGGTGCTAGAATTACTGCCCATGATCTCACGTTTGTGGTGATATCTCACATGTGTTGGATGATCGCTGTTTGCGTGCATGCAGAACCGACGCGTGCCTTTGCCTTTGTGTGTGTGAGCATGGGAGGACGCAAAGGATTTTTTTTTTATCTGTTTTTATTTTTACACCGTTGCTTTCATTTTTTTTTTTAGCACTTTTATTGCTGTCACAAGGAATGTAAACTTCCCTGTGACAGCAATAGGCATCTGACAGGTCCTCTTTATGGAGAGATCTGGGTTCTATAAGACCCCAAATTCCTCCTCTGCCCTAAAAGCATTCAAAACACCAAAATCAGTGTTTTTGAATGCTTTAGATATTTTGGCGCCAATGGTTCCCGAGTAAACCAGAAGTGATGTCATCGCTTCCGGTTTACTGTTACGGACAGCCGAGCAAAGCCGATTCCGACTTTGCTTGGCTTTCCAACCAGCTGGCAGATGCGCCAGCTGGTTGCTCGGGTCTCCCGATTGGACAGGAGAGCCGCTGAAGGTGACTGGAGGGAGGAGACTTCCCCTCCCACTGCTTGTAATAGCAATTGAGTGGCTAGTAAGCCGCTCCGATTGCTATTACAAGAGAGCCGACCACCGACTCTAAAATGTAATACCAGGGTGATGCCTGCAGCTGCCGCCACCCCCCTAAAAAATGCTGTACCAGGCAAACGCCTTGTCTGCCCTATGGTAAATACGACCCTGGACGTGAGCTGCAGTGCATTTTTGCATGGGCTGCATTGCATTTTTTTTATAAATTTTGTTTTCTTTAATTCATGCTGCAAGTCAATATAATGCACTGAGGTGTGATAAAATGTGGCCTACCTAATTTCTGTCTATTCATTAACCAGCACTGCTCAACGCATACAGTGTGAGCAAGTATGGTGTGTCCATGCTTTTGCTGTTATGGTAACGAATGTTAAATGCAATGGTGCGACGCAGTGACATTCCATTCCAAATGGCAACCCCAGCACAGCTTGTGATGGATGTGTATGGTACTGACAAATTTTTTATAAATTATATAATTACATTTTCTCTCCATATGGCCTGAGAGATGTATATAAATTGGTTACATTTTTTTGTATCTGGATCACCTTATCACACCATTAGCATTTGCATATAGGTCCCTTCAAATTCCTGCCAACCTTCTTGGGTCAGGCCCAGGGCAGGTAGTACCCTAACCCATTTGTTCTGTGCTTTATTAAATCTATTAATTTCCAATGAGATCCCGGTTTAATAATTAGAAATCTTCTAAGTGGAGTCTCTCCCTAGGGGTATTTGTTCCTGTGTAGGGCATGTCAGATTATCATCTGAAAGACCAATGTGTGCTTTGGTGGCATGTTTGAGTTGTATGCAGGCAAATCTGTCTAAGTTTGCGGGTTGGGGGGAATGACAAAGACATGTACATTTTTTGAATTGCCCTTCATGGAAAAGGTTCTGAAGTATTTAACCCCCTAACCAATGGAATTTAAAGCAGATATCATACCTGGACTGGGGGTTCCCCTCATCCTTCTCTCTCCTGTCGACACAGAGCCTGGGCCAGGAGGAAGTTACAATATTTAAGGATGCTGTGGAGGAGGGTAGGCTCCGCCTCTGCCAGTTGCATTAAGTGCAGCCAGTCTGGACAGTAAATTGCTGCTTTATGGGGGTGCCAGTCCCTGCCCTCCCCTGAAAAGTACGCCCCATAACACTGGTACCAGACCCTGCCCCCCGGCATCGCATACTAGCACATTATGAAATACTTACCTTAGAATGAAGCCTTCCAGTGGCACGCTGTCACTGCTGAGAGGACTGACATCTTCCCCCTCTGTCTTTCTTGCGGGTTCGCTCGCTCCAGCTGTGTGTTTGGTCGGAGCTGTGATGACGTCACTCCCGTGCATGCGTTTGGGAGCCCTCGGTTTCAGCACGAAGCTCTGAAGTTTCGGCAAGGTATGCTGGACTTTCAGAGCGCATGCACCGGTGATGTCACGTTTGCACGTTTAGGAGATATTAATTTTACCTACAGGTAAGCCTTATTATAGGCTTACCCTGTAGGTAAAAATCACAAAGTGGGCTTTGCTACCGCTTTAAAGGGGTATGCCCGTTAAAAATATATTTTATAGTTTTAGGTGGATGGGACTTGATTAATGGATATGACACCCTAACAATGAACTTCTCTTAAATGCTGTCTTGTGGTCTGTTAACTATACCAGTTAAAGTATTTTGTTATTCCTGTTTAATAAGTTCACAGAATACCCGCTGGCAGTGTTGCCAACCTACCAGATTGAAATTTACTGGCACGACACCCGAAATTTACTGGCACCGCCACGTTTTTACTAGCATTTCACAAAAGTTACTAAATGACATTTTTGGGTGCAAATTTCAGTATTTAGGCTACAAACAAGTACGCTAGGCAAATAGCAATGTGATTTAAGGTAGATATTAAGGTAAAAAAAACATATTTTTGTTATTTTCGATATAATAAGGGAAAATTATTTAGTCACATCACCCCCTGCCTCCATCCCCCTCTGCCACCAACACCCCCTGCCTTCACCCTCCTCTGCGGTGCCACAATCTCCCCCTGCCTCCAATCTCCCCCAGGCCCCCTGCCTCCAATCACCCCCTGCCTCCATCGTCCCCTGTCTCCATCCCTCTCTGCGGTGCCACCAACAGCCCCTGTTTCCATCCCCCACCCTCTGCGGTGCCACCATCCCAATCTGTGGTGCCTCCAATCACCCCCTGCCTCCAATCTCCCCGTGTCCATTGCCCCCTGCCTCCATCCCCCTCTGCGGTGCCACCATCACCCCCTGCCTCCAATCTCCCCCTGCCTCCATTTAACCCCCTGCCTCCATCGTCCCCCTCTGTGGTGCCACCATCACCGCCTGCCTCCATCGGATCCCCCTCTGCCACCATCACCTGATGTCACTGTCAGCTGGGCTGTCTGTCACTCTGTCCGTCTCCGACTCCCCTGTGAACTTTGTATTGCCTGGATGCAGCAGGCTCCTCCATTCCACCGCCGCCGCGTGCTGCTCAGCCTCCGAGTCCTGACTCCTGCTCCAGTGCTGTGCTTCTCTGTCCTCCTGGTTAGTTACAGATTTAAAATTCTGGTGCGCGCGTGCCTGGCGGTATGTCCTAATACATCACTCGCCGGCGCCATGCGGCACAGCCTCTGTGAAATCCGCCGGCCGAATACAGCATATGCTCGGCTCGACAAGCTCCGGAACTGCGCATGCGCAGTTCCAAGCCGATCCGATCTTGGCTATTTTTACTGGCACATTCCCGCAACTACGGACATTTATGTACGGGGGGGAAGGTGCTCGTTCTTACTGACTGTCCGTAAAAATACGTACGGTTGGCAACACTGCCCGCTGGTCTTGCTAGAAATCCTGTCAGCTGATGGCTTCCTGTGTGTTTCCTTCTCTGCCTGTGCTGCATTGTTATCAGATATATTGTTCTGAGGACTTCAGAACCCTGCCTATCTACTTTATGAATAAGAGGACAGGGGAGGTTCTAGTAGGCTTGCCCTATTTCTGTTGTCATGATACAGTAGGGTGAATAAGAGTTGTCATACCAGAACAGGTTATTGGTAGAATCATCAGGTGAAAATAAAAGGAAAAAAGTAAAATCTGAGGACTGCTGAGCTGCAGTACATTACATTTTTGGCAGGGTTTAGATACACTTTGGGGGTATATCTGATGGGATTGTACACCCCATTAACACCCATCATACCATAAGAACATACCTAAAATATAGAATAAAACACACAACAAGGATTGTGGAAAAGTTTAGGCCGCGGCCCCTTTATTGGGTTTAAAACTATTTTAATTATGAACTGAACTTTAACCTTTAATACCAAACAGAATCGCTGTTAACTATTAACAGATCAACATGCTCAGTCACTAAGACTCAAGTAGCAATATCTTATACCTACCAAATACCAGTTTACCAACCACTGTCCACCCACAAAGTGGGCGACATTACCCAAAAAGATAGACCTTCAATATCAAACAGAACTGTGGGTAAGTTACCAATAACAGACCAACTTGCTTAGTCTCTAAGACTCAAGCAGTAATATCTTATATAAAACAAGTTACAGTGTACCAATCACTGTCCACCCACAAAGTGGGCGACATTACCCACATAAAGGGGGACCGCAACGGGGGGAAATAAAGGGGAGGGAGGGTGAGAAAGCAGGTCAAAAGATCCAGAAGGAAGGCTGAGGGGAATCCAGAGGTGAGTCCAGCTGACAGACCTGAGGTAAATGCTAACTCCGCCCAGTGATAGGGGAGGATATAAGTGAAAGATTACACTCATTGGCTAGATGTTTCCCACCAAAGGATTTGTCACCAATCCAGTGCTCTACAGCTGAGGTAAATCTTCCTAGCAACAGCAGGCAGCTTGTCACCTGAAACACAAAACAGAAAGAACCAGCAAAGCAGCCATAGAGAGACATGTACTTAACAATTATCATAGCCCTCTATTAAGAGTAAAATGTATTTATTAAACAAATGGGTGTTAGGGGTGACAATCCTATGGGGCCACTTCTCTATTTTATTCTTTTGTGGCCCTGACATTCTTCTTTCTACAAATGCACATTTAAACCAAAATCACCAGAATCTTGAGATTCTTGAAGATGCTGAAGTGGAGATATAATTACAGGGTGTCTGGTTACTTTTTCCTACATATCACAACGGTTGTGTTTCATTTTCATTGTTACAGCTCCACTGCTTTCTGCTGTAATACAGAGAAACCACGGTCAGCATGGGCCATGGAAATGCAGAGGTCTGTAAGACCTAAAGATGACTGAGCCAGTCAGTGAAACTCAAGGAAAATTCCTGGATGTTCCTGAATTAGCATTAAGCAAGCACATGGCATTACAAGAACTGGACTTACCCCTAAACGAGCAATATCGAATAAACACAAAGAAAAACAACAGAATACAATTGTCTAACTGTAGAACTGGTTCCTTTGAGTGGAGTAGAGCTATTTACTGAATTGTGGGAATTTTTCAGATAGCTTTGAATTGCCAAGTGTTTATAATACATCTACATTTGATTATTTTATTGACAAAGAAAGTTGAAGGTAGAGTGAGCCGTACGCTACATGCTATACCCGAGTGTTACACTATCCTGATTGTCTTTTCTATATTGTGCCTTCTTCATTTCTTCATATCCCATATAGTGACTCCATATACTTCTCATTCTCTGACCTCCCTGAAGAAATTTCCACTTCGCAGTCTAAGGATTTTCACCCCTATCCGGAGGAGGACCGCTTGCATCTATCCTCAAGGTAAACCAAGTAAATGTGGGTTGAAGGTAGGGGTACTCGTATGACAATGTGGGTGTCTTAAAACTTTTTAGAGGAATCAGAACTCTGACTGGTGGTTATACAAGCCCCACACTGAGATGACTCTTCTCATGAGATTACTTATACTTGAGGTCCTGTGACTGAAGCAAGTTTATGGATTTAGAGCTTTACTTGTGTGTGTGGGGAACATGAATGTGAAGTCTTCATGGCTTTTCCTTTCCTATACTGTATATTTTGTATGTGAAGATTAGTGACATATTCACCATTTCTGATAAACAAAAACTGATCTGATTCAGCAGTCGATCCCCATCTCCTAAAAGTAACTCGGAGTTGGAAATGAAAATCCTCAACACATCTCTGTCTGAGAACTGCATGGAATGGAACTGGGGAAGACTACCACAGGTGAGGCCACTCATGACCAGCCATCAATGAGGTGACCCCTTTTAGCCATGGGAGGACTGGGGAAGATAACCAGCTGGCCATTTGATGATAGAAACAGTTTCCTGTGACTAAAGAATGTGTTCTGTACAAAGTGTGCCATGGTGGCATAGTGATTGATGGGTATGGTAAAAGGTGGGTGTCATCCTAAAATAAATGGGTAAGATAGTACAGAGGGGGATGCAGGAATCAATGAGTAAGGAATAAAGTTGGGGGGGGTGAAGAAGAAAAAGCAATGAGAATGAATTTGGAAGAGGGGTTGAGAGATGGCATTGAGACCCAGATTATGGAGGGTAGCAGAAGAGGCAATGGGTTTGACAGTGGAGGGGAGAGGGTTAAAAAGAATTGACCATTTATAAGAGACATCTGTTGGTCAAGGTACTAGTCACAGCACTTTTCAGCAGGAAAAAAATTGTGTGTCCAATGTTTTGCCTTTATAAAGGTGAGCTGTGCCCCACCAAAATGTTAGTCACTTAAAAAAGATTTGCTGTTTGCTGAAATTCTCTAGCTGACAAGTCCTATGAGTGTCTCAACCAACATCAGTCTATCAACATTTTAATAATATCTTTTATCTTTACCAGGTCACTCGGACTGATATTGGCTTTCAAATATCACATTCCGCGCCACCCAGTCCTGGCAGGGAGCTGGTTGAGATATCTTCCACTGCCGCAACAGACCCTGAATTTCACATAACTAATGAGGAGGACGGCACCTTCCATGTTACTCTATTAGAGGGATCAGAGGATACCCCTGCTTTACAGGTTCTTTCAGGTGAGCCACAGCAAAACAAAAAGATGTTCCTCTTGAACTGATGTCATGTAAGCCCCCACTTCTCACACACATGACTAGTTTATATATATGTATCAGATTGGATTTAATGTATTGTCATTGTAGTCCATAAAGATTAAAGTTTATCTAAAGCCTTTACTTTTTTTTTATTTAGTAGAGAAGGATTAGATCGTCTATCAGGTTATTTATTGCTGTCTGTGTTTCCTCTTGGTAGCTTCACTACTCTATTTGTCCATGTTCCCATTCTCACTAATGTAGAAAGTGATGGAAAATCCAAACTTTGGAGTTACCACTAGAAAAGGGATAGGCATGTGTCTAAGGTGTGACTTTCACCAACAAAAAACTGACAGAGGCTTTCTCCATTCCCTGGTCCAATTGTGGTCAACTTACTTAATATAGCGGGCCTTATTTGCAGCCCCTGACATCACCAAAGGCCAACACATAATATTTAGTGACTTTAGTATTACAAAAAGCTGTCAAAGACTGAAGACATGCAACAAGGCATGATCAGAGACTGAAAAAATGCTAAAGGAGTGGTTGGAGACATGCTTCCGGAACAGTCATAGCCTAGAGACATCTTACATAAGACTGCTCGAGATCAATGCTATTACGGCCCGTTTTACAAATCGGTGCTCTTACATTTATGCTCCCGACAGCTCTCTTATAGATTACTTGGATCACATTTGATATTTTTCTCAGCAAGATCCTAGATGCCACTCTAGGATGTGTCTGCAAGAGCCCCAAGAGCTGTATAGTAAGAATCGCAGGTTAGGCACCGGGCCCTAGCCAAAATATAAAAGGTTTTGGCATTAGATATACTTTATAGCTGATATAAAATATTGTACAGGAAATATGTCAGCCATTAAATTCCACAAAACAAAAATGGTACTTAACTGATGTGATCTGTGAACTAGCTTGGATGAAATAATCAAAATAAATAAAGCATATCCAAAGCCTGTCAATCGTCTTTTAAAAAATGTATCCACTGCAGATCACTTTTAGCTTTTAGTAAATCATTTGTGAGTTTTAGGAGATCAGTCTCTGTGGAGTGTTGAGGGCAAAATCCAGACCAAAGGGAATCAAGAAGGTTATTCTAAAGCCTCGTACACACGGTCGGACTTCCATCGGACTTTTCCGTGGATTTTTGTCCGAACGGAGTTGGCTGGACACACCCATAGCATACACACCACAGGACTTTTCTGCAAACGTTCCCAAAACTTTTTGCAACATCACGTGGTTTTTCTGCTCTTTACCGCCACCCTTTGGTCAACTTCTGCTATTGTTGGTTGATTTTACCATTAGTTGTTTTGTCCATCGGACAAAAGTCCTATGGTTTTCTGTACACACGGTAGGACTTTGCTCCATCGGACTTTTGTTGGGCAAAAGTTTGTCCGTTTGCAGACCCAACTTTTGTCCGATGAAAATAAAGCCCCGTACACACGGTCGGACTTTTGGCCAACAAACTTCATTTTGAGCAAGTTGGACAAACAATCCGACCATGTGTACGCTCCATCGGACAAACTTTTTTTTTTTTGTTTTCATCGGAGAAAAGTTGGGTCTGCAAACGGACAAACTTTTGGCCAACAAAAGTCCGATGGAGCAAAGTCCGACCGTGTGTACAGAAAACCATAGGACTTTTGTCCGATGGACAAAACAACTAATGTTAAAATCAACCAACAATAGCAGAAGTTGACCAAAGGGTGGCGGTAAAGAGCAGAAAAACCACGTGATGTTGCAAAAAGTTTTGGGAAAGTTTACAGAAAAGTCAGCGTGTGTATGCTATGGGTGTTCCGGACCAACTCCGGACAAAAAACCACGGAAAAGTCAGATGGAAGTCCGACCGTGTGTATGGGGCTTTAGTGTGATGATTGCTCAGTTAGTTGTAGACCAGGCGTTCAGGTTGTTTGGAGGAAAAGGGGAGCAAAGAGATGGAACGTAAGTTGTTAAGATTTGTGTGATCCAATTAGGGCTTTTTAAGTATAGGGTTGACTAATGAATGTTTTAGAGTGTAGGGAAAGAGGCCAGAAGAGAGGGAGAGATTGGAGATGTGAGTTAGAGGGTTACTGTAGTATTTGCGAGGGGACAGAGGGTCCAGGGAGTAGTTGGTAGGTGGGCATTAGAAAAAAAGTTTAGCAACCTCGTCTATAGTAGCAGGGTTGCATGAGGGAAGCATTGCATGTACCAAAGTGATTGTAAAGTCTCGGTTTTTTCCCCATAAAAATAACAAACCTATGATACTTACCTGTTCTGTTGCAGTGGATTTGCACAGAGCAGTCCGGATCCTCCTCCTCTTCTTGGGTCCCTCTTCTGTAAGCCTGGCCCCTCCCTCCTGTTCAGTGCCCCACAGCAAGCAGCTTGCTATGGGGGCACCCAAGCCAAGTCACAGATCCCTGTGTCCCTTCAGACACGGAGCCCCGGCCCCGCCCCTCTCTCTCCTGATTGGCTAGCTAACTTTGACAGCAACGGCAGTTAATGGTGCCTCTAACTCACATCTCCAATCTCTCCCTCTCTTCTGGCCTCTTTCCCTACACTCTAAAACATTCATTAGTCAACCCTATACTTAAAAAGCCCTAATTGGATCCCACAAATCTTAACAACCTACGTCCCATCTCCTTGCTCCCCTTTTCCTCCAAACAACCTGAACGCCTGGTCTACAACCAACTGAGCAATCATCACACTTAGAATAACCTTCTTGATTCCCTTTGGTCTGGATTTTGCCCTCAACACTCCACAGAGACTAATCTCCTAAAACTCACAAATGATTTACTAAATCAGCCAATTAGGAGGGAGAATCATGGCTGAGACACTCGTGGACATTGCTGGACAGAGATGGACCTCAGGTAAGTGTTAGGGGGGGCTGATGCACACAGAAGGCTTTTTATCTTAATGCATAGAATGCATTAAGATAAAAAAAAATGACTTTACAACCCCTTTAAGTGTGGGACAAATCTGTGCAGTGGAGAGCTCACCACAAATTATGCCAATCTTAATTTTCAAGTGATTAGTGATCTCCTGGGCAGTAAGTGAGTTAGTGGGTGGTGGCAGTGGAGGATAAAGCAGAGAGTTTAAGGTAGAGAAGAGTTGATGGGGACTGGATGAGAGGGTGTTAATGAGAGTGATAAAATACGGTAAGTCTGCTTGGTAATGTGGAGGGAGGAATTCTATTTTTGAAGGGCAGATTTATATTGATTGAAGTCTTTCTGAGACTTAGGCCACAGATGCTCAAGGACGCAGCTACATTCCTTTTTTGAGACTTCGGGTGTTGTCTGTTTGCCAAGATTGTAGGGCTTGGGGCTTGATTCTGTGTGTAGTGACTGAGGAGGACGAGTTTGTCCAGGGAGGATGACTGTAAACTATTGTAGACAGAAATGGCTAGGTTGGGGCAAGACAGGGGTGATATTTTGTCATATAGGTTTTCAGTAGCAGAGAAGGGTTAAAGTGGTGAAGGTCCCTACATGCAACTATTAGGCTGTTGGAGGGAGAGGAGGTGAAAAACAGGGAGAGTGTAAAACTAATAGTTAGCATAGGTAGGAGAAAACAAGGTCAAGGGTGTTGCCATCAGAGTTAGTAGAGGCATGTGTAGCACACCCCTCATAGGAGCTGTAGATAACAGGGTTCCTCGCTGCTGCACAGCCAAGCACACAGCATCTTCCACTTGCATTCAGCCACCAAAAGCAGTCCTTGAGCTTTGTTTTGATGTTTTTATAGGGGTTGATAACTTGGATGGGGATGTCAGCCCCTGCACTGTGCTGAATTACTTACTTTGCCTTCTTGCTCCCACTGCCTCTCAGGAAAGCCTGCTTCCAGCTTCTTCTGTGGTAGGAGCCTTCCAGGCCAGCACCTGAGCCCCAGCCCTTGGCAGAGCGCCCCCCCTTCTTCCCAGAGTTGGGGGTTCGCCTCAAGGGCTACCAACCACCTCCTCAGCACTGCATCTGTAGCTTCCACCTGACTCCCCTGCTGGAATGGCCCATATCGATTTATGGGATATCCTCAGTCCCCTGCCAGCCCACACCTGGGGATTGGCTGAGGTCCTATAAATATTCAAGGCAGCTCCTCTTCACCCCTGCCCACTAGTTCCAAAACATTAATCAATATTCTGAAAACAGAGGGAGGCACCAGAGAGCTGCCAGGATAAATCATCCAGCCCTGAACTCTAATAACCCTGACCCAATTAAGACTCATAGATTTACAGCATTAATCAGGGTTAGATTTTATTGTGTGTGTGTGTGCAATACAATTAATTAAAGTGTATTTTTTCCCAAAAATATTGGGTTTGAAAAGTTGTGCAAATACTGTGTGACATAAAAAATTGCTAAAAAGGAAAAAGGTGTATGAAAGGCCTATTTTACACCACTTGGCGCCAAAGGAAGATAATACTGTTCCTACAATATTCCAAAAATATCTGGAAATGTGTGAAATATTGAAGCAGACCCAGTTATCTTTATCAGACAATCCGGGACCATAAGCTGCTTTTTAAAAATAAAGCAAAATATATAAACAATAGTATTTAAAAACGTCCACAATTTAAAACTGTATCAGTCAGATACTATGAAACAGCGCTACTGTTGAGTGAATGTGGCCAACTCCACAGAAAAAGTCTTTTAGGAAGAGTGATGTTTGATACAGTGATTCAGAATTATGTCCATGGGTGAGCCTAGAGATCTTTGTAGTGTACACCTTCCACCGATCACTCCAATTCCACCACGTGATACAAACTCCCCTTAGGGGGTTAAACTCACCAGAGCTAAGATAAAAACCGGCTTCTAAGAGAAGTAATTCTCTGAACCAAAACTTGTAGTCACTACCATTCCAGGAGATCAAAGGATGATTACAGCTCCAATAAAGTTCATAAAACGAATAAAAGCGCACATAGCGTAATCCTGTTTATTTTGAAAACAAAAGCCCTCACATCAAATACCCGTCATAAATTAAACGTACAATGTAAAACAGTTAATGTAGCATTGAAAGTGTAAACCGGGTGCACTTCACCGTATCAGCCGTCCGGCATCTGTGACTGTGTAACTGTGGAGCGACCTAGATCATTTCCTGGTTCTGGATCCCACAGCGGTGGAGCGCACGTGTCACTTCCGGTAAAACGTTGTGTGGGTCACACCCTGATGCGTTTCGTCATTTCCGACTTCAACAGAGGGCGCCCGGTTAAGACTTTCAATGCTACATTAAGTTTTACATTGTACGTTTAATTTATGAGGGGATATTTGATGTGAGGGCTTTTGTTTTCAAAATAAACGGGATTACGCTATGTGCGCTTTCTTTCGTTTATGAACTTTATTGGAGCCCTAATCATCCTTTGATCTCCTGGAATGGTGGTGACTACAAGTTTCGGTTCAGAGGATTACTTCTCTAATGCCGCGTACACACGATCATTATTCACGGCGGTTAAAAAACCGCCGTGAATAATGTCATTTAAAACGGGGGAACAGCTTGTTCCCCACACACGGTTGTTTTTCACGTCATTTTTTCTCTTGACGAGAAAAACGACCGTCTGTGGGCTCCGCGGCAGTGTTTCCCTATGGGAAACACTGCCGCGGAAAACATGTCGAAAAAAACAACGAGAAAAATTAGAACATGTTCTAATTTTTCTCGTCGTTTTTAATGCCGTTTTTCTCGTCGAAAAAAACGACAGAAAGCCCACAGACTATCGTTTTTCTCGTCGAATGGGAAAAATGTCGTTTTTTTCGACAAGAAAAACGGCCGTGTGTACGCGGCATTAGAGGCTGGTTTTTATCTTAGCTCTGGTGAGTTTAACCCCCTAAGGGGAGTTTGTATCACGTGGTGGAATTGGAGTGATCAGTGGAAGGTGTACACTACAAATATCTCTAGGCTCACCCGTGGACATTATTCTGAATCACTGTATCAAACATCACTCTTCCTAAAAGACTTTTTCTGTGGAGTTGGCCACATTCACTCAACAGTAGAGCTGTTTCATAGTATCTGACTGATGCAGTTTTAAATTGTGGACGTTTTTAAATACTATTGTTTATACATAAAAAATTGCGACACCTATAATTTTATTCTATAGGGCCTCTGCTAAAAAATATATATGTGTGTGTGTGTGTGTGTGTGTGTGTATGTATGTGTGTGTATATATATATATATATATATATATATATATATATATATATATATAATGTTTGGGGGTTCTAAGTATTTTTGATGAGAAGTGACAGAATTGGCCCGGTAAGCGGTTAAGAAATTAACTGTCCTAGTGTACAGCCTAAAACTCTAAATCCTTTTCAGTTTGACCTTAGTATTTCTCTCTTGCAGATGCTCCTTCTGCATCTCTAACATTTTTACCTGATGAAGCGCTTTCTCCGGACTCTCAGGAAGTATCCCTCTATTTTCCCAACAGGTCAGTATTGGAGATTATATGAGAATGTAGCTGCACTGTAGTGAACATAGTAGATACAACATGCAATAATTATCCCATTTAAGTTAAAGCTGAACTCTGGGCACAAAAACTTTCACTTAAATATATTCCTCAAATGCCACAAAGGATATAAATCCTTTAACCACTTGCCGACCACCGCACACACACATATACGTCGACACAATGGTACGGGCAGGCAAATGGGCATACCTGTACGTCCCTTTAAATTTGCAGCGTGCCTTGTGAGTGTGCTCGCGGGTCCCGTGAACTCGATGTTCCTGGGCGGCCCGCGATTGCGGTCGGCAAAGGCAGAACAGGGGGATGCCTTTGTAAACAAGGCATTCCCCTGTTCTGCCTAGTGATATGTCACTGATCTACTGTTCCCAGTGATCGGGAACGGAGATCGGTGACGTGTCACTGTTAGCTCCTCCCCCTAACAGTAAGAATCACTCCCTAGGACTGACTTAACTCCTTTAGCGCCAACTAGTGGTTAACCCCTTCACTGGCAGTTTCATTTTTACAGTAATCAGTGCATTTTTATAGCACTGATCGCTGTAAAAATTACAATGGTCCCAAAAATGTGTCAAAAGTGTCCGATGTGTCCGCCATAAAGTCGCAGTCACGATAAAAATCGCAGATCGCCACCATTACTAGTATAAACAAACAAAAAAAAATGCCATAAAACTATCCCCTATTTTGTAGACGCTATAACTTTTGCGCAAACCAATCAATATACACTTATTGCGATTTTTTTTTTTTTTTTTTTTTTACCAAAAATATGTAGAAGAATACAAATCGGCCTAAACTGAGAAAAAAATAGCTTTTTTTAAACAAAATTGGGGATATTTATTTTAGCAAAAAGTAGAAAATATTTTTTTTTTCAAAATTATCGCTCTATTTTTGTTTATAGCCCAAAAAAATAGGATTTTTATAACAGCTTACCTGTAAAATCCTTTTCTTGGAGTACATCACGGGACACAGAGCGACATAGTCATTACTAATGGGTTATATAGATACCGTCAGGTGCTGGCACTGGCAACTTCCA